>JAFIDM010000006.1:14325270-14349071 GCA_023159025.1 Thereuonema tuberculata
CATGATGGTTTCACTTTCTTCATTTGTTTCTTTTGTTCAAATGGTAAAAACACAACTTAAAGTCTACAAAAACTCATGAAGTGCAAATGTTTATGGAATTGAAACTTATACCAAGTTCTTAAATACTTTACTCAAGGAAAAGGCATAGAATTCTTACCATTATTGATTTGTACAGATTAATTCCATCGATCTCTTGACGGTCAGGAGTTGAGACACTGACTTTTATGATGTAGAATTCTGGATTTTTGTATGGAGATGACTGAGTATTATTGGATCCCCCAGAGGACAGAGAAACATCCAATGATGGGAGAGATGAACTCGAGGAAGAGGTAGACATCTACACAAACAACAAACACACTAAGTAATCAAGTCAAAATACACACAAAAGAGTATTCTAAAGTTAATTTTTAGATGCAATTCTTATTATAATTCATCAATTAAAATGAATAGCACAACAATAAGGTATTATATATGTAAATGATGCTTTTTTTATGTATGTCTAACTATTACAGGATATTACAATGTTATAAATCCCTTTTAAAACCTTTATTTCTGAAGTTGTTACTTTTCTTTTTGTATATTAAGTATAAAAAATATGTAATTCCTAAATAGTTGTTCGCATTCCCAATAAAAGTCAATGTATAGGTTCTTTCAGAAATAATGGTACTATTTGATAAGGATGTTGTTTGGTGCAGAGTAAGAGGCACGGATGGAAAGAGGAAGTATTCAGTTTTACCTGTAACTCACAGATATTCAATTCACTCGGCAGAAGTCCAACCAATAGTGGAGACCAATCCGTCTGCATCAATGCTAATAACTATTGGTCTGCCCAGTGACCAAAGCAATGCATTGAACATCTGTAAAGTAACAAATACATATTTCCTCTATCCACCCGGGCCCTTATTTAACTATACTCTGCACCATTCTCATATGAGAATCCTTTTCATAGAGAATACTATTATTTCTGAATTCTATTATTGGACAGAATTCTTGCTAACCACAACTGAGACATTGTACTTAGACAATTCTTTATCCCATTCAGTATTTAAACAAATAAATTTAAGTGCAGTCTATCTCAATGGACCACTGTTAAATGACTAACAACGATCTTTGTTTTCTTGCTCTTCGATCACCATCCTACTGTATTTATTAATACAGTGTCTCAATAGGAAAGCATTAATCAACATCTCTCTAAACAAATGGGGTCTACACAAATTTCAAACATATTGTAATAAAATAAGATTTTAATTCTGAAATACTTCAATAAGTTACATATTTAAAAAAGTTTTATGAGCATAAATGTAGCATGAAAAACAGGAATCAATGAAATGCACAATCGTTAGCTTTCACGCCTTGAGCTATCATCGACGGAATCTGGAACAACTGTTTCGTCCTTGTTACGACTTATCAGCCAGATTTACCCTCAATCATTAGGTTCTAAAAGCGCAACAGTAGTTTCTTTTTTTTTTTCTCCCACTCCCGGCTATGGCCTTTTGTGCTTTCAGAGTTTATCATCGAGGGTAAAGCTAGCTGATGGGTCGCAACAAAGACGAAACAGATGTCCCAGCTTCCCATCGATGATAGCTCAACAAGGCATGAAAGCAAACGATTGTGCGTTTCATTGATTCCGTTTTTCATAAATAAGTATTTCCTCATTCACACACAACTCAAAGCACAGGTAGCTATGCTCCTTCACCATTTCCGTAAGTATTACAATTTATAGTTCAAAAGGAACTCCCCCTACTTTTACAATTTCATGAAAACATTAATTTAATCGTTATGTCAATATGATTCATATAACTAGAGAATAAATCCATCTAGTGGATTTTGCCCACAAAAACATTTTCAATTCTAAAGTTAATTACATTTATAATCATAGACATTAATAATATATTATAATATATAATTAATATATTCTTACCTTTCTTTCTAAAGACGACATTTCATTGGGGGAACTAGGCACACTGACGTCACTAATTTGATCAAAAAACTGACTACTGCAAGAGGAAGAAGTGGAAGCTATCGAATCATTTTTCTTATGGCCTAGCCTAAAATATACAGGGTTTTTTTTGTTTTGGAACTGAATATAAGTATCTTCATAAACAACAGTTAACATTATAGGAAAATATCAATTCAAAATTATAATTTTTTTAGATTTCAAGAAAACTGTTAAATTACAAAGTTAAATAAATTATTACAAATGGAAGCAATCTTACCCAGTAGGACGAAATCCTTTCTTTTCTTTGGGAGTTCCGCCTGAACTTTGTGGTTCAATTTGATAGGAAATATCATTGCTGAAATAAAGAAGGTATTTAGTTTAATGTAGGTATTTTTGTTTTATGGACAGATTAATTATAATTTCAGTTACGTTTTTAATACTCAGTGACTTTTTTTTAATTTGAAAATAAAATGCACCAGAAAGTAGCCTATGTTTCATAACTCCTGCATCAAAACCAGACATCAAGGTGTGCTGTTGAAACATTGTTGTTCATCAAGTCATTTGGTAATGTCACAAATTCAAATACATAAATAACTATTTCTGAAGGCTCAAGCCCCTCCCAAAATCTATACAAAAGAAAACTCTCTCTTAAGAGTTGAAATCAAAGGAACTAGTCCTACCAAGTGCAGCCATTCACTAACACGACATTGGCACGGGTTGATATCTAAAACATTCAATTTTCCTATTCAGTTACTAGATTACTTAGTAGACCGACTTACTTTTTTTATTCTTTTCTATTTAATAACTGTTAAATTTTGTTCAAATCTGTTTTGCTCAGGTCTCAATGTATTTCCTTTTGCACATTTCCTTCTCATAATCTAATATATGAAGTTAAATGAAGAAAAATATAAAAGAAACTTAGAGGATTGGTTGAAGATAAACGAAATTTGATTAGTGCAAAATATCAAGTTCACTTCATTAACAGAATGACACAAATATGCAGAACAACATTACACAAACATCTGGGCATCGACTGCTCACATACTTTTACAAATTATCAAGAAATAGGACATTTCGTCCACTCTATCACTTCATACCTGTCAAACTTCTTTCCTATTACAATAGATCCTTTCATTACTTACTTTAAACTCACATAAATACATTAAATTTTACAGCCGAATTAACAGTGAACAGAATGGTCACCATTTCTGCTACATTTCACTGTTATCCATCATTGTTTGGTTTTCTTGTTGTCCTGTTCACTCATGCTGTTTGCCTAATAACAAAATGTCCTTTGCTACTATAAGAATTAATTCATCTTCAACACTATAAAAGTTTTATTCTTATTTCTTCATTTATGGTTTTATTAAGATACATTCAGCTTCCACTTTACTATTAATCTCAATGAATGTCTTACAATTTAAGTATTTGCTTCTTTTAAAGCAAACAATTAGTAATTTAATCCAATTCAAGTGGATTTCACTCAATTCTTCATCTTTATTAATCTTCCCATCAATTAATTTTTAGATTCAAGGCATAGCCATGATGATATCAAGAGTTCAGTTCAAATTATTACTAAATTGCCTTCATTTCAAAGAAGAAGTTACATCAGAAAAATAGTAATTAAAAGACCTAGATTTCAAATCTTAAGTACAGATAAAAATTGTTACGAATAATTGAAATTTCTCATACAAACACTGTAACCAATATTTCTACCAGAAGTAAACGGAACTATTAAAAACAAAAATAAGAAAACTGTCTTTGGGCAGTTAAGATATCATGAGTAAAGAATTCAAAGGTAGAATTAAATAAGCAATGACTTTCATTATTTGTTTCATGTTAGTTACAGTGTTGTTATGATTCTAGTGTTGCAGCAACAAACAGAGTCTGTGTGAGTCAAGCCTTACCTCTCCTTATCATCAAAGGTCTGCAAGTGATTGAACCAATGAAGGAACTTGGGATCAGGTGTTATATGGTAGCTATTGGCAGCCGACTGTAACAGTTTGATTTGAGCTAAGACTTCAAACTCCTTCCTTCGTTTATCAAAGTTAATGAGACCATCACTGAGTGTGTCTGGTATGGCTGTGTCTATCATCGTCAAGTCTGTCAGAAACGTTCCTAAATAGGGAACTGTTCCCTGGATCACTGTCTGTTAATAAAAAGCACAACAAATTTTTAATATTATAACTATGCTATATTTAAAAAAATGATATAAACAATGAATTTATATACATCAATGGGTGAGACCAAGTTGAATGACATCCTAGAACGGCTGTTTCACGCAAATATGTTTCACTTAAAACGTATTTCACTTTGTGTTTCACTTGATCTCAACCATTGATGTAAATACTTATATTTTTTAAGTGCTAAAAAAAGCGGCAGCAGAAAGCGTGCACATGAATTTCTCACCAATTTTCCTTTTGGTGAGTTTTTTTATTGTTTATTTTACTTTTGCAGGCGCCATTGATTCCAACGACATTGAATTAATTTGTGAGACTAAGCTTAAAACTTATTGTTAAAATCGACGTATAAACAAACTGTAATATCTTAATTCAACAAACAAACTATTATAGTTAAAAATTTTAACGTATGGCAATAATTGAATAATAAATAAGTGATAAAAACTCACACATAATTTTTATCATTTATTTATTATAGAAAAAATTAGCTCACTCTTTCAACTTATTCGAAGAATAGTAAGTGTAGATTATTTTGCTGAATAAATTATTGCCTTGGAAGCATTAGAGGCGGCAAGTCTTTATACTTAAGAAAGAGACAAACAGGAGAAAGTGAAAATCCTTGTTAGCTCCAGACTTGAAAACAGATGCAATATTTAAAAAAATTATTAAAAATAATTCTAATTATCAATAAAAGGATTATCTAATTGAGATTATCAGTTAATGATAGGTTGAATTCATCCACATTTTATTTTATTTGTTTGTTTTCATAGGAATTAAGCGAAACAGCTGTTCTGCAAATCTCTTGGTCACATTAACTGTTTCTTGGTGATAAATGATTGCAATTTCTTTTTTTAATTTTGAATGGAAAATTCATTTGTGGTCAGTAATTTCTCCTCAGTTTTTGGAATTTATTTAGTTGTGTTCTTCAGTTTTTGAAGTTTCTACGTTGTCTGACATTGTTTCTCTTCACCTCCATCCTGAGATTTTATTTGTGAACGACTACTCCCAGCTGAAGATCGCCAACAAGCGTGAAACAGCTGTTATGGACCTAACAAACACTTTTTCATTGATCTTTAACGGAGTCTACCATTAAATTGCTAAGTGAGATCATATAGTTACAAGTACTAACTATTGAAGGTTTAACTATTTTTACCTTCAATTTTGAACCATCGTTTTAAATGCCTACTAAATTACCAGTTGACTTGATTACCAGTTGACTGAATAGTTAAAGACAAACTGGAAACTATTAAAATTCGGAAAATAAATGAAATTGCTAGTGTTTTGGGACTTCAAGTAGGTCTTGTAATTACATCATTTCTATTAACTGTGTTTTTCAAATCCTGAATCTAACTTTGCTATTACCATAGATATAGGTGTTACATTATATAACAGTAAGATATAGCAAGTCTTTCAATTAATTTATATTTCAAGGAATGTTGAAGGAATTTATCCATGTTGAAAGTCTGCAAGACTGAAGTGTAACTTATTAACACTTGCAATAATACTCAGCTTCTTCTGTCAATCGTTAAGAAAAAGAATAATCAGGCATTTCGACATTGGAATGTTTAAAAATTGAAAAGATTGTTTCTTACCCCACAGGTAGACAATTCCTTCTGAATAATCTTCTGCAGATGTCGATCGTTCTGACCAGCAGTTTCAGCTACTTTTGCAGTGCCTTCCTTCATAAGGAGTTCCCTTGCTGCACTTTGATTGTTGTCTTCACTGAATATCCTCGCTAGTTCTTCATAGACCTCGGATTTTTCCCTGAAAAAGAATCATAGTTTTCTTAGTATTTCAAAAGGTACTTAAAGTTCTTTTATAACATCAGAAACTCATCTAACTTTATCAGAACAAAATATCTCCATAAAAGGATAATGATAATCAATTCAATCATTCTATTTCAATCTAACATAATGCTTTCTAGCAGCATTAGCATAGTCTGCCATCAACAGATGCTGTAGTGAGTACATAACTATTACAACTCAATTATTAATTACATTGATAAATTAAATTTGATGAAAAAGATACAAGAAAAAAAAAAAAGGTAAGAATTGCTGGTAATGTATTAATTAATAATTTTAGGATTAAAAATTAAGAACGTGGTATGTTGAAAATAAACAATTAACTAAGTAGACAAATTTTCGTTCAGTTTTGAAAGTTGTACATTTACATAACATTAACATTTAATTAAGATAAGTGTATGGATATGAAGACAACTTTTATAACAAATGGACGACTTATAAAATAACAAATACAAGCAATTTATATACATTAGAAGTAACTTCCATAAGGAAACGATTAAAGTATAAAGTTTAAATTCAAGATCTTAGGTAAATTGCCTCCACAAAGAGAATGAATAAATTTCGAAATAATGATTGTAATAATAATAGCGTTACTTACCGTGGTACTGCAAGCCACACTTTCTTTAGTCGATAGACAGGATGGTACTGGAGACCTGATATAATGGCTTTCAACGAAGAAAAGTTTTTCAGAACTCGTAATTCCTGAAAAGATAAATTAGTCAATTAAAATAACAAACTAATTTTAAAATTAAGATCACTACAGCATTATTCATTGCAGTCAGTTAGAAAGAATATGTCAACCACTTAGCCATTAATCCAAAGAAAACAAGAGTCTTGCAAATGTAGAAAAAAAAAATGATGATTCCACGCTTTAGAAGTTACAAATACATCCTCAAAATGGATTGGAAAGTAATTAATGAAGAGGTTTTTAGAAGAATGGCAGAAAATAAAAATTGATCGAATTCTATAAAACATAGAAGAGATAACTTTATTGGACGTATATTACGACATAACTAACTATGATTATTGAAGATAAAATAGGAGGAACAAGTCACAGAAGCAGACCAAGATTGTGGACATGATGGACCACAACTGTAATATTTATTCGGAACTACAAAGAAGGCTGAAAGAAGACAAGAATAGCTGTAAACCAATATAAAGATTGACTACCAGACATAGGTAGTTAGTATCAGATTTTTGTGTACCTTTGTTAGTTGGTTGACAAAGACACTATATACCCTTTCTTTCCATTGCGTCCTCGCAACAATGAGTAATGCGCATTAAAGGCCATTGTTTTGGTGAACAAACAGTGGATATGTCATTGCTAGTGACTAACCATCAGTCAAGAAATCTGAGACAGGAGACAGAATCTAGGATTTTGGGTCACAAGTGAGAGACACTAATTTTCTTTGGTTTTATTTTGGTTCGTTTGTTTATTTATTTATTTATTTTTATTGTGATGCTTCACCAAAACGCTTTCACACCTTAAGAAATTGGTCCCTGGCAAACCAAAATGAATGTTACACTCAGGAATTTTTATTTTCCAATTGAGACCACGGGGAACCAAATTCATTTAATTCATTTTCAATATTCATTTAAGAGTAGTATCTCAAAAGAAACACATTTTCTTAACAGTAATCCCTCTCACATCTCTCTGGATTATTACTAGATGACTACAATTCACATGAAAAAACAATTGCCCTAATAGAAAGAAAGTATACGTCAGTTTGGCATTGTTTGGACCACTACATTTTCATTTTTTTTTATTTTTTTAATAAAGATTTTTTTGTTCTGTTAGCAATTTTGTTTTAAATATGATTCATTTTTATGATAAATTTTTGTTTTTATAAAACTTCAATTTGTAATACTTCATTTGAAATATCATTTATGCTTCTTCCAAAACCAACTTTAATAGAACAAAATGTAAAACAAACAACTTACTTGAGCAATATCAATCCATTTACTGATTATTTTGGCTCGGGCAGTTGGTTTTATTTCAAGACTGCATAATATTGTGGAAATCACTCGATAGGAAACCGCATTGAATTGATCCACTGTTGCAATCACAGACAGAGCTTCCGTGTTCCTCAATTTGTCTCTCCTGGACCAGACAGAACCCAGACAATGATGGACATTGACTTTCTTAAAAAGATCCTGAAAATTCAAACAAATTCAAAGATATATTTACACGTATTTAAAAAAATAAGATTCATGTTAAAGAAGCTATTGTAATGTAGCGAAACCGGTCCTTTTAATTTGTTATATATTTTTAAATCTTAGTTCATTGTCTCTTTTTTCAAATTATAAAAAACAACAACACATAATTTCGTATTGAAATAAGTATTATAATTAGCATAAAATACAAACGCTTCTTGTGTACATATACTCACAGAGTAACATACTAATCTGAAAAAATAAATATACATTGATATTTCGAAAGTTTATGATTCAACTTTCTTTTTCAAGATAAGAATAGAAACACAAGGAGATAAGTAATGAATCTATGAACACAAATAATAGAAAATGTATCCATCGCAACCAAGGGTTTTGAGATTTGTCCTGAAATTCTTCGTCTAGCAAACAGTTCCAGGAAGTACCTTGTTGTATTGTTATTATCCTCAATGTTTTATATGGTTCTTAATATTTTTATTGATATCCCATTTTATTTTTATTTATTACTTTTCTTTTTGTTATTAATAATCTACATTAAACTTCTTTAACTCACAAAATCCATAAAATATGATATGCTGAGTAATGTGCGAAGCATTATTACAAATAAATGTCCAAATCGCTGAATAAAATGTCCCTTTTTTCTGAATAAAATGAAAATAAACGTCCTTTTTGAAGAATAAAATGTATATTATGGAGCATATCACATTATTTGTAATAATGCTTCACACATATCATGTTTTATTTGTTATATTTAAAATTCCAACTTCTTGATTGTCATTTAGGTTTAGTTTGTTAGTTGACTGGGAAGAGACTATGGTTTTCTTTTCCCATTTATGATGTAAAACTTGAAAAAGGAGGCCGATTAGGCCTCCGAAATATTGTGTAAGTAAAAAACATTTTGTGGAGTTAAAGTTAAGTTTAATAAATTTAATAATATTACTTTATTCATGAGGAATTTGTTTAATAATCTATATTATTCATTCTCACCTTCATTATTTACATTGTTATATTTTCTCTTAGTGTTTCTTATCTTGAAAACACAAAAGTTTAATCATAAACTTTAGAAATATTTGATGTATTTTTATTTTTTTCAGATTAATATATTACTATGTGAGTATATGTATACAACATATGTTTGTATTACTCAATTTAGAACAATTTCGTTGACTCTGTATAATTCTTTTATGTAATCTTAAGCAGTTTTTTAAAGATTTTTCACTTACTGAGTCAATGTAGGTAAGTTGTTCGGCAAAATGGCGGGTGGGAATATCCAAGAAGTTCATGGAACTCTCTCCATTGATTAGTAAAGCCATGACGTCATCTTTGGTTTGTACTACTACAGAACAAATGTTAAGTTTACATCAATGTCAAAAAGATTTAGCATCAATAGATAAATAAACGAAAAGTTTTTTTTTAAAGCAATTATACATTTATTACAAAATTAATTTTGTAAATTATAACATTATGCAATTATTTTTATACACTGTGCTTTTTATAAGTGCTTTGTAATTATCAATTTAAATAATAATTAAACTTATGGTGTGCGAGATAAATGATAAGATTTTCTTCATTTGATTTTAGAACCAATTTGTAATGTCATGTCAAAAATCTGAAGAAAAAAAAGATTGTATGGCAAATATACTTCTCCCTGTGTAGCATATTCTGTATATACAGTGCCCAGCCACTTTATTAGGTACATCCCTGCTGTGCACACAAATGCTGTGTCTCACAAAAACTCTTCAAGCCAGTGAGGGCAGTGTCATCGTGTGGGGGATGTTTTCCTGGCACCCTTTGGGTCCATTGATATCTCTGGAGGCACGTCAGGATGCTAGAGCGTATCTTAACATTGCAGCTGACCAACTGCAACCGTACATGTTTACAGTTTATCCTCAAGCAGATGGTTACTTCCAGCAGGATAATGCGCCGGTGCACAAAGCCCGCATCACTATGGGATGGTTTGAGGAACATGACGATGACTTTTCCTTGCTTCAGTGGCCCGCTCAGTCCCAGGATCTCAGCCCGATTGAAAATTTGTGGGATGAGCTGGAACGAGCTGTTAGCTCCAGGACTACACCTCCATCAAATCTTCAGGAACTGCGTGACACACTCATGTCTGCATGGTACACAAATACCTCAACAACATTTTCAGCATCTCGTGGAATCCATGCATCGACGAATTCAGGCTGTTTTGAGAGCTAAGGTAGGTGTATCTAATAAAGTGGCCGAACAGTGTATATAACTTATACAGCAGACAGTATTAACTATCAAAAGCAGTTAACATTAAATGAAGTAATAGACCAATGTTTTGAAGAAAAAACTGTTTAGAGATTGACTTAAAGGGGTTTTTTTTTGTATAAAAAGCCACAATAACTCAGATCAATCAACTGACAGACGAGCAAACTATCACTTTGATGAAGTTGTGCATGATGGATAATACTAGAATACAAAAGAAAGTATGTAGAGAGAGATTAGTAATTAGGAATAGCATCAGTATTTGAGATATTCTGTTTGCTCTGGAAGATGCACAGATGTCTATCGTATATAAGACAATATGGAAGATTTAGAGGGAATGGATCAGTGATTGGACTGAGTGTTATAATACATAAGCTTTTGAAAAGTCTCAACTGAAAGATGACAGGCGAGTCTGCTATTCTGGGAGTGAATGAATGAACATAAGGGCTCTTTAAGAAATACATTTCCATAGTCAGTAAAATACGTGAATATATTTTTTGTTTGTTTATTCAGAGAGAGAAATGGATTGAGTTTTTAATGTTCTCGTGTTGTTTGTAGGCAGATGTATTAATGATGTTATGTTATTGATATGACATTTGGTTTACATCATGATATTAAGGTTCTCCAATCACGTATGATAATAACTTTCTTTTTTTCCTTGTATAACCAGTGCATGATCTCTGACTGCTACTTAAGGAACTTAAGTTAAAGTTGTTATAGCGTAGTGAGGATGCTTACAACAACATTTACTATCCTACGTCATCTTTACAGTTTCTTGTGTATAACATGTTTCAATAAATTGCTAAGTAATTTCTTTGGGGAAGTAGGATTTTAGAATTTAATAAAAAACTTTAAAAAAGTGTGTTCTTGTTACCTGGTATATCGTCATCTTTTAAGAACTTTTCCAGTCGATGCCTTGCTCTTAATTCCAGTTCGTTATCAGTCATATTTTCTGAAGCAAACTCCATGAGTTGCCTCAGACTGGAATAATTGGGAGAATCTCGAAAATCCTCCGGATGAGATTCCAACCAAACCGATAAAGCAAGGCGGAGGGTCCTGATAAATAACATTTCAAAATTTTAATACATATTCATATGTTCATTACAGAAATTGTATGATTGAATAAAGAATTTTCCTAACCAGTGTCATAGCGAGCATAACTGGTGCCCGGGGCACAATACCTTTTTGGCACCCCCCCACTCCCACCCCTGAAAACCCGAAAAACATAGCCCCAAACAAGGTCTTCGGGACCATTTGGCACCCCTCTGTGAGCGGCGCCCGGGGGATGATAGTCCCCCTTGCCCCCCCCCTCGCTACGTCCCTGTTCCTAACTCAGTTAATACTGCTCAATATTTCAACTACGTGCCGTAGGCCTTCTTCATGAGAAATTAGAAACTCAGTCTATGCCACTAAACCTCATAACCGCAATAATGATGTGGACTTACTAATGACATCGTCAATTTCTCCAGAAGAAGACTCAAGGGATCAAGCCAAAATATTAAACAACATTCCCTGAGAGTTTTCATTCACTTAACATTACTTTCGTATATTACTTAACATGACTGCTGCTTCAAATCAACGATTTTTAAAATAAAGACCAATCAATGCTTTAAAACCATGTACATTTATGCCAACGACATTGTGCTGTCGGACCCTATAACATTGCCTTACTTACTAAAGGATGTTGGTGAAATGTTAAATTTATTGCTGTACCTTTTAGAACCTTTAAAAAATGGTATTTATTCTTGATTGTGCATTGCATGTCAGCACATCTTTGCTAATGTCCAGTTTCCAATGGAATATAAACATTTTTTTTTTTAATGTCTACCACTCCTATTACTTTATAATAAAATATACCTGTAGTTTAGATGCTGTTAGTGTTTATCTTAAAGAGTTTAAGAAAAAAAAAAAACCCTGTATATTCCAATATATTTTTTTCTGAATTAAGTCATCAATTAATTGTAATTTGATAGCCTTTCTGGTTAGATTTTGTTCAATTCAGTTGATTAAAAAGTTTAAAAGTAATAAGATTTTCTTGTCTTAAACCAAAACCATTTTTTGGTTTAATGCAATGTAACCAGTTTTTTTATGGTATTTATACCAATATTTATATTATTTTTTAAACTTTTTATATAAAAGAATTTATTTAGAATAATTTTAAACATGAATTTCTCTTTTATTTTTAAAATTTTCAATTTTTTTCCTCAGTTGATTTTTTGTTAAATAAATGTAAGTTATTTATTATATTAAGAATAGAATTATCTAAATTTTTAATTTGCTATTTAGTTAAAAAGAAATCCAATCCACAATCAAAAATAGAATCAGCAAAAGATTTAAAAACTATTCATTTTGTGTTAAAAGGAAGAATGTATTTTTATATGAGCAACCATCAATTTTATTACTGTTTAAGGCAAATACTAATTGCTAGCACAAAAATAACTAAATTCCCTGTCTACAAATGTTTCGTGTGTTGTTACTTACTTCAGAGTTTGATCTCTCATGGCTTCTTTCACTGAAGTCTGGTAGTCATTCAGTTCTTTGTATCTGGAAATAAATACAAGAAAGTATGAGCTTCTGAATAAAGCAGTAAAGGTACAAATACAGGTTGTTTTAAGGCTGGCAATCAATTCTACATTAATTTAACTATTGTTTATGAATGGGATTTTTATAATTACCTGTCCAGGATCAATGTGAGCACCTGACTGGTGGTGGCAAACGACCGGTAAGTGGCAAGAAATATATTGAAATACGTGGAGTCCAGCTCCCCTGTGTCAGTGACCAGTGCCTCCACCAGTCGCTCCAAAGTACCCGCTTTGACCACACGGACACGAACCGTCTCCCACTCCAGATGGGCAATTTCATCTTCTGAGTCCTAGAATAACAAGGAACCATTAGAAAACTAAGCAAATTGTAGTCACATTTTATAATTTGTATGACAATTTGTTAATAAAAAGAAATATTGATACATAGATTTTAAATTTTCTGAGAAAATCTAAGTAATTTTCAAAATTAATGCAGAAATGAGAGAGGAGAGTAAAAAATACACAAGCCATGAGTGGTTAATGAATTGCTGGGTAATGAGTGTCAGGATGGACGAATCATGTTCGGAAGAGGTCTTCGTGTGTTTGCTTTTCTGCATGGATTTTCAAATCAAACTGAAAAGCAATAATACTTACAGCTGAAGTAAACATTACTTTGAATAAATAAATGAAAATCACCAGGCTTTAATTTGTAGATTATCTTAACAACCGTTAATTAACGTAAGTAATAATAACTGTTTAAGGAAAATACTCCATTTTTTAATGTTATTTTCAGAAATGTAAATAGTTTCAGCCAATAATTATTATTAGTTAATTACCCAATTCATTTGGCTTAAGAAACATATTAAGTTCATTCAGTAGAATACAAATAAAACAATGTAGTCTTACAAAGGACAGAATTAATCCAATCTCTTCCAAAGTATCTTCAGTAACTTGTTATCCTGTTATCATTCGTGTCAGACCATTAACACTTATCCACTGACAAGTCAGTGACAACGACACAGAACAGGTTTCTTTTCTTGTTTTCTGTTGCAGAATCCTAACAACAATTGTTCATTAGTGCCATCGATTGTTTGCGGTGACCTATTGTATACAATCTTACTGTATACAATGAGGAGCTATCTTCAGTCTTCTTTTACTTAATTCCATTTTTATTTTTCAGAAACTTTTGTGCCTAATTCAAGAATTTATTACAACATTACTGCAATAATCAAACCATGGTTCTAAATCACTTTTCTCTAAAGAATCACAAAAACGTGATTCGAAAACTGAAGTTAATGTGTTTATAATTTACTGAGTCTATAATTATTATTGCAATGTTTTAGCATATTTTGTCTTTGAGATAAACTACAAATATCTGTCCATCCACTTTCTTTTAAAATCATATATTTCTTGAATGTAAGTTTAGATGGCTACACTTTAGAACACGGTACCACCAATCAACGACGTGTCAAGGATACATCACGGCTGCCTTTTTACCACTCCCGCGCAAGGATACATCATTTCCATCATTAAGGTAAAACTAATTTTCATCGAATGAGCTCAAGCCAATCGTGTAGGACAATTAGTTTTAGATTAGGTATGTTGAGGTTACACCCACTCCAGGATATTTATACTGTAAAACAAATTTAAGTGATTATGCACAGGTAATGTGACAACGCTCATACATTATCTGCCATCTTGAAATAGTGCAAATATCGCCATCTTCTCCGAACTCGGAAAAATAGTCCAAAGTCAGCTGGAACCGTGTTGTAAAGTTAACTTATTTATTCATCATAAAAAGTTTGAAGAAACAGTGTACAGAAAACACAGGAAAACATCTGCACAGTTACTTTAAACTCAGATCGCTAATATATAGTAAGATAGTTTTATTAAATGAAAAAGTAATAACAAGGTAAACTTACACTGCTAACACTTTTACTGGGATTGAAATATCGTACTTTCTTTAGGTAAACTGTATAAACGGATCCATCATTCTTTTCTTCACCCCAGTATCTCCATGTTGGCTGCTGTAATGATACAAAAAAACAAAAAATAAAGATTTCATTCGATTCCAATATTTCATGTATTCTTAAATGTTTTTAAATTTCTTCACAAGCAATGAAAATGATTGTAATCTACTTTCAGTAAATAAATAAAACAAAGGAAGGGAAAATCGAATTTCTTTAAGTTTTGATAAACCTAATTACGATAAATTTCAAGTTAATGATTTTGAAAAACGGAATTCAAAATAAAAATGGTAAGAATAGCCAGAGGCTGTGAATCTCTCTTTAAATGCATTTAAAAAAAGGGAATCAGTTCCTAATAGAGAGAGAAGAAAAAAACCTTCTGTTCGCATATCAAAGTACAACGCCATTTTGCTTCTATACTTTTACAGATATTGTTTCGTCTTTTCCAATTATGAAAATGTATTTTATTAAATCAATAACATTCAAATATTGTTTCACTTCTGATTTCCCTACTACAAGTCACGCCTTTGGTGATGTCTTAGTAGTTGCACGTCTTCATAGATTTAAGCCTAACGACAATTGTTGATTGAATTATGTTATTGTTTTATCATTCTGTGTTTATGAAGATACAGTTCATCCATTTTAGAGCATTCTTGTATTTGCTGCTGACTAGTGCCGCTGCCATGACACTTTCTCAACCTATTACGATGATTTTTGGCTCAACACTTTTCAAGGCTTCAAGAGCTTTGGCTGTTGGGAACGACAGATTTAAAATCTGAGGTAAGAAATGCTTCTAATTGACAAGAACAGAATTACCAGACACCAAGAAATTCGAGATAAATGTGTTCTTTCTTTTCTGACGTGTAAAGAATCCGACACAAGATGCGAAGTACACAAATTGTTATGAAAGCGAGTAACAGACAAGATACCAAACTAAATGGCAACAATAAGCTTGTCATAAATATTAAACAAAAACGGATAGATTTTAAAATCTGGAGCTCATTTATCCGCAGATTAACCGCGTTTCTCGAAAGCACAAACATTTCTTTTTCTTTTAATTGGCTGTGCAAGGGGAGATAAACTAACAAGTCATTACTGCGCATTTTAAATAACATTGCATCCTAATTAAATAATGCTGCATCGTCCTTTTAGCAGTACTTGATTTAAATAAGCTTAAAAAATTTCAGTCTTGTATTTACGTATTACAAGAATTTTTTTATTATTATTATGTATTTAACCCAATAAAATGTAATTTGGAACAATTATCCTGGCTCTAGCGTCTCCTAGTGAGATATTTGACGTTTTACTGTGTAAAAAATCAAATGTATCTTACAAAATTCAGTAAACATAAATTGTTAGACATATGTTCAGATATTCATCGCATAGTAATACGGAATTAACATTAGCATTCGGAAATCATCAGGTAGGCCTTGTTCTTTTTAGAGATTTGAGAAGGATGACACAATGTTAAGATGTTAAGAAATTTTATCCAAGTGTTTTATGGTGATACGCTTACAAATAGACCATATTCTTACCATATAAGAAATGGTAAAATTCAATAGTAAGGCTTTACAAGCCAAATCAATAAACTTATAATATTTTAAAACTTATTAAATTATAATTTAGCCCAATTTCTTCATGTATTATTCTCACTATGGAAAGCCTGGGATGCAAACATATTAGGGACGTGGTTAAAAACTTGTTTTGCCAATCTTTCAATAAAATTCTTATTATAAATATTTATGGGTAGTTCTACAAGAATTGGGTAACTTGATGAGGCCTAGCCATAACTAATCTAAAAACTGGCATTGTAAGTTATTCATCATTAAATTAAAAAGATAACTGTCCTTTCTTTTTGATTATATAAGTTAAAAATAGTTTCTTATAAAATAATATTGTTAAAATCTCCACTTTTTACGTAAAACGTCAGTTCCCTGGCGTGTGGCCACTACAAAAATCAGGACATCGAGGTTTATATTTTCGAAATTATCTAAAATAACTTACTTTATTATCTTTAAATAAGTTATTAGATACTTTTAAAATATTACTAAATGAAATGATTAGTAAAAATAAGTAAAAAAATTCCTAAATCTTTACTTAAACTCGCGTGCTCAGTTTCGCTCGTCAGTCCCCTGGCGTTATTGAAATTCGAAAAATCGGAGTATTTAATAGCACTTCAAAGTTGATACCAATCTGCTTTTAAACATTACCCGTGAAATTAACTACAGCAACTGCTTGCTACAGGGTAGCCCTTTTAGAATCAGTGAGAGAGGCGTGGTTGTGGCGTGAACGCGTGTCCGAGCCAGTCAAATTGTCAGTCCACTGGCAAGTAATTTCAAGATTATTTACAACTAATTTTTTTTAATATTTTTATTCCTAAAAGATTATCGTAAAATGTTCTAATGTGACAAGCAATAAAGTTGATATCTGTAATCGTTTGAAAGATATATTTATTTTTCACTGAATTCGCGTCAGTCCCCTGGCGTCAGTCCACTGCCTAGAAAGGCGACAAGGAACTGACGGCTATCAAAATAATGAAAAAAATAACTAGATACAATTGGTTAAAAATCTTTCAAATCAATAAATTGAATAATAATTTTGGTCTAAGATTGGAAAACTATGTAAAATACAAAATATTCAGTCAAATTAATTGGGAAAATTACAATTCTGCAACACTAAAAAGTGTTAAAAAGCTTAAAACTTTATTAATCACTGACGTGATTGATGAGAATGTTACTCTACATTTTTAACTTTTAACGTTTGTTAAGTTTCTTTTGTATTAGATAATTAACAAAGTTAATTAATCTACAGTTAATAATTACAAATTAATCAGGGACGTATATAAGGCCCCCCCCCCAAAAATAATGAGGGAATTCCCCCCCAAGTTTTTTTTTTTTTGGTTGAACAGATAGGTTTCCATGGGGTGTCTACTTAAAATTACTAACTTAACCTTACATTAATCTTGCCCCCCCCCCCAAAAAAAAATATATTCTATATTCACCACTGGCACCTATACTACAGGTATTCTTTATTTTTTGGTAACATAAATTTCCATTATATCAAAGCTTGCAGTTATTCATGCAGTTATTATTATTATTATTATTATTATTATTATTATTATTACTATTGACAATCTAATTCTATTTTTAATCTTTTAGTACAAGTGCGAATGCCAATGTTCTTAATTATTTGTAATTGTTCTGACGAACTTCACGGGATTGTTTTTAAACTTTTTTTTTTAAATATATAAGAGACAAAGTTATTTTATGTACCAAAAATTACTGATTATGATGTTGTTTTAATGAATTTCAGGATTTTAATGATTTTAATGATTTAAAGCATTTCTATTTTCAATAAAACGTATTTTTTCGTCAGTCCCCTGGTCTACCCGTCAGTCCCCTGGAGGCAATTTTCAGAAAAACTGAAATAACTTCGAAAATACTGAATAAAGTGACTGTTCCTTTCTGGAACAGTATATTGATTATATTTCCCACCTACTTTATGTTAAAACACATTATTTAAAATAAATAAAGTATTGGCCCGTTTTCCTCCAAAAAGTTACCCAATTCTTATAGAACTACCCTTATAAGAAATGTTACGTAAATCTATATGCTAAAGATTCACCTACACATATTCATCAATAAAATTTGATAACAAAAAATTAATCGGTTTTATTCAGGATTCAGGCTCTGAGGCATCAAATTAAAAAGAAACAATTGAAAATCATAAAATTAATCCTAAAATTTTATTATCCTAATCAATTGGCGGAACCTTAAGCAATATTATACACACGAAACTGAAGTGACTTTGAATCTTTAAATCAGTCGATAAGAATCAATAATAAATAAATGTGTTAGAATTTAACCTTCGATATCAATTATTTAACACAAATCTAATCATAAATTATCACAAACGAGCAGGGTCCTTCCAATAAAACAATTAAGTTATCTGAACTGAATAAAACTGTTTATTACCAAATCACCAGCAAATTGCAACAGACATGAAAAATTATCACTTTGACCTTCAAAATATTCGAAAATACCGTAACAATATCAATTATTATTAGTTTTCACAGAAATGGATCAATTAGAAAAATTGTTAAATTGACAAATTTCTTAATCTGTTACATTAATTAACAATATATGTAATTTAATATTCATTTCTACTTAAACTCATGCATTTTATTAATTGTAAAAAATGATGGCGCCGAGAAATTTAGAATAAACCGACAATGGTATTTATTGATATTTATTAAAAAACGGAAGTGCTATTCTAATTTTTAATGCACTTAATAAATTCATTTAAAAACAGAGTGTAGCAAGTACATGAAGTTTTTGCTTTACCTTTAAAGTATGAATTATTTTTGGTGAATTACTAACGAGAAATGCCACATTTGTGTTTATCACAACGCTTTTATATTTCTAGCTGCCAGATTGAAAAACAATGGCGTTGTTTAAAAGGAAGTGTTTTCAGAAATTAATTCTTTCGCGGTGAACGCGCGCTAAGTTTCATTGAAATCTGCTAAGAAGATTAAAAAAATAAAAAACAGATGACAATCAAAAAAATAAAGAAGATTAAAAACGGGACAATAAACTCTTCTTTTTTTTTTTTTTTTTAAATTAATAAATCAGATTTATCTGAAATTTAGTAGTTAGCATTTTTTTACAGTAACTTTTGGTTTAAATTTCTCTTTCCCTGGACTAATTAAAGGTCGATTATTGAACTTGAACCAAGAAGTTCCTCCAGAAATTCGAAGCCTAATTTCTTCAGAATAATAATTTCTTCAAAGCATTAAAAAAATATAATCAAATTAAAATTAAATTGAGCTTTTTTAAAAAAAAGTTATAACTAACTAATTCCTAAATAGATTCCATTATATTATAACGAGACGTCTATTTGTAATTAATTGCATTATAATTTTATTTAATTGATTTTTCATTTATTTTTTTAATTTCTATTGAACATTTAGATAAATAATAATTAATGTTTACAAAGTTATTATTTGGCTTAGTTTTAAGACGAATTAAATCAAGAAGTACCGTTCACAGATTGAAGAGTTACAAAGAAGAAACAAAAATACGATGTTAAAACGTTAACAAATATATTGATCACATTGTAATTAACACGACATCAAGATTTAACCTCGCAATCATTATATTTTGAAGAAACAATTTCAAACAAAAGAAGCTATCGTTATATTGAGTTTCGTGAAGACAATGGTTCAAAAGTTAGAAAGAAAACACACAACACTAAATTTCTTAAGCCTACGTATTCTTCACAAAATAAGCTAATGAAAAGACTGCAAGAGAAATGTAGTTCAATTTACTTAGATAACAAGTATTTCAAGTGTTTGGCGGGGGATTATGTTTTATTGAAATTTCAAACAATTCAATTCAATGTGTCAGCCTAGAAGGAGCCAAGAATATAAAAAGAAATTTTAAATAAACGCTTCCACGGTTTAGATTCTATCTTCCAAACTGATAAGGTGTATTATTTTGAAATTGAAACACATGTAGCAGATAAGCATTTTTTTTAAAACCGTTTGCTAATGGAAGACTTGACATAAGTGTATTTTACCCATTCATGCTACTTTCCCATTCCTTCCTCTTCCCGAGGATAGAATCTGCTTCCGTCATTTTTAAACTTAAATTTAAAATAACTTTAAATTAAATTTTTAAGACTAACTTGAAGGTTTTATCGTGAAATAAAAGATAACTACCAACAATAATTCAATCTGTTTTATATATTTTTTTACATTACTCGAGTGACAAAAGTAAACAATACTTGAAGATAAAAATTGCTCTTTTTTTTTTTGCAATTTTTGTTTTTTGTTTTAGACCAAGGATTTTATGAGTTTTGAAAAAAACTTCAAAGTATTAAAATACAAATCCATTTTTCAACTACATCATAAGCACCATAGCTTTTTTTTTTTTTATGCGAAATTCTTCTGTCCACTCACAACCTTTTGTTTATTTATTATATATTTACTTTCATGTAGGTGTGAATATATTACAAATTTCGAAAGTGGGGACTTAAAATATGTTATCTCTCAAATTAAGATATTTTTGCCCTTCATTTAATTCGAAGGTTTTATAAATATTATTTTAGTTTTTTTCTTTTTTCTTTTTTTTTTTTTTTTAATGATAGTTTTATTTAACAAGAATCAATTGGTGCTTCATATCGTTTCTTTTTGATTTTGGAAGAGTTTAAATTTTCGTTTATCAGCTTTAATAAAAAAAGGGGGGGGGGGTGTAAATGTTGTTAAATAAAAAAAGAATCCTGTGAAATCCACAGTATTAATCCCTTGTACTTTCACTGAAAGGCACTAAGGGATTTGATTATTATTTGATTAAACATAAGTTCAATGAAAAGTAAAGTTAACGTCCATAACAATTCATAAATCAAAAAAAAAAAACCCAAATGGACAGTAAATATGCCTTCGCAGATTGAGCCAACATCAACGGGAATCCTGAACAGCTGTTCCATCCTTATTAGCGAATCATCAGCAGAATTTACCCTGGATGTTTGGCTCAGACTACGCGAATTGGTTATCATTTCGCTGATCAACATAATCGACCTTCAAATCTATAATCAAGGTACAATTATCAATAAATTGTGTTCGCAGATAATTCATTGCTTTTCGAATCCAAAGATTTCTCCATTGTTTAGAAATCTACTGCTCTACATAGTTATATGTATATTTGATAGGCTTTTAGGAAATAAACACTTTTAGGTCAGTGTCCGCCATTTTTATTTTGAATTTTTATTCACAAATATCCAAATTTCCATATTTATAGGAAAGCATAGTGTAAACAGCGTATACAAACTAAAACTTAATAATTTTTGACATTTATAAAAAAAAAAAAAATAGAAAACCAAATAAGTTAGTATAATTCAGTGGTCCCCTATTTTCTTTTTTTGAGATGTGTCAGTATTCCAGAATTACACTTTTATTGAGAAACCAACCAATCCAACCTAAAAAAAAAACACACACACACACACACACACACACACACACACACACACACACACACCGAGTCCCACTACTCGATCAAAAGGCAACATTACTCGTATTTTATTATTGTTATTATTTTGCCGCGAACAAAAGAAAACCCTGGTGTAATTTAAATTTTATTGTTCAAAGTGCTAAATATTTAACAGCCATAATGCGAAGTTAACATTGTAAGTCAACCTTCACTCAAGTGTCCACTGCGTACATGTATATTTTGATTGGCAAAAAATTCATACAAATTCATTTGGGAATTTCGGGTTGCAAAGATTTCAATCAATCAAATGCAATTTTGAAATAGTAGACAATATAATAATAGCATTCCCTTATGTACTACATAAAGCAAGACACACATTTGGAATAGTTCTGTCAAACTAATTCCCCTTCTGTTTGATACAAAGCTCTCATTTCATAATTTTAATTTATCTTTACTACATCTGAAGTCATTTTTGTGTTGTTTCATAAATACTTTTTTACTCTCCCCTTTTCTACAAAGTAGATGCCAATCTTATCTAGACGGAACCAGATTATCAGAGATTCAAAATGGTAGATCTAATATCCTAGAGATAAATAATTGAATTGACTTTTTAGTTGTGATGCTCTGAATTTCAATAATCTCTGAATTTCAACAACCTCCCACCAATGAACGCCATCTGAGTTGCATCTATTTCGAAATAAATTCTTCGTAAATAACGTTTTGTTTTTGGTTTTTTTGTGGAAAAGCGCAGCGCCGTGTTACCAAAAACTAACACCAGATGGGGTAACGTTTGCCAAACACTTGCAGATATCACTTTTGGAGTGTTTTGACAGATTTCACTATAATTTTTTTAAAAATAATCAAGGAAATTATAAGGTAATTACATGAAATCATATATAAAACTATTCCAAACTAAATTCATACAAAATTACAGATAAAATGCATGAAATAGACTAAGATTTTTCGTAATTTACTATTATGTTATGATAAGTTCACTTCTTACTCTAAATGTTCAGTTATATAGCTAGCATTAAATGTTAATTCATTCAAAATCATACAATGGTTTTAAAATATAAAGTAATTCATGGTCTCTAGATTTTTATCTGAATACAACTGAGGGAGAAATACTGATGTGCTCGGGTGATTCTATGGTAAACATTTCCTTGCTTCTCTGTCTGCACATATTTAATACTAATGCGCCGTTAGAAAGAAAATGTTCACAGCTTTTATTTCTTAAGAATCAAGAATATCGTCATTAATAACATGATTTGAGAAGAGATATTGGTAATTCTTTGTCTTTTGATTGCATATTTTTTAATGCAGTTCGTATTTAATGCATGTACACACTTTTTCAACAATAAATAACAGATGTTTGCTATTAAATTATTTTTCCCTTAATCAAAATTGACAAGAGATGTTAGATTAAAAAAAAAAAAAATCATCATTTGCGTAAATTGGAAAACTTGTCTTTCTTTCGTTACGTCATCACCGTTTAGTTTTAACCAGTTTTACGTTCAGTCGAACTACAACGAAAAATTTACTTAGGAACGAAAAACGGAACATTTGGTTATTATCACGAGATATAGCTTTGTATTTTTTATCTATATGTTTATAGTAAATAATGGATTTTTCTTATTAAGTTATTTGAGATTAAAATCAAGAGATTTCAGATTAAAAAAATAAATTGTCAAGTGCCTAAATTTGAAAACCTCATTGTAATACAGTGCAACTTGGATAATTCGAACGTCTTTAATTCGAAATCGTGGTTAATTCGAAGATTTCTCTTGGTCCCTTGAATTTCTTATTAAATCAATGTTAAAAAATCGTGGATAATTCGAAGTTCAACTTCCTTAATTGGAAGTTTTTTATAAAAAAAATTCGAACCATAACGACTTTTCGGCGTTTCATCGTTAAGAAATTCGACACGTGACAACTGAAATCCCCTTCCCGCCACCGTTCGACACGTGACGCTTCAGACGCCATTCGAGCTTCCTGCTGTCA
>JAFIDM010000006.1:14349471-14364021 GCA_023159025.1 Thereuonema tuberculata
TAAAACAATGCGTTAAAAAGATATATATATATATATATATATATATAAACAAATCATTTATCATTTTTATTTCAAAAGTAAAAAGCCAGAATCTGATAGAATTCTAGTAATGATTCCTCAGTTTTACTCTAATTCAATGCTTTTTCTAACCTTTTGAAGGAAGTCATCTTCAGATTACATTTTAGTAATTGACTTAAGTTTATGATCAATGTTTACATGAACCCCCCCCCCCCCAAAAAAAAAAAATTACATGCCTTTTGCCGATTCAAAATCTTTTAAAAATATAAACAGTTTTAACAAAACAAAAAAATTTCGTAATGCACTTAAGTAAATAAGGACCCCGAGCTACCATTTCGGGAATCTGAGACAGCTGTTTCAGCCTTATTAGGCTTCCTCAGTCAGACTTACTCTTGATGGTAGCTCAAAGTACGAGACAAAGAAGAGGTAAACATCTCGGAATGGCTCCTCCAACAAAAACAAATTTTTTGTTTTGTTAATTCTTGCAAAGCACGTTAAGCTTTATTTTTACATTAATTGTATTTCTTTTGGATTCTCAATCCTTTCTTAAAGTCTTTTGTGCCCTGCGGATCGCGGGACACAGAATTTGAGGCTGTGCGGTGCACAGTGAATTACTGTTGGTGCTTGATTTTGTTGGAGGAGCCATTCCGGGGTGCCGGGATGGTTTCAACTTCTTTGTCTCGCACTTTGAGCTACTATTACGGGTAAATCTGACTGAGGAAGCCTAATAAGGCTGAAACAGCTGTCTCAGATCCCCGAAATAGTAGCTCGGGGTGCGAGAATCCTTATTTACTTCGGTGCATTACAAAAATCTTTTGTTTGTTAATACTTGCAATACACGTTAAACTTTATTTTTACATATAAACAGTTTTAAAGATATATATATGCTTGGGATATCCACTCTGCTCAGGGCTCGGATATCGAGGAATTTCATTGAAATTTAACTGACCATTTTGTACGGCTTAGTAAATCCTATTCAGTGCCGTATTTAAGGGGGGTTGTCCGTCTCAGATAGCCCTTTTTTTAATATAAGATCCTTACAACAACGAAAAAAGATAACTAAAATTTATTGTTAAGATGGATCTAATAAAAGTATACATCATTCAAAGAAGGGACTATTATTTTCCCCAATTCCTGATTTTTACCTCCACCAAATTTAATTCTAAATCATACAGTGATATAAATAATTCTATCTGACTACAAATTGAGCTTTTTCAGATTAAAACATTTAATAAATAAATAAATACATAATTTTATGACAAATCCCCTTGAAAAAGTAGACGATCCTTAATGTGGGGGGGGGGTCCACGACAAAAAAAAGTGGCTCTGACTGGAAGGAATTTCAATGTTTCGATCCTCAGACTGGAGCTGTGGGGTGAGATCGTGGATTCTTCCTGGAGCCCAATTTTAGGGGCGCCAAAAATAATTTGCTTGCGAGCTGAGAAACCCCTCAATCTAGCGTCCGTAAAACATAACGGACAAGTAAATAAATATTTAATCTATTGTGTAAATTCTCTTCAGATTATAATTTGGTTTTTCTCGATTCTTATAAAAAAAAAATTAAATTAAACTGAAAAATAAAACATGGACTAACCCTAATGGTTATTTCTGATTAGTAACTTAGTAAATGCTCACAGAAGCTGATATAACTCCGCTAATATTTACTTAATTTATCAGATCTGTATCGAAAGCTGTCTCCGCTTATTAGGTTATTGGACTGTGTGTTTATATATTTACCTATTTTTGTAACTATTGAACTTAAAACGAAGTGTTCTTTGTAATTCCTTTTGAAACGTCTTACCGTATCTAAGGTCAGTTCTGACAGTCGCTCAGGAACGCTGATGTGACGTCGGCCCAGTGTCGATTTCGGTCGCAACTTGAGGAACCAGCTCCTCTGTCGCTGTAGCTTGACGGTGCCGTTCCTTTTGACCGGGAAACGGAACAGAACCGCGAAGGGGTTCTCCTTGGACGTCGGCGTTGGGGGCGGGGATGTGGGGAGAGCGCATAGCGGGCAGGAGCACGACGACTCGATAGGAGAGTCGGGCATGCATCCGTCCACGGGCTTCATCCTTAGCTCTGCTGGTTCGGGGCGTCGCTCGTTGTGACGGAGTTACTTTTATCAGATAACCATTGTCATTACGTAATCAGTAGCTCAATTGGAAAATTGTAGCGTCCCTATCACAAAACGGATGTCTTCAATTGATGATTGCCGATGGATTGAGTTCCCTCTATTCTGTCGGTGATGGGGGGTAATTATTTAGCCCACCCCCTCTGCTTCGGACAGTGGCCATTGGGCGCTTTTTCAAACAATAAGGACACCGTTTTGCATCTCATTTCAACGCCAAACTTTCTTTTAAAAAATAAGTTTCATTCCCTTTTGAACGCATTCAAGTGACCTATCCTATTAACCGTGCTACTATTAAGTGTAATCACGTGTCATATTTAATCTAATTGAATTCGGATGTGAAAGGTCACTTTCCGCTTGGATCAGTCGATATATTTAGAAGGGAGTCAACTGAAGACCTCCTCATCAACTTAAAATATTACAAAGATTTTTGAAAGTGAAAACCACCCTACAATTCATCAGATATTAAAAACTATAAAATTTCTCGCAAAAATAATTTTGAATCTTGAATTTTGTCATAATTTCGATGAAAAACAAAATTAATAACAGAGGTTACTAACATTTTTACATTCAAATTTAACTTAATTTATTTATTTAATCTGTTTAAAATTACTCAAATAAATCTTAATTAGCAAAAATTGAGCATAATTATTTAATAATGAAGTTATATTGACAATTATTGCTAATAGTTACATAGATAATGTTAAATAATTAATTTTTAGTATTTTTATCTTCATTTTAACTTAATAAAAATGCATCGAAAAAATTGTAATATATTTAAATTAAAATGAACAAGAAAAAACTCACTAATGAAAAATTGTGAGAAAATCCCTGTGCCATCCGTTTGCCGGCCTCAAGGAATTTTTTTAAAGCATAAAAAATTGAAACTATGCATTTGAATTATTAATAAACAACAATGGATGAGACCAAATTGTTTATCAAATGACATCCTAGAACAGGTGTTTCACGCTCTTTAGAGATCAATGGATGAATAGTATATTTCTAAAATTCACAGAAATTTAATAAAAAATGGAAAGAAAGAAATTCGCCATCCGAGATACAGTTCTTCTATATATTTGAACTTCACTTTGTAGACTGGTATTACACAAACCTATACTTCAAGTGACTTCCTTTTTTCTTTAACGTATGATTGACGTAATGTTTTATCTTCACCTGTAATCTTATTTTTTGTTATATCATGAAACTTTTAATTATCTCATGAAATTCAGAACTCATCAGATATATATCTATCTTTAACTGTCTCTTCATTCATCCGGTGACTTCTGCAAACTTAATTATTGCACCTTTCCCCCACTTTGAAAATAAATAAATAAATAAATAAATAAATAAATAAATAAATAAATAAATACTGTAAATAAATAAAAAGAATCGTTATTCCATTAATAAACTGGAGTGGTGACCAAAATAACTGTGGCTATGTTTGCAGATGGATGGCAAGGGACCAAATGTCAAGGAAAGCCGTCCAACTGTTTTAGCGTAATGAACAAAAAGACCAACAAAGATATTCAGTGGAATAGAAAGAATCCAGTTAAAAACCGCATAAATAAATAAGCCTAATATATTTGTTTCTGTTTTAAATAGTGAATAATAATAATAAACTATTTTTAGATTAAAAAAACATAGATGACAAATTTATAGTTTAAAAAAAAAGTTAACTTTTAATTCTGTTATGTTTTTGTTCGTATAAGTTCTTCTTGTAATCCTGTATTTAATTCTTAAGTGTTTTGCAATAAGTGAATGAACTGAGTTCATCTTTCGCAAACAGACGTAGCAGAGCAAAAAAAAAAATAAAAATAAATTAACAGTTGAAATAGTAGAAGATTTTTCCAAACTATCACCAAGATATGTATCCCGTTATCTTTAGTACACTTGTGTGGAAGTGTACGAAGTATATAGAAATAAAGTATGTCTTCACAGTGTACCTTTATTTAAATCCGGGGTTCTCAACCGGGGTCCATGTAATATTCTTCGGGGTCCACAGGGATCTCATTGAATCACACTTATTTTAAAATGGTTTATTATAAATTATTTACCAGTGTGCATAAATGCTCCGTAGAACTTAACTGTAGAATAATTTATTTGCATTAAATTAGTTTTCATTCAAAATAAAGCATAATCATTTCCTATTTCGTTGATTATTAATATAATCCCATCACTTTTTCTTTTGTAGAATAGCCTTTGAGGGGGTCCACAAAAAAAAAAAAAAAAATACGGAAAAAAGAGGTCCATGGATAAAAAAAGGTTGAGAAACCCTGGTTTAGATGTATAGCATTTATTAAAAGAATTTCGATTAGAAATTTAAATTTAATTTCAAAACCTCTTGTCATTCACTTAAAATAACTACAATTCAATACAAATCAATTATTCTTCAATAAGTCTAATTAAAATGGAATTGATAAAAATTAAATTGACTTAAATTCTTAACTGGGATAATTAAATATAAGTAAATTTCATTACTTAATGTTTTTAAATATTGTTAATATTTTAACTTTATTTTCAGTTCATATAATTAGTCAACAAAAACAAAATTAACCAAATTTTTAAAAATAAAGAAATTTGGAAATTAAATGGTATTTAATTACAGATATACATATATTTATTAAAAACTGATAATTGAAAGTTTTGTTAATTTTAGAATGTAATTATAATATTTTCATTTTTTTTTTATTATTTTAATTCAAAAATCATTTTTTACTGAAATTAAAGCAATAAAAAATAATAATGTAATTATTATTAACTAAAAACATTACTTAATTATATGTAAGTAATATTTTTCTTGTTCATTGTTCATAAAAATTTAAGACTTTTTACTTAATTGCATAATTTAGAAATGTTAATTTATTTATTTATTTATTTTACATATACATTTGTTGCAGTTTTTAGAATAATATATTTAAAAAATTAATATTTAAAATTTAAAACAAATTAATGTAAATGTTGTTTTATTTATTTAATTATTATTATTTATTAATTATAAAGGAAAAAGATTTTCATTATTTTGTTTTTAGATTAAAAAAATGAATGATAGAAAGAATTACATTTTTTAATGAGCGAAGGAACAAATTCCGAATTTCTTACCATCATAAGGTAAGGAAATGACTCAAGATCATAAAGGTAATCACTTATGAGTCGTCGGAAATGTGTTAGTTGACATTTGGACTAAGTAACAGATGGGTGGTTTTTGAGATTTTATTTGCCGACAACCATTCATCGCAAATAATCATTTTTTATTATTTGTCTCTTTCAATATTGACAGAAGGAAGAACTACCATTACTCAATAACTCATTGCGTTTCGTATCGTGTGGCTTTCAAAGTACTTTGTCTCTCTTGTGTTTCTTAGTAGTTCAATGTCGATTTTCATGAAATTGGGTATGTAGCAGATTGTTAACACATAGTAACTAATTTTATTGGTTGAACTTTAAATTTTTTTTTTTTTTTTTAAATCTAAAAAAAAAAAACAACTTGAATTCAAGCTAACTTAAGTTAGAGCTAACGTCAATGGGTTGTTTCTTTCTTACGAATCGTCTACAAACGTATTATATCTTCAGTAGTGAAATATCTCAAACTTTGTGTAATAAATGTGAAAGAATTTTAGCTTCAATTTTTAAAATGGATTTTGATTTATAATTGTTAGTTTTAATAATAACAATTTCTAATTTGTGACAAGAAAAAAAAAATATTATTAGATTTTATAGGCCAATCTACCACAAATTATATTTTTAAATTAATAGTTAATTATAATAAAGAGATTAATTAAAATAAGATAAATAAATAAATAAGAAACTGTATTTGTTTCATTAAAGTTATTTTTAAAAAATAATAAAATTGATACCAAAGATTATGATTTTTAGAATTTTTTTAGACTCTCTTATGAAATTATAATAAAAACTATAAAAATCAAGAACAAATAATTGTGTTTCCGAACTTCTTCCTAATTATCAATTGCCAAAATTCTGTACAGTTTATCTAAACATGAAAAGCAATAATTAATTTTGTTATTTAACCTTCTAATTATTATTATTATTATTAATATTATCAAAACTATCAATTATAAATCAAAATATATTTAAAAATAAAACTACATAGATTTAACTTCTGTTTCACAAAGTTTCAGATTTTTTTACCACAAAAGTATTTAAAATAGCATAAAAGTTGTAGAAAAAAACCCTGGGAGGTCCTATTTTAATACCCTTTTTAACGTTAAAAGACTGGTCAGTGAGAGGGGAGTTTGTTTGTTTTGTTTGTTTGTTTTTTTTTTTTTTATGGACTTTTTAAAATAACCCAAATGAAGAGAGAAACAAATATTCTGAATATTCTATCAATTTTCGGTTCAAACTGATGTAATGTAATATAAATTTACTGTATAGGTCCTTCAGGATCAAACTATAAATTTACTCTTCTTTCTGAAAATTCCTTATATCACCTATACGATTAAAAGGAAACTTTTTTTGTTTTTGTTTGTTTTACAAAAAAGAAAAAAAATTAAAAAAGAATTACTTTTAAGAATTATACATTGTTACAATGTTCAAGTTATTAAGAGTACTTTCGTATCATCACTACAAAAAAAAGAATTTTGCCGAGAGAAAAGTTAGTTTGTGATAAAATTGTATTACAAACTTATAATAAAATAAAACCATATATAAATGTATATAACATCTTTCCGAAATACACAAATTAGTACGAACTTTCTTTTTGATAGTATTACCAAAGAATCACATTTTTAAATTAATCAATCGTCGACACTCATGTGGTTTCTCGCTACAGTAAAATGAGCAAAATAAATTTACAGTATGTAAGAAGCAAACAATTCATGGGCTATCAACATTTTTAACTTCAAATGAATTTAGTAAAAGCATTAAAAATTAATAAAGCATGCCCTTTGTTAGTTAATATCACTAAATGATACCTTACTGATATCTGTTATCTTCCGTGTCTTCTCTCCACTGACAAATGGATGTAGCTCACTACTACTGTAGAGAAGGTAGATTTTGTTATTGTATTTACTGTTAAAACGGTTGATTTCCGTAAGCCCTTACCTTAGGTCGGCGCGGTCTTTTTCTCTCACGAACCGTAATAGCGATGCACGACAGAGCCATCATCGCGTCCCACCAGGGAAGACCCCGTGTGTCAGGAAGCGTATCCTGCCGCAGACATCCTGACGAGGGCAGAAAGGAAGCCATAATTGATCACATCTACCAATCACAGCACATCCGAGATGGACAGGCCAGATACGTGTGAGATATGCGTTCGTAGAACGGTGTTGGACGAATGCCACCCAAAAACACCCGTTTAGTCACGAAGCCATAAAAAAAAAGAGCAAACACAATCTGAATGGAGTCATTCGTTCAAATCAAAGTACTTTCTCTCCCTACCTCCTTCCAAAAACAGAGCTAAATCACAAAAGCGATGTTTAACTGCATTATTATCATTTCTTTATTTATCATTCATTCATTCATTCATTCATTCCTACTACTTCTGAAATCTCCGCTTTTTTCCTTTTTTTTTTTTTTGAAAAAAGCCGCGTAGCCAAGTTGGTAGGGCGTTGATCAGCTGCGGGTTTTCAAGATCTGCAATTGACGATTGAAGGTTTTTTATTAGGGATTTTTCGCTCCCAATGGTGTAATTTTTTCTTCTAATACCCATCAAGTCCTTCACAATATCCTCCGATTTTTATAGATAGCTATATTGACGTATGCTTTCTTTTTGTTAGGTCAAAACAATAAAAAAGATAGCTTAATAAAATTCATTCATAGAAAGAAAGCTATCACCGTCCTAACAAGACCTATCGAAATCTGAAACGGCTGTAGAAGGCGGTCACAGCGTGAACCTATCCTTTTGTAACTTTACTGTAAACAATTTTAATGTCATTTTTGCACAGAAAAGTGACAAATCACTAATTTTATTACAAATTCGTTTGAGTTATAAAGGAGAAAATATATTCCGTGCTTTATATAACAATTCGAAAATTCAAGCAAAACAAGTAAAAAAGTTAAGAAATAAAAAAACAAAAAAAACAAACAACGACATACAAATGTCATTGATTAATGAGGTTCCCTATAGAACTGACAACAAGAGCGATTAAAGACAGACGCCAGGACACAGTGGTGTGATTTTCTTTGATAAAAAGCATATGAACCCATTAATCCATTTTAATGAATTGAAAATAATCCCATTAATCACACACATGAATAAATAAAATAACGAAAGATATTTCCAGTTAAAACGATGAATCGACCGGTTTCGCTAAGCTCTAGTTGTTTAGCGTCTTCAGGCCTTTATTGCGAAGGAGAAGGACTAACCCACAACATATTAGAATTTGTTTAATATTTAAGAATTTCGTTTGTTCTTCTCGAACATTTTCAAATTCCAATATTTCGCGATTAATTAAAGTAGAGAATTTTGAATGAAAAATATCCTTTCACCCAAGGGAAGACTATAAAGTATAAAAAAAACTGCTGGGTATTTTTTTCCCCCAAGGAAAGCTTAAGGAAGCCAAGCAATGAGGTCTAACCCACAGAAGTAACAACAGATGGAGAGAATGACTGAGAAAGTATGGTGGGAGAAGTGCAGGGAAAATGGGAGAACCCCGAGAAAACGTCCACGAAACACACATGAGGTGAGAGGTCAAGACCCAAAAAGCATCTTAATGAGGTACTTTAGTCATAAAAGATAATATAGAAAACAAGAAATTAGAAAATTATTTTATAACCAACTTTCTCATGATGTTATTTTTTTGAAAGATTTTTTTCACTTGTTTTTTTTTTAAGGTCGCGAAACGACAAAAATATGTATGTCTATTTATTTGTGAATTACAATATCTGCTGATAGAAATATTTTAAAAATTTCTTTTTTTCTTAAAAATCTAAAACAGACTCCCACTATTTTCCTAAGTTCTTGAAATCTGATAACTTTAATCACATTAAACCTCGTGATAATTAAAAAAAAAGGACTAAATATTCATCGTTTAAAGAAATATTAATAGAATTAGGACCCATTGTTTAGATTCCAATCGGTTTCTATGGGGATTTTTGTCGCTAGTTTCTCAACGAGAACCCATTTGGCAAAAGATTTTAAATAGAAAAGTTAGATCTTAGTCCTTAAAAATATCCATACTAAGTTACAAGAAGAGCCATCCACGGGTTCAAAAGTTATATCCTGTTCGTTTTTATTTACGAGAATCTTCAGCGCTTTTGCGCATGCGTCAGGTCTCCTTCGATTTCTTCAAAATAGGTTTGAGGAGAAACAAAGAGGGGATGTTTACTTTTTATCAGTTTTAGTTTACTAGTAGCTGCGTTCTATTTGCGCTTTTCGGGAAAGAATTATGGAAAGAATAAATACTATTGCAAAAATGCTCCTCCGTTATTTTTTGAAAATATTCAAAAGGATTTCTTAGGAAAGTGCCCATCTCAGCTTATTACTCCTCTGCGTCCGCCAGTGGTGGGCCTGGCTTTCGAAACCGAACAGTAGAGAGACACACCTAAACAGACACACACACAGAATGAGAGATCGAATGAGCCTCTCTTCCAAAATAAATAAAGAAGTAAATAAATAGATAACTAAAGAAATTTAAAAAGGACGAAACGGCCGTTCCGTCCGATGATAACTCGAAAGGGTTTATTATTTATTCATGGTTGGTTTACATTTTAATAAATAAATACAATAATGCTAATAACCCTGGACTGCAGACTAAGAACTATATTACGACAAGTATTATTTTAAATCATAATTTTATGGTTTATTTACGTCACAAACATTTCTAAAATAATTTGATACAAGTTAATTTTGACAGTTTGATTAATTTGTGGAGCATGCGCAGACTTCAATTCCGTTTCTTCCAATAAATTGTCTAGATTTGAGCAGTCGAATGTATTTCAACACTAAAAACAAAAAAAGCTGTTTCCTGAAATATTTAATCGACTAAGAATCACATTTTAATAAAAAACTTCTTCATCCTGAAGATCAGTCGATACAACAACAAGACTCCTCAACTTCTGAATAGTAACTTGAAAATAATTGAGGAAAACATAGTTTGAAATGTTTTATTTAATAAATAAGAAATCATTACCAAAAGGAGAGCTTTCGGAATCTTGTGCGATTCCCTTGTCAATCTGAAATGTTTTATGATAAAAATATAATTGATCAGTTAACAGGCCATCAGATTTTTCGGTAATTTGTTGGTCATACGAAGTTTCCAAACGAAAAATATCTATTTTGTAACTTTAATAGGTCCACATAAGATCTAAGGACTATAAAAATAGAAGAATTAACGATTTCGTTGTTCGCTTACGGATAGAAAAGCGATTCCGTTGGTCCAATTGCTGTAACTGTGTAGGAATCTTCGTACCGAATATTAAAGAAATCAGACCAGCGATTTTAGCGTGATCAGAGTACAAACAGAAGAAAAATATTCAGGCGGAATAATCAGAGTTCTCCGTCTGTTACTGTATTACAAAAAAAAAGAAAGAAAAAGAAAAAAAAAATATTAGTGATGACTGCAGCGCGATGAAAAACTTGAGAAACACTGATAAAAAGCTTCGATGAACTCCCCAAAGCTCTTACGCAGGGCGGAGAGCAAACTCACAGTACGGCATTTTACGTGGATTAAAACAGTAATGAAGGCATAAAATTACACTAATTTCTTTGTATTGTAGCTGCTTTATTTATTCAAAACCAGTTACTAGTGTTCTTGGGTTCTGAATAGTTGATTAGCTAATGCTCTTCACTAGACACCGTTCGTCCATCAACCTTGTAATTACCAAAGTAGTCACCAGAGGACGCTGCTGTGACTCCACCCAGCGCTGCTGCGAGTAATTAGACCGTTCCTAAATCATTCTACATCGGAAACAATTCGTGGAAAAGGAAAATGGATGGATGCTATCTCTTTCAATTTTATGTTCTTTTGTTTTATTCAGATAAAAAAAATAAATGAAACAAAGAATTACAGCAATGTGTTTTCTGAGATTAAAAGTTCAAAGCTTGGGATAGTTGGGATGTTTTTTCATAATAACCACTTCTTTAATGTTTATTAAGAATAGGGTACAGATTAGATGAGAAGAAATACGCCCTGCGCTATTTCAGTTAGTTGAATGAGACTCCGACTGTTTCAAGCTTATCAGATCTCCTCAGGTGGAGCTCCTCTGCACTGAAGCGCTTTCGTTGAATACCTTTTAGCACCTGCTTCGTAATTCCTATCACTCTTCCTTCGGAATTAGTCTAAACATTACAATTATAGCTCATCTAATAACCACATTACGTTGTTGGGGCATTTCTAATATCCTATACAAAAAACGATAATATGTATTCAAACGCTTCATAAAAAGGGAATGTTACAGAGAAGGGGCACAGCTCTAACGAGAGCTCCAACATTTTATTGACCTAACTTGTGCTATCTGCTTAATAAACAGCTTCAAAATAAATGAAAAGAAAAGATATCGAGTGGAGCAAATCCTACCATTCCCCATCTCTTTCATTACTTAATACCAATAAATTGCAGAGGATTACTTCCTGTAGTCGATCCCCTCCGAAACTACTTGGCCTACTAATATTTGCACTTGGAAGGGAAGAATCACGAATGATGTAAGGGTCATTAAAATCGAAAATCCCTTCGTGTTCTGGAGCAATAATAAACGATTTTGAAAAATTTCAATTTTTTCCCTCTGTCATAACGACCAATCTAGTTTCAAAGGTAACCAATGCTTCAATGCCAACCACCAGAGGGCGATAAAAACAGTAGATGGGCGAAGTAATCAGCGATTTCTTTTACTATTAAGAAAATACAGTAGATTAATCCATCTTTTTTTTTCCTTTTTTTATTGTTTTTGACTTAAGAACTTTTCAATTACGAGGAATTTTCTATCGGAGTTCAATTCATTTGAAGGTCAATTTGGACTGACGAAATCGATAAGAGAAGAAAAAAATAATAAATTAATGAAGAACTTAAAACCGTTTTCTAATTCAATCATCCAACAAGATCAGATATCGGAGCTGCATTTATTGATTAGTTGAATTACTATAAATAACGTGGTATTTAGGATTAGATTTCTAAGCACAGATACAAAAGAAATGAAATAGATATAGCTACTTGAAATACGTTGGATAACCTCAGTTCTGTTGATGGGTTTTTTCCAATAAATTTTTGAGTGGCCTTAATGGGGTTAGCACTGTGGGCCTTATTGACTGTTTCTCATAAGATGACAGATTTTTATGCTTTTTTTGCTTGTTAGGGGTCGTTCAAGTATTCTGTAAGCATTCAAGGACCGGGGGAAGGGGTTCAAGCTTTGCTTATTTTTGCTGCCGGGGGGAGAGGGGATGCTTACGTAAGACAGACAAACACGACGCGAGAGTGCGCGCTGCAGAGATAGACTTTTTCCTCAGCATTTCATTTGTACTTTTATATTTAGTTTGTTACATTTTAATTCAGGAGTGAGAATCATGTAATTTTGACTATTTTAAATGATCAGTGAAACTTGGTGTTATTGGCAAATCTTACGTAAGCCAGGGGGGGGGGGTCTAAAATGACTACAAATGTGCTTAGGTAACACTTGAACGGCCCCTTATGTTTTAACGCTAAGACAATTGTGAACTCCAAATTACTTGCAAATTGATTAGAAAGGTGTAATTTACAGAATTGGTCCAATATTTACAATTAAGTTATGACTGGTAAAGAAAACGACGATCTAAGAAGTTATTAAAGTATAAAGCATGTTAGTACTTCCATCTGATAGATTGATATTATTTGTCCCAATATCCTAGGAAAATGAGGTTTATCAGATCAGTCAGTCAGCATGTATTTCTAGGTATCTCTCATAACTTCGTTCTCTAGAAGGAACTTCTTGAACCTTGGTAGACACATTTAAGGACTAGAAATTAGCGACAAACGTTAGAAACTGAACAACGGATTTCTACCTCTGTCTTAAACAATGGCTGTCAATCAGGTAATCCTTGGATTAGCGCGTGGTTTATTACTGATTAAAATTAATCGGCTTTCGTCAATTTAAGTAACTTTTTTCAGAATAAGAACAATCTGAATTATTTTCAGAAGTTATAATAACTTAAAACTAAACTAATAATAAGTTATTCTAAGTAATTATATAGAAATTATAATTCCTGATTATTAGTATTGTCTATGATTATTTAAATTCATTTTTATTTAATTTCAAAAAGGAAATTCTTTCAGGATAGCCTCACTTAAAAACCATACCAATAATAATAACAAGAAGAATAATAATAATAAATGTTAAATGAAGTGCTATTATTTAAAGAATCTATTGAACAGATATCAAACATAATCCTTTGGAATGTCTAATCATTTCCGACTGTATTTTCATAATTTAGCTTACAATAATGTTTAAAAGTAAACAAAAACAAATAAAAATTATCAGATCAGAATTTTTGAATTAAATTTCTTTACCATAGAAAAAAATAGTGTCCAGATTATAACACACACCCGCACCCCAAAACACGAACTTAGCCTGAAATACTGAGTGTTTTTGAAATTAAATAAAATGAATTTCAATTATGATGGACAAATGAGAATAAGGAATTATGATTACTTCATATTTAACGTTTTCATATTTAAAATGACAGATTTTCATCTGCATTAGTTAAAAAAACCTGATGATTTAAAACAGTCTTTGATTTTAGTCAGCGAGTGACTGACTCAGTCTTCGCTGAAACAACCCAATCAACAGTTCCTTCCAGGGACACAGTCTTTGATCTTTAAGTGAGTGTACATTCTGGGTGAGCGAACTCACCACGTGATTTATATCTTACGTCACTGCCTGTCATACATTAACCACTCCACGATTTGTCATACATTTAACTCTGCCTTCTTGTACGTTACTTGGTACCAAACTGTCGCGAACATTCTAGAAACATGTGTATTTAAAATTTTGTCTGTGTGAGTCTAGAAATGAGCGCGCGAAACTGACAATTTTCGCATTGGAAACCATACAACTAAAAAAAAGTCTCAAATAAAGGATTTGAATCCTTTTGACTAATCCACTAATTCTGTGTGCTTTGATATGACTAATTAGATTTAAGCAACTTCAATACGTAAAGCTCATTTAATTCATTTTTTTTTTTTGGTCAAAACATGAAAACTTGTGCTATTTGTAGTCAGTAGATATCCTAATGTAAAAGCAAAAGGAAAACTTACTATTATTATAAAAAAAGTCAACCATATTTGCTTGGATTAATAACAAAACAATAAACACTTACTTACCTACGTCTCGACCACTATGGAGAGCAGAAACATACGTAAGTACAGTGCTCGCGCTTAAAGTTGAAACTCCCAGAATGCAAAGCAGATTATAGATTGTCCTTTCCTGGCCGTTCGCTAACATTGAAATAGAAGAGGTCGCTTCTCTTCTATTTCAGTGTTAGC
>JAFIDM010000006.1:14392169-14425289 GCA_023159025.1 Thereuonema tuberculata
ATATATATTAGACAGCAATAACAAATTACTGCTATACTTGCAGTTAAGGGAACTATTTTAAATATCCTTTCTTGATTTATATTCTGTATATGCAAAAAGTAAACAAACTTCGTGAGAATTGGCAAACATTTTAGTAATTTAGCTATAAGAAATATAATACTTGTCGTAAATGTATCAAGATTGGCCGAATACTACAAATGCTTCCAATTACTCCTTTTAATTCTGATAGCAGATTTTTTTTTTTTTTTTTTTTTTTTTCTATTTCTTACTTACACGTCAAGTCAACTCAAAATTCTGCAGCAAAATTTTATTCGAACGAATTTGATTTTTGTTTTTTTACTTATTTATGTGTACGTTGTTTTGTATCAAAGTTTGTTTTTATCAAAATTCGTCTCGCCTTCCTTTCGTTGCATAACTAGCTCATATTTCTAGTTCAGTTTTTAATTAGCAATGAAAATATTAAATTTCAGTTTAATCTGTATTTTTTTTTCGCATTTTTCTTTCATCATATTGACTAAACATAATCCACATTTATCAATAACACTTGTTTGTTACAATTTATTTCCAAATTTCTTTGACAAAATTGGATGAAATTAATTCAATTTCAGATTAATTAAGCATTTGACCTCTAAATTAACATATAAAAGCGTTTTTGAAAAGCTCTCTACATATTTGTATGTATGTATGTTGATATTTTGTTTATTTCGCTACTTTTACAAGTAAAAAAAAGCAGAACTACATGAGGTCAGATCTCCCGTAATCCAATCATTTTTCTTTTTACCGTATATTTACTATGCTCTGATTTCATCAAAGACACTTGGTCACTCGACTTTTCTTGTTAAAAACGAATTAAAGCCAATGTTTTTAAATAAGGATAATTCAGAGCCGAATATAACGTAACTTAATATCACAAGTAGAGTTTCTTGTGAAACGAGCGCTGTAAAAAATTACGATCGAGGAAGTCTGTTTTTCGGCTCACATTTAAACCTATTTTTCTTTTTCTTATTTAATGTATGATTCAACAACATTTTTACATATCTCTGTAAACTATTTGTAAACAATATAAAACATATTGCGTAAAATATCAGTAAAACATACATCTTCAAATTTGACTTGAGATTTTTTGTTTGTTTTTTTAAGTTGGGTTTTTTGTTTTTTTTTACCTGTTATAGCCTATCTAAAGTTTTATAATCTGACGAAAGACTGGGGTTCAACAATACTATGAACCTCCATGTAAAACTAATATAAACAATGTAAAAACGTATTCCACAATAATATCAGACCACGTCTAAATATTTCTTGAAATATAACTTATTAAAACTATAAAAGCAAAGAGGTGTTTTTAAAAATAAATTTATCAAATAATAATAAGCCTAAAAAAAAAAAAACCCTTACAGTCCAGCCAAAGACGCGAGCTATTAAAAATAGCTCCCACGAAGTGACTTGTACGTACGGTGAACAGTACGGCTTCAACAATTATCAAAAAAATTGAAATAAATCTTGTAAAATGAGGAAGAAAACTGCTTTCCTACCTGTCCGTCGGCACAATAGTAACTCTTCATGCCTATTTATCCATACAAATGGCTAAAATACTGATTGCAATGCCTTAATACAAGCATCCTTCATCGGAGGGTCGCTATCAACGTCATTACTCCACACATGATGCGGCCTCCACTGCTGTGTAGCGCCGACAGACACACCGGAGAGCGATGGGTGACGTAGCGTGACGTCACAATACGAAGGGCGCGTTCGGAAACTCCCTTCGTTTACTTGAGATTTAATAGAAAAAGAGAAAATGGCCGGAGCTAATAAGCTTACAAGTCAATAACATAAGAGGCTTTGAAATGAATAAGAAATGAACAGACATTACACAAATTGATGGTGTTCATTACTGTAAATATATATTTAAATATTTAATGTAACTTTGTAAAATAACAAGAAATCAAAATACTGATTTCAAGCTTTTTTTTTTCTTTCTTAAATCATAAGCCGTAATCGTGGTATTTTCTTTTTACAAAATGGACAATTTGGACATTATTTTTTTGTTCTAAATTTTATGTTTTGGTAATAACTGACATTACATACATTTCTGAAGATGATTTACTATCAAAAATTTAAAAAAAAAAAATCTTAAAAATATATAAACATAAGAGATATTTTTTTTTTTACCGAAATTAATTTATGATAAAAATAAAACAAATTCGGCATTAGTTATTTTCTAAAAATATATTAGAAAAAAAAAATAATTCAGAAAGAAATATTTAAAATAACGTAAGAATATTTAAAATTGTCTTAAAGGAAATGATTACTGTATTTTAAATAACTCAACATCATCAATATTGGTTTTGCTCTGATGTCATTTTTATTTTGGGTAAAAGTATTCACAAAGCATCAACTTCGTGACGTCATACTTCTTGTGACGTAGATGATGATTAAGTTCCCTTGGATTACGTCTGCATTGTAGTCCAAAATAACTACCATTTGGAACGAAAAGAATTAAAAAAAAGGAGTACAGTTCTATTTTTAACAACCAATTCATTTTAAATTAAAAAGGCCGAAATTATTATTCAGATATCCGTATTGATACACGAAAATTACGTGATCTGAAAATCTGTAGTTCTATTTTTATTTTATTTATTTTTTATTTAAAAGCATTACTAAAAAGCCTTTGTATATGAAAATATTTTATCACGTCTATTATAAATAATACGAAATTTTACAATTTAAAATTATTATTATTATTCAAATTTTGAAAATAAAATTATTTATATATTATTAATAAAATTTTGGCACAAATTAGTGATTTTGAGATGAGGGGAAGGAAAATTTACTTAAATTAGCCTAAATTCAGTAATTGAGACTCGTTCGCAATAGAGTTGCGACATTATTTATTTATTTCCTGATACTTTTTACTCTTATAAAATAAACTAAATAAACTCGGTCTTCCAATTTCAATTCAAAGTTTTTTTGTCTATTTGTATTCGCATCACGCTAAAACATCTTGACAGATTTCCGTAACATTTTGTATATTCGTATTTACGGTCTAATTTGAAACAAAGACACATTTATTTTGATCTCCATCCTTCTCATCTCTCAAAAATGATCCCAGAATCCCTCACTAAAAAGGTTCGACAGATTTCTTTAAACTTTTGGCGACCTATTCATTTATGGTCAACTCAAACTATGAATACAATTAATTTTGTCTCCAAACCCTCCTTCCCAGCTCCAGCGCTGTATGATCAGTCCTCACACAGTATATCTAGTATATTTTTTTTAATATATCGGCATATAATCTTTACTTTCTTGTTTAAATTTTTTCTTTTTGTTTGTCTATATGTTTATTTTCTTTGTTAAATTCTTTCTGTGTAAAAAATATCATTTTTTTTTTGCTTAAAATTAATCAAATTTAAAAATAAATAAAACACAGGAAAAGGTCCTTTTTTATTTATCCCTTATTTTATTTATTTTATCTTATTTTCCATTGTTTTATTTATTTATTTATTTATTTATTTATTACTCTGCATTTTCTCTATGGTATTTTCCTATTAGACTTTGCGAACGCACTCGCCCTTTACAAAGGCTATCATGACTGAGGAATGACGTTTAAGACAGCCTTAGGCCCGCCTTTTTACGAGGCCTTTTTTTTCCCCTGAACGGAGAGGGCCACGGTGGATGACCCGGTTCCATTGCGGTCGCAATAACAACCCGAGGCGGCAGGTGCAACTAGCCTGAGTGCGGGCAGCCGAAGAGTGTGAAAGAAAAAATCACACGCATTAACACTGTTGATATAACTGCGAAGAAGAAGAGTATAATTTACGAAATGAAAATCACAAACGCCTTTCATAATAATTACTAATTTCCGCTAAAAAGTCCATTAATCAAAAAGATTTAATTTATTAGGTTTTAATTATTATCATCATTGCTGTTGTTATTATGAATTTTGGTGAAACGAAAATGAAATTTACAGATTTGAAAAATCATTACAGTTTGGCAGTAATTAAATGATTTTGTGTTTACGCGAAGAGAAAGTTTAAAGATGCCTAAATTCAGTAATTGAGACGCGTACGTTCTCAATAGAGTTGCGATATTCAACAATCTTAATAGTTTGCTTGACAGTATATATATATGTATATATTCACTATTTATGCTTACTGATAATAAGTGCAATAATAATTATATAGGTAAGTACTGTGATTTTAACTTTACATAAAATTATAATTTTTTATTATTTTCAATAACAATACAAACCGTTTTCCGCTAAATTTATAATAAAACTTAATCTGTCGAAATCGTATTAACTTTAACTCTGGATTAGTTAAAAGATTAATATTAACTGTTTAATAAAATGAGATATTCATTGAAATAGGAGAGAAATCCATTATTTTAATACAATGCTATAGAGATTTCGTGAAGGACACATCTGGAAAATGTTTCAAATATAAATATTATATCGTCTCAAGTCCTTAATATGCAAACAATGTTTCAAGAAGATTTGTAATTCGACAAAAAAAAATAATTCAAGATTATTAATTTCTTAGCAGACAGTGCTTGGGAGATGCAGTAATGAGTACTTATGATCCGTGTAAGACATTTTTAAGATATCCCCATCCTAGAAGTCATCTGCATTCACTTGTAAGTGAGAAAGAATGAACGGATGAATGAATGAATGGAATGGGAAGAGAAAAAAACAAGTGTTGAATGGAATTCCATCTGAATTTACGGATGGGAGGAGATAATGATGAATGGTATAAACACTTTCCCCCACATCGCATCATTCAGATAGGAACAATACAGGATGACTCATAAAATATTAGCAGGAAAACAATAATTACAGCCACTATTAGCCGCAGTGTTTAATGTTAGTTTTTTTTTTGTCAGGATATTCCATATTGGAGGCATTTGTTATTCCTTTTTACTCATTTACAAACCATTGTTTGTAAAACCCAGATGCTTCCATGCGTGGAAATACAAATCGAATCCAAAAACCAAACACCGGAAGTACGCCAATTCCGTCCGTTTGTAAAAATTCGCGATTGTTGAAAATGGCCGCCGATTATTAGACATTGTCGCGAAGTCGATGTCGTTTTAAATTCTTACTTAAAATATTACTTTAGTTTTAAATAAGATAGAATAAAAAGAGAGTAAAAGAAATTGGTAAAAAGCTCAAAAGACAAGTTTACAATTTAAAATTGGGGGAATATTGCTAAAAAAGCAGTTGAAATGCACGGTGATACAGAAGAATTCGATTATCTGATTGTCATGTATCCGAACTACACTCAAAAAATTACAAAATATACTAGTATGTACAATAATAAAGGGAAGCCTTTTGAGTCAAGCTGAGACGGCTGTTTCGAACTTATTGGGCTAGATAGATAAAAAGATAGGTAGATAGTAGATAGACAGGTAGCTAGCTAGATAGATAGATAGACAGACAGATAGATAGATAGAAAGATAGTTAGAGAGATAGCTAGATAGACAAATAGGTAGATAGATAGATAGATAGGCAGATCCAAATAAATCCACAAAGGATTATATAAGCCAACACATACAGTAAATATTTAAATGCTTCATAACAAGCTTTCATTGCTTTTGTTTAAGGACTTCCTTTTGAATTTCGACATAGGATGCATATGATATGTTTTGCGGTTTGTGTTTCCTATTATTGTATTTGACAGGTTCTTAATAATAGCTTTGATACAGACAGACAGAATATCAGTTTCAGTTGAAGAAAAAAACTACACTCAAAATCCACGATATTTTTATTTTATACGATGTATGCCATATTATGTAAAAATCAGTCATTTTACATTTAAATGCCAAATGTCTGTAACAGAACTCGAAATCTACTTTATTTAAAATGTATTGTTTTTATTTTTATGTAATTCGGTCTAAATTCGTCAAATCAATTTTTGTAATTCGTTGTATTTTTGATTGAGTCAGAGAAACATCATCAAAATCAATACTGTTTTATTGTATAATATACATTATATAATATATGTTATAAATGTAAATGCAATTGCATTTCTTTTTTTTTTTAGATATAGACTACCGTATATGCTCCAATAGAGGCCCCCGGCGTTTATTTGCAAAACTAGCCTCGGCTCCCGGCGCTTAATAGAGACCGGCTGCTATTAGAGGCCGGCCATTATTAACAAAAACCTTCAGAACGCAATATTTTTACATACCGGCTAATATTACGAACAACTACTTTATTTGAATTTCACATGCCAAATAAGACTGTTAAAGATAAATGGCAATGTCTTTCTGTACCTTTCGCTGCTATTCGTCGTCCGAACCCGCAATGACGGGCGGCCGCCTCACCGGAAGTTTCTTTCGCGTATTCCACCGCGCGAATCTTAAAGGCAATGTCAAATAACCGTTTCGGCGGCATTTTGTAAGGCAATGCATTATCGTAATACTGTAAGGTATTATGCACGACTATAAATATACGGACGCTTTACACTAGTACCGGTAGGCAAATATCAGAGACCCGGCTACTGTTAGAGACCGGCTACTATTTGGCCGTGTACCCTTTGCAGCCCGGCGCTTATTAGAGACCGGCGACAATAAGAGCTTCGGCGTTTATTGGAGCATATACGGTACTTTTATTTTCGTCCGCCATCTTGGCGGTCGTTTCAAAAGCTGAAACTTTGCACCTTTAAACAACACTTGGGAGAAATTATTTTTCTGTTTTTACATCCGTTTGTCTAATATTCTACACTTCAACAGTAAGTAAACCAGGTAGAAAGTCCTCAGAAGAATTATTTTCTTTCCAGTGGCCATTTTGGCACAAAATGGAAGTTGTTTGGAAACATTAGAAAAAATGAAGGTCACGATCAGAAACCAAGTCTAATCGAGTATTTACTAAATATTGAGGCTAAGCTTTTATAACTACTAATCAAATATTTTAAAAAATATTTATTAAATTCTCTAGTTCATTTATCCAGATTTCTTTATTAATATATTTGCAGAATGAAGACATTTCATGTTAGAAACATCTGTTCATAAAATGTCACAAGAAATTCCTGAAGAATTTCCTGAAAAGCTTATTCTTTAAAATTTCTTTTTTATTTTTCTTATTTTTAAATAAGTGGGGGGGGGGGATACATACATTTATAATAATATCTTCTGAATACAAACAGTAAAAATCTGCCAGTTTCTGAAAATTAATTAATTAAATTCGAATTACTTAAAATCTAAATCTCTTTTTCGAAGTAAGTTGTTATCGTAATAGACTAAGCGCAAATTAACTGTTGATAAGTCTCAGTTCGTACAGTAATATATTACAACTACTCCAAATGGTAAATGAATATAAAATATTTATATTATTTATATTTTCTAAAAAAAAATTGCCGATTCATCGTTTCAAATCATTCTATCGGAATTCTTCTGTTTATTTGTTAATTTCGTTTAAAATCACATCTGAATACAAACTCTAATTTGGTATTATGTAATAAAGGGCTGTTATTTTATAGTTTTTAATGCGCATATTAAATTCCTTTGTAGCCGGCTGTGTTGCTAAAACATGAATTATATATCATTTTTTTACTGTGAATTTTATTTGTTGCTTTTTTTAGTTCATGCGGCACCACATTATCGTCTACGACCAGATGTTTATAAAAAAGCTTAACTGTGGTTTACTGTCTTTTGAAAATGTGAGGTGCAGGGCGCGAAATATCGAAGTTCTTATAGAATTTTCAGTAAAATTAGTGCAGTCATGTATGAAAAACATACGCACGGCAGAAAAATAGCAGCTGCTAAAGTAATTGGCTTTTTTCTTCCAGTTTAAAATGAAAGAAAAAAATATTAAATTCGTAGCAGCATTACTAGACAACTTTCTACGATTAGATGCGCCTTCAGTGAAAAAACCACATCTTTGTTTGGGTTTAGAATAGAGATTTCTGATGTCGTTGCCACAAGAAAAATACCTTTCTTAGACAAGAAAAAAATATCGATATACTGTTGTACAAAAATAAAAATGGATGTTACAAGAAACAGTCAAGCAATAATAATAAAGTGCTCAGTTCTCGTTTTAAATTGGGGAATCGGTAATCCGAACACCTACACTACAATAATCCGAACTTCCTGAATGAGTAGAGAATCAAACTAGAGTTGTGGTTTATTAACGATAATTCTACTCAAAAACAACATATTATATTTTGACAGGATTAATTGGGGAAGTATTAAATAGGAATTTTCGAAAATATAATTTAAAATTATTATATTTTCTGATCAACTGTCGAAGATCACATTTTTTTTTTTTTAAGGTCAAATAACGAAATTTTTTTACAGAAAAAATAAAAAATGAAAGTAAACAAAGTGCACACATTACGAAGTAGCTTCATCAAAAGTTGAATTTTTCTGCAAAATTTCATTTTCAGAAACCAAAAATTTTAAACTGTATGGACATATATTTTCATAGCAATATTTAATTTTGGATTGTGGCTATTCTATGTAAAAAAATTAACGGTTTTTAAGTAAATAAAAAGTTTAAAAAAAATTGCAAGCTTGAACATTTTTCAAACCATTTCTTTTTTTTTTTTTTCCATTTTCAAGAATTTGTAATTTAAAAAAAAAAATCGAATGTTAGTTTACTTAGCGTTTGAACATTTTATTTCGATAATGAGATATGATATTTAGAAAAAATATTGTTATTTTATAATGTTATAATCTCATGTAATGTTAATCGGTGCAGCTTTAGAAAGGAATCTAGCCTAAAAAAAAAACTGCTTTCACAATTTATACGAGGAGCCAAGAACTTCATACTATATTTTTTTTTTCTTTTTTATTCTCTAAAAGCCTGACTTTCTTTGCAGTGTTTCCTATCTCCATTGATACAAGTCTATAAAAAAAATTTTTAAAAAAAGGGACAAAAAAATATCATTTTCTTTGATTTGAAGTACAATAGCCTCTTCCATAGAAGTATCGAATATCTGCAGATTGTTGAGCTCTGATGGGAACATCCTCCATATATTTGGGAAAAATCTATTAATTCCTGCTTAATGGTTTAGGATTAAAAGGGATGATCTTTATCGGAAGCTGTGTTAATGAAATGCCGTGTGATAATTTTATTTTAATCTAAATTTAAATTGGGAAGTGCTGAGAAACATAAGCATTGCCATTAAATTAAAGAATGGACTTAATTCAGAGACTGTGAAGATAGTAAATTACAATTGTTATTTAATTGAAAGTGAAAATGTGTGAATTAAATGGTTTTATCATTGTTTTGTTACTGTATCTTCTTAGATACACGGAAATGGATGTTATTAAGAGAAACACAATAAAAATAGGCCTAACTAAAAGTATTAACAAGATACAGTATAAACAAGCTACAATACATCAAAAATTGTATTAATTTTCCAGTTTTATTATACATAAACAAGACCAATGATAAGTATTTTTTTTTTCGTTAGAATATTCTGGGCTTTATTTTCTGGCTAATTGTATTAAAAGAAATATATAAAAAAAAAATCAGATAGTTTTTAATGAAAAAATAGTGTTTTTAATTGTGGATTGGTCGGCAGATAAATACTTGTTTCCATAGCAAATGCGTTACTAATTTGCAAATTAAAAGACGTATAAAAATACAATTTTTCAACAAGATTTCATTATAAACGACTTATTCAAAAAGTACAATAAAAGCATATACAAAATAAATTTCTTATTTCGTTTTATATTTATTATTTTTTTATTTAATTTTAATGAAAAAAATATTAAAAAAACCATTCAATCATTCGTAATATAAAAGAAATGACATAAATTAGTTTACAAAATAAAATGTCCTTTAATTATAATATATATATTTAAATAATTTAAGTAATACATATTTTATAATTTTAATATCTACAAAAGCATTTTATATTTTAAATTCATGAAATACTACAAAATTCGAATGGATGTCTTTGACTCTAACAGCAACTCAAAGAGAAATAAGTGGTTATTACAACAAATGAACATCTTTGGAAACTGCTTTCGATTGAAATTCAACGGCTTTTAAGAAACAGTCTGTCAATTTATTTAGTTATACTACTGTATATGCATACGTATATAATGTTACTATATTTATACTTCTTAAAGAAGAAAAGTATTTCTATAGTATCTCAACGTACTTTACTGCGTATTCAGAGCCTAAATCTACAAATAAACCTTTACAGACATCCGTAAATAAAACTAATTCGGATTTCGAGATCGGTGGCTGTGTAGGCTTTCATTTTTTTGTTAACACATTGAATTTTTCACTTTTCACATAAGTGCATTGATGTAGACATTTATTGTTGAACAAAAACGACATATTTTAGAATAAGGGAAAAAAAAATTCTTTAGAGGAGGCTAACGAAAGAGTTTCAGGTGTATCCTACTGATCATTACATGTCCCTCGAACCTCACGAGCACAGTGTGTGTGTGAGGACAATAAAAGAAAAAGAAAGATGGAAAAAGAGGACCAAGAGTTTTAATAAACTCAAGGAAAGCTGTTAATCAGGCAAAGTGGGAGTAATAGCAGCTACACAACTTTTTTCCTGGATTTCCATTAAATCCCAGAAAATAGGAAGTATCTCGATATGAAATCCAGTACAAAACATTCCTCCTACGTAATTACGTTACTGTAATTCCAAGCAAATGAAATTAAAACTGCCAACAGATTTCAGCACTTTTCTGCAAACTTAGAATGTATTGTAGATCTGATTATAAATAATGCTATGTAATAGAAAATCCCTTCCCCCAAAACAATATTCTAAATATGTCCCTGCATTTAGCATCTCAGTTTTTGGTTCTCATAGAGAAATGATTTTTTTTTTTCCTCATTACATAAATTTATTATAAAATTGCAGTTGTGTAATATACTGAAAAAAAGTTTCAATTAACAATTAGATTTTTTTTTTTTTTTTGTTTTTTTTTAATAAAAACTAGCAAAGCTGTGATCACGTGATCTTGGATTCTGAGATAATTTCCTCACCGCCCGGGTGACCGCTTTCTCACAACCCGCGAGCGCGTCTCAAAGACCGTCTCGGAGAATTCGTGTTTGATTGTAAGTCACGTGACCCACGTAGATAAAAATGAAAATGTGATCATCCTCAATATTATACCTAACATTTGGTCTTATGGAGGAGATAGGGCCAGGAAAAAAAATCAACTTTCCTTTTAATAATATAGATTATAAAGTTATTGTTACGGTTACCATGAGTGTTTTGTGGGCAAGACCCGATCGTTTACTTAAGCCTAGACTTGAGTGTCAAAGAGTTGAATTAAGATTTGTTGGCAAGTGTTCGATGAAACAAGTGACTATAACGTCAAAATATCTGCAGTAATTATTAAAAAAAAGATTCAAGAAATAGGTCCACTGCTCTTCAATAGATTGTTTTCTGAAAGCTGGACTAAACAATCGATTGCTTTAAAATTTGTTTCTTTCTTGAAGCGAAAAATACAACTTTTGTAGAGTTGAATCAAATCAATACTTTTTAATCTCAATAATATCTCTTGTGAACACATGATTTGAAACCACTGTTGCAGAGACAACAGCAGTCGCCACAAGTAAAATCATGAACCTCATCAAGTAAGTTGTTGTAAAACTTTTATAACTACATTTACATTAATTAACTTTATTGTTTCAACCAGAACGTTTTCCCATCGTTGAGTTTCATCTCAATTTTATAGTTTAGTGTATTATTAAGTAAAATTAAGATTTTTATGAAGCAAGAATGGCACGAACTCCTTTGTATGCACTGAAAACAATGTATGTGCCAGTGAAATGGAAGCACTTCCACGTTGAGGTACAGATGAGAACGATAACAACTCCTTAGGCCTTTCGTGAGAATCTTGTATGTCTATTTGTAGGATGTGGCTGTAATTCTACGAACAACAAGTAAACTTACTCGTACACCGTGACGCGTGGCCTTGACAGAGCTATTCGCTTCAACACATCCACGGCAGTCAACCGCAAGTCTTTTTTGGAGATCCATGGGACACGCCACTGAAATTCTGTTTATGTTTGCGTTTCTTGTTTTCTCAAAAGCCGATGGAAGACGGAGATAAGATGAGAGAATCACTGTGTGAACGGGATCGTCATGTCTTCGCGTGAGAAATGGGAACAATCGAGGTGTCATCTTCACAAAAGTTAATGACAAGCAGCCATTTTGGATCCATCGGCATCCCGATGATCGAAGGCAATTATTTGTTGGTAGCACTCAAGGTACGAGAGAATCGAAGAAATAAACATTTCCTTGCGCAAGCCATCTTTCATATCTCAAATTCTAGCAAATACCTTCCTATAGAAGATACCTTGAAACGAGATCCGCGAGACATACGACATAAGCATAGTTTTCTCTTTTTTTTTTTATTGAACATAAGAAACAAGAAAGATGTGAAAGACTTTTAAAAATCTAATTTTTTTGGTATTTTTTTTATTATTATTATTTTTTCAAGTCGTAGAAATAAAACAAAGTGAATGCATTCTTTTATATATTTTCTTAAATTCTTAGAATTAAAAGTCCTTCGAGATTCTTAATTGTCTGCAGTTCTCAGGAGATCATTTGATATTAATTATTACAGAAAACATACCGTACATAAATGATTATTTTACAATTATGTTATTTATATTATTTCAATAATATAATGCTAGTATAATGTAATTATTAAGTGAGGAGTTATGATAACTAGTGATAAAATTATTTATTAAATAAAATACAATGATAATAATAAAATGTATAGTGACAAATAGTAGCCTACACTATATGTTACCTTTGCTAAAAGATGTTATCATCATTAACATTGAAAAACTATCTTCCTTTTGTCGAAAATTAATTAAAGCGCTTCTACTTATTTAAGTCACCTAAAATGTAATTAAATTTTACTCTTATTAACGCAAGCGCAAATGTACGTGGATGGATTGATATGTTTCCCTTCCGATATTATTTGAATGGGAATTTATGTCAACTTCCCGCGCAAATTTCTTAACAAGGACCTACTGAGAGAATATTTTAAACACAAAAGTTACATCGTCTCAGTCTGTCAATATGTAACCCAAGTTTCAAGAAGTACCATCCAGTAGTTTAAAAGTTATTAGAAAAGGAAGGGAGAAACATGCACACGTCGACAAACACAGACATGTTGATGCTATGAGGAAACATTTAAACCATTCTGACTATTTTTCCGATTTAAAAAATAATTTTACTGTAAAACGTAAAATTACTACACTGAACCAGACTAGTGAAGCAATAGGTCTTGGTATTAAAACGTGTGACTTTGATTCTATAATAAGAGAAATTTGGATAATGAGCATTATATAACTGTAATTAATTTCCAGCAATAGTCAGTCCCATCTTAATTTGATATTAATGTGAACAGAAGGACACAAAGAGGATGAGAGGCTACACGAGGAGGAACATCTTTGATGATGTTATCTGCGAACTGAGTAGAAGATAATAGAGGCAATTATTATAATGTCTAATATTTATTTGGGTTATAGATTACACAAAATATTAACAAAATTTTCGTAACTCTAACAATATTTAGAAACGTAAACAATAATTAAAGAAGAGTTTTCATGTGCCTACATCAGCTGCAACTTCGACAGAAATGAACTCTTAAAGAATGAAATTAGGGATTGTTGTTATTATCTTATGAACTGTCGAAATGGTGTCAATTCTATTCCCGCTTCTTGTATCGTTGGGGACGATATACTTTATACACTAAACAAGAACATTTTGTTTAATCAATTTCCTAGGAATTTTTGTTACAGATGCTCTTGAAACTTTGTATTCCTATTTAAGGACGAGAGGTGAATTCATTTTTACATTTGAAATCTCTTTCATTTAAGTCGTTATCGAGAACGCGACAAAAATTGCCAAAGCGCTGGAATTTAAAAAATGGATTTCTATGATGTCCAAACCAATGGGTATTATAGTACTTTTCAAAAAAGAAGGGTTTGCCATATATGGTCATTACGTAGCGATCGATTTTTTTCTGGAATAAACGTCACCAGTCATGACGCCATCAACTTGAACTCCGCGCAGTCAGTCCAAGATGGCGTCGTTTTGTGATCGCATGAGCGTGACCAAGAAAGGACAAACTTTGGATTGTCAAGCAAGGGGAATAGTGTGGAACGTTTTTAATTATTTCAATAATAATAATAATAACATAAAAATATCTTCGTAACTGTAGAAAATACAAAAACCAGAATGTTTTTGTAACGTTTATAAGATTCAGTTACGGCTTTTAGCAATAGATGGCGCTGTGGAAACATCAATCTATAAGAAATTACGTCATCAAAAGCTCTTCTTTCATGAACTGAACTGTAATGCTTTTAGCTAATTCCTTCATTTGCTTGTCGTTAAATTAAAATTAATCATCTTTACACAATTTAAGCTCATAATCCGGATTTAATTCATTTTTTTCAGAAAATAGAAAAATTTTTATTGTTTATGTTAAGCGGATATTATAATTTCAAAATAAATGAAAAGATTTTACTGTTATTTCCGTTACATAATGTATTAATATCATAAATATTTATTTATAACATTAGATCTGAAATATAAGATAGAAGTAAGAGGTAGTTGGCTTTCCAACTGCTGAATGTCAGCAAACACGAAACAAAAATTGAAAAAAAAATTACTAATAATTGTTTGTTTGTTGACCAAAAAGAAATTGGAAATAATAAGAGGCTGTTTGGAGGCTACTGAAAATTAAAAATTAATAATAATAATAAACAGTTCAAAGATCAATTAAGAATATACTGCAGCGAGGCGCCCCGTATTTTTTTTTTTTCTTTCTTTTCTTCAAATATCGCATTATTTCAATTCAGTACCAAGGCGTTTTCTCGATTTTCCGCCACGAAACCTCGAAATAACTAAAGTTAGTCCTACTTTCTTTCATTTTGGATGGATGCCCCCCCCCCCCACTCGCCCCGAAAATTGGAAGATATATATATATATATGTGTGTGTGTGTGTGTTATTGTTTTGTTTGTTCGAGGTCATCTCCCTAATTTGACGCCTCCCAAAATAAACCCTTTAGACTTTCATGTTCTACAGCATATTACTATTTTGAATATTTTGCAGACAAAAAGTTTAATCTATTTTGTAAAACAATAAATAAATAAATAAATAAATAAATAAATAAATAAATAAAGACATTTCAGGACAACATCTACTATTTCATAATTTCTCAGTCAATTCTTATCCTGGCTTTGCGAAATCCTTTCCTGTTTTTATTTACTTTGATATCATTTACATAATTGCTTCATGTTTCCGCTTATTTAAGAAGGAACAACATTTAACTAAAACTGATAAAGAAAATCATCTGTAAATGATTGAGTAACAGTCATAAAACCACCAATTAGACTGAAGCATCAAATTAACTATGATGTAACCATCGTAGCTGCTTTAAGTTACACATTTCTTATCGATTAATGGAAGAGTTACTTTTTTTTTGTTGGCAGACAATCCTTTTGGCGACGTCTCACACTTAAGACTTTAAAAGAAGAAAAATGAAGACGACCTATAAATAGGCCTAAAAATGAACTGAGGCCTATAAATAGGCCTATTCAAAATTCCACAAAACGTAATTTTTGTATTTTTCTATTTACTTTTAAGACAGCAAAAAGATCTATAAAAGACATTAATTGAAAATAAATGTATAATTTCTCAAAACTTTCTCCTTTTTTTTCTTTTCAAATGAAATTATCCCTTTGGAGAGATTTGCCGTCAAAACCAAAATCTCATCAAAAAAGCATTATAATAAATAATTAACTTTGACAGCAAACAATTAATTTCTCTATTATTAATATCCAAGATTTCCTAAACATTCATTAGATTAAGGAGATTTAGGTAAATTTATATGAGAATTTAATCAATTCTCAGCAAAAAAAAAAAAAATATGAAGATAGTATTCTGGTAATGTACAGAAATGGAGATTATTATTATTATTTTTTTTAAGTTAGATAGTTTTTGTGATAAATTTAAACAAAACAAAATAAACCATAAAAAATAAAAGTATTTTATGCTTTTATAAAAAAACCTAAAAAAAAAAACAAAAAAAAAAACCCCAACATTTTAAAGAAAAGCTTTTAAATCTTTTGACGTACTGCTTATTTCGTATGTATGTTTGTAAGCTTACAAAATTCCACCTTTCTCGTCTTGTAACTGTAAACATACATTTGCCTTCAAAAATTGGGTATTTCATATTTTTTTCTTCTTATTTTGAAGATATTTAATAATGCCGTATACTTTTACAAGATTTTCACCATTTAATACTAGATTATGTAAATTCACGCTCTAAACCAGCGATGTATTTTTTTTTATGCATTTTTAATGGCTGTTAAAGTATTTACAACCATCCTCTGCTGTGATTGGCTGCTGCGATGCCATTGTTGCAACGTTGACTCTTATTGGCTGCTACGTGTGTTTACTTCTCTTCCTGATCTTGTAACGGAATGCCTGAACCCTCTCTTTCGTTGAGATGCATCATAAGGAAGTGTTCTGTAATGAAGAAGGCTACAGGCATCTCGTGCGTCCCCGAATCACGGTTGTCATGGCAACCGGTCGGCTAAGCCAGGTCAGATGGGTTCAGGGTCGACTCTGGAATTCGTCCAACATGGCCCAAACACACGACTTCAAAAAAAAAATAACGAATTCCAAAGAAGCATTTTCTTTTCATTGAACTAAATCAGTGATAATATTTATATTGTGAAAATAAAAAGAGAGAAGAAAGACTTTCTTTTCCTGTTAGTATTATTAAAGAAATGCTTTAATTTCCATTATTATTATTATTATTATTATTGATTTCATTTTTAAGCTTAAATGGATAAAATTTTGATTAATATTATAAATTTTGAATATCGAATCTAAAATCTTAAAACATTATCTCCTACTTATTTATTGCAGGTTGAAAAAAAGTAAAGAAAATTGTACGAAACTTAAGTTTTTTTCCGATTTTAAGATAATTTTTGATGTTGTGGAAAATCCGTTTCAGGATTGTTGTTCATCTTCAGCCAGTGTAAACAGTATTGTCCTCCAAATGAGAGATGGCCGGCGGAACTTTGAACTGCGCAGCCCTTCCGGTAGCTGATCAATTATGTTTTCCTGTCACAATGGACGCCCGTCGTCTGTTTTCACTGAGAAAGACATTTTGATAACGGCAAATTAAAACTTCTCTCGGCTATTTAGCGTTATTTCAATACCAGTTGCTAACAATAAGTATTTATGTAAATAAATAAATATATATTATTTATAAATACAATGCTCTTTTGCAAAGTAACAAGCGATTACCGTAATGGCGGCGTCCTGTCATAAAATCAGACGGAAGTGCCTGACCAGACTAATCGATCATACATGCGCAGATCTCACAAAAACAGGGCGGCCATCTCTCATTTGGAGGACAGTAGTACATTATTATTGTTAAAAAAAACCCATCGATCAGTATGTAACAATAAATAACTTAAACAATAAGCAATGTTATTGTTTAAGTATTTTACTTTTAGACTTCTATTCAGAGCGAAGTTCATAGCAGGAGAAGCATTATATTTCCACTCTGTCTGTCCGTCCGAGAAATTCATACCTCAGGACATGATCTATATCTCGTTAGAAAGGTCTTGCTAAGACTAGCTCATAGCCGTTTAGAACTCGTTTCTAGCTTGTGTGATTCTCAAGTTATAGGTCTCCTCTAGAATTTCATCTTAATTCATAAGTTTAATTAACATCTAATATGATGCAAAAATTTATTTCTTCATTTTTTATATTGACCACAACTAGGATTATTATATGAATTAATTATAGGAAGCCAATCTTCCTTTTCTCTTCTTGAAATAAATCTCACAATGATCGGTCTATTTTTATTATAATGGAATCTCCGAAATCTATGGAGAGCTTCTAGTTTTTTTCTGTTGTAAAGTTGTAAAGTTTCCGAGACTTTAACATTGGCTCTGTATAGAAGCCGTGGAGCATTATGCGATCGCTCCTGGGATTGCTGCTCCTATCTTGTTTCTTATTGTTTTTTTTTCTTTTAAACATTAAAAAAGTGAACTGCATTTTGAAGCAGTAAAAATAATGTCTTTAAATTAGCTATTTATTTAACTATTAGCCTGTTTTTCAATAGTCCAATGAGGATGGTCAATTTAGTGAACCTGTGGGTGTCTTAATAACTTTGGAACCTGTCGGTAGAGTTTCTTTTATATTTGGAATTTTCCTCGTGTGGTTCCTATAGCAGAATATGCGCGTGACGATGCCAAAAATTCTTATAGGAAAGCATTAGAAAGTGAATTATTGGATTTATTCTTGATTAAAATAAAAAAAATACAAATAAAAAGTAAAAAAAAAAAAGTGCAAATTTAAAAAACGAACTTTTTGTTGAAATTGTGGCAAATATGTTTCAGGATTGTTATCCATCTTCATCCAAAATTATCTGCCTGTCGTATATTGCTGTGAAGACGCGCCAATTGCTCTTCAAATAACTTAAGAAATATATTTACTTCAGTGTTTTCCATGCTTAAAAAAATTAAAAAGTAAAGTTGGTCTCTTGAAGCAGTAAACGACTATTTCAAATAATAGCTTTAATAATAACAGCTTTAAATGTGCTATTCCTTTTTAACTTCATCTGAAATGGAGGAAATTCCCATTTACAATTGCTGTTTTAGAGTTGAGTTAGATTTATGACTTAAATTTATTTCCGACGATAAAAACATACCTTCATTGTTGGCGAATGAATGGAATGAAAAGACGAATAAATATAAGGAAGATATAGTTGTGAAATTACAGCGTTTAATCTACCGGCGCGGTGGTTCTATCTTCCGTGTATCTGAAACTACATCAACAACTATATCGAAGCATTGAAATTATAAGTTTTTCTTTTTATAAGAAAAAAAAAACCATGGCTTCTTCTCAACAATGGTTGCTATGGAAACAAAACACGATTAAATTGGCCAATGAGAATCTGTTTTGCAACAAAGAAATTAAAACAGCCAATCGGATTATAGATGTGCATTCCTCACAGACAGCTGGTAGAGATCAAACACTGAACTATAATAAATACCATTAATTACAGCACAATATTACTTTTTTTAAATTATGTTAATAGACATGTGTATGTAAATGGGTTGTAATGATTATAAAAGCCTCTATAATGAAATAAATTGTTGTAAAATAAAGCTATCATTCTTTCCGCGTTGGTTTATCATAGACAATATGAATTGCCTTAAGAACAAACTGATAATACAATTTTATTAAGATAATAAAACTGGAGTTGCGGAAGTACAGTAAGCATAAAAGAAAACCGGGTTTCAGTCAGTGATTCTTCATCTGCGATGCAAAATTTGATTTAGCAGTTTTTATTTCTGTTTTTCTATTTATTCACCAGGGGGAATTGTCGTCAGTACAGGTCAGCCAAAAGGATTTTACAGGATTATTAACATTACACAAATTTTAACGGTTTCCTATAAGTGTATATAGTATAGTTTTTTACTAATAGTTTTCTCTTAGGATTGCCTGTATATTTTTATTTTTATTTTGCTTTATTTTGTTGGATTACAGACGGATTCACGGAGTTAAATATAAAAGTAAAAAGAAAAAATAATTAGAACCTGCTCTCAATTCTAAAAAAAAAAAAAAACATTTTATGAATTAATTATTATACAGCAAAAGTACAATAAATACGTAATGTTATTTTATAATTGTGATATATATTCGAATTAAAGAAATGGTTCAGATTGAATGATATTTTTTTTTTTTTTTTTTGATAAAATATTACGAGAATTTATGTTGAGAATAAAAGATAGTAGTAAGCTTTAAGAAAAACTGATTTAAATGACATAAAAACATATATTGTTCTGTATTAGAAATAGGAATTCATTTGAAAAACACACTCTAAATTGTAATTAATCAAAAAATTGCAATGTCACTATTTCTTCCTGAATTACACAATAGCCTGATATATTTCCTAATAATTGCTATCTGGGCTGAAATGTATCAGTAGTAATAGTAGTATATAAAGTACCAAATATGATAAAATAAAGAAGTGAAATGTAATAACTTTTGGTGAAGTTTTAATATTAAATGTTTCGCTGCCAGACATTCTCTGTCGTGACTCTCATAATAATTCAAAACTTTTATTTGCATGTCATGAATGAAAAGAATGACAGTTTTTCCTGTATATCATTGCTTCACTTGCTTCTTTATTTATTTTTTATGCTACCAAAAAAAATGCCTTTAAATCCTTCAAAGTAGGACTAGCATCTTTTATGACGAGCCTTTTGTTGTGAATTTATAATACTCGATTGAAGCGCATGAGGAGTCACTGTCTTGTCGATTAACGTGAATATACTTTGGAAGATAGACAGGTCAAGGGTGAGTTTGAATAAAAGAGATCGCGAGAAAAAAATAGGACAGACCAAATTCCTTAACTCAAATGGTATTAAAAGGAGGTGAAGTCTAAACCCCCAGGCTGACTGCATTACATTCTTGGAATTTTCAAAGCACATTAAAATGTTTTATTGTTTGAACTTAAACAGCAAAGATAAACAAAAAGAATTAGCCATCTTGTTTATGCTTTTTTTTTATGTTTTGTTTTTTCGTAAGAAATATATTAATAATTTAATGTAAAATATCTCTTCTCTTCAATATTTATAGTTTTAAAGTTAGTAAGAACGATACTTTGCCCATACTATAACTTTTAAAATTTTAAAAAAACTAGACAGTTCCAGCAAAACCAATCCTCTGCCTTCATCAGATAATAATAAAATAAGAAACTGAAGCCTACCTTTCTAGTAGAAAGAGGATCACCAAATCATTCAGTGTCTGTATGTGTGTGTGTCTCTCTTTCCTAATAACTTTTAAACCACGAGACGTATCTTCTTGTAACTTTGTTTGCATATTTGACGACCAGGGACCGGCAAACTTTTACATTTGAAGTCTTTCTCAAATGGATCCTTGCATTAAAGGATTCCATTTTACAGGCAATGCACGGCTCTGAAGACAATGGGAAGGAGGGTCAGATGGTCAATCCGACGTACCCTCGATTGGAATCGAAACAATGCATTTCTATCCTATTTCTGTTAATATAAATATAAAACCAGGCTACATCAAAATGCACATAGTTTCCTATGATTTAAATTAAACCGATTTATTATATAATTCAAGCAAATAATTTGGATTTGATTCTTTTTATTTTTCAAAAAGTGGAAATTTTTGCTAATTTCTATTCAATAGATATTAGAATATCTAAGTATATGGAAATCTAAATGAATAGAAATGCAGACTTCTGTTTCTATCGTTTGAAGGACATTCCAAAATAATAAAAAAAATAAGATATAACATTATAAGGCAGTAATATTTACATTCTTTTGAACTTCTTGATCAAAATTCTAGTCCTTTAAAATTAGCATAACAAAAAAAAAAAAAATATAAAAATCATGAAACTGTTCCTTTTTTCATCACAAACAATGCTGTCAAGGCAAAACCAAACTGAAAGAAGGCCTAAATGAGTTCCTGCTGTAGATGATGATGAAACAATCGGTAGCTCACTATGTAAGGATAACAAGGTCCAAGGCAGGCTTCCTTCTTACATCAGCTATTGGAATCAACCACTTAACAAGGCTGTGTTGCTCTACTTCGCATCTCAGGAGCTAAAATACTACTAGTCTTATCCCACCAGCGATGGACTGAACTAACTACTACAACAAACGAAGCAAACTCTTAAAGATGACTTGTAATAATATTTTTGTTTTCGAAGCCACATCAATTTCAAAATTTTACTTACTTTAAACCTCTCTAGATTCAAATTTAATTTTTTTTTTAAATTGAATAATTTATTAAAATACTTTAGTAACTAAATTGAAATTCTGATTTAAAATGGTATAATAAAATTTAATAACTATATTTTTTTATTATTATATCATTGTTTCATTATCCTCTGTTTATCCATTTGCCAATTGTTTGTTCCGCATCACTTCAAAACGGATTTTCATCAAATTTGGCTTATTTGTGGTTCAGTTTCTGCCCCATTATTTTGGTTTTTGGCCCCCCCCCCCCAGTGGCGTCATTAGGGGAGTGCGGGGGGTGCGGACCGCACCGGGTGAAACCATCACAAGGGGTAACACCAAAATGCTTTTACAAGGTTTTTTTTTTGGTTGAACAGATATTTTTACAAGGTTGAGCTACCGCACTGGGTGACACCAACCCTAGTGACGCCTCTGTTCCCCCCAGTGCTGCGTGCTTAGTAAAATGGGGCCACCATAACTTGACGATTCGAAAAATTCCAGAGACCTATGACGTCACTATTAGCCTCTGTCAGAGGTTCTGAAAAATATTTTACATTATAGCTATAAAAAACAAACAAACAAAATTTAGTTTTAATGATGTTTAAAGGATACTATTAGTTACTGGCTGACTGCTTTCAATAACAGATTTAACAGGTATGTCGCCACTTTTTGAGGGAAATTAATAAAGATTGCCCTGTGCTTTGAGACGCGTTTGTTTGTGATTGGTTAAAAAATAGATACGTTATAATCACGTGGGTTTCTTCCGATCGTCAAGTTATCGTGGTCCTACTATACACAAATACTCAATGGAAAATTGAGCGAATAATTAGTTTTAATTATTACTAACTTATGAAAATCCTATTTGCAATTGGGTTATAGTAGCTTCAACAATCCATCAACGGATATCAGAATGCGGGAGATGTAGAATCCAGCGATCCTCACAAACTACTACCTTGGTCAAAAGAAGCGCGCGAGTTTCAGCATTATTCCTATCTTTTTTCTTAGTTTATTAAATATATATATTATGTATGAATACATATTTACTTTTCGGCAAAAGAATAAAGAGAGCAATCATGGGGACTTGTTAGGTGAAAAACCTTCCGATAAAATAGGTTTAAACGATGATAAAGCTTGTCAAGTTCAATCTTCCACCGAAGTTGTGTACATCTACACCAACAGAATTGATAAGATTTACAGATCAGTTTGTTTTCAAAATATCACACAAAAATAACAATTTTAAAGCAGCATTTTTAATATTTTTTTATTTTAATAATTTTTTTTTTTTTTTTTTTAATTTTTTTTTAATCCAACGCCCGAACACTGGGCGCTTGCCTTGGCTCGACAAGGAACGAGAAATACGAGCTATTTGGCCGAATGCATCGTTGCCCAGATACACCATAAGAGACAGTTATATTGTTACACGCAGAAGAAGAAAGTTACAGCCATGCCAACGCCGAGATTCAAACCCAGGTTCCGACACATCTGTCTCATGAAAGGCCGTCGCCACTAGGCTATGCCGGAACAGCTTTGTTTAATAATCAAAATAATCAAAAGTAAATAAATAATAAACTACACAGGATAATAATCACCCGGAACATGTTTACTTATTAAATCTAATTCTTTTAAATACGTTTTCGAGTGAACCTTGCGGAGTGCTACTTGAACGTTTTTCTTATGTTTGTCCATTTGTATGTTTTGATGTTTGTACGAGCATCACGATAAAACGGCTGAACGGATTTTAATAAAAATTGTTACGTACTTTCTTTGTGATCTCACTTAGAAACTCAGGCCCATTTCTTTTGGTTGTCTATTCTCCCCCATCCTCAAAATGGCGGCAGCGCATGCTCAGTATGCAATGATAGCTGTATATATACGTATGTTATCTAGATATAACTACGCAAACTTTTACTTTCCTTTATTTAAAATTAAATATGAATTACAAGATCTGTGAATTCTTTCAGTTATACTGAGGTGTTTGACCTGAAAACAATAACTTAAAAAATTGCCAAAATATTTGTTAAACTAATTCATATTACATTGAAATAATCATCTTGTTTTTCAGAATACCCTGCGTTTCTATGGTTGCTGGTTTTCATCCATTGTTTCCTGTCCTATCCCATCTCTTATACAAAATATTCTTCTCCTCAGCCTCTCTTCCTCGTCACTCATAACAATGTTTGATAGGTTGCAATGTCTTCGGTGTCCTTTATTTTAATGTTTATTATAAAACTGTGAATTGATTTATTCTGTTCTAATCTATTCAAAATAATCTCTTCTGTAGACACTGAATTAATGATTTTAAATAATCTGGTATTTGTTTTTGTACAAAGTTGATATGGTGACAATAAATTTATAATGATAAAAATACATTTAGGGAAACGTCAGGTGAACATATTTTTTGCTCCAATAATACACTAAGAAAACCACTTTTCATTTTGTCAACCACTGGAAAATATCACGTGAGTTAGTTTTCACACGGAAGATCCATTGATTTCACTCATTATCTTCAATTCCCTTACAAATGACTTTAGCTACGCTGTTTGTCTACTCGGATCTTGATACAATAATTATTCAAAGTTAATTCACTTGATTTTTTAGACTGGATTCACTTTGTCATACATATAAATAATTTCGTGAGCAATGATGGGGAAATAAAAAGATACTAAATTACAAATATTTATTTAATCAGCATTATTTTGTTAAGTAAATTTTTATAATTTTCTTATAACAACTTTGGCGATCATCAAATAGCTCAGACAGTTAAGCAGTTGAGGTAAGATAATACTTCTTAACTCGAAGTTTTTCATCACTCAACTTTTTAACTGAAAACGGAAGAAAATCTATAAAAATGCACAAATTCGTTAGAATTGTTTGCTTTTCACGCATTGAGACATCATCGATATCAATCTGGGACAGCTGTTTCGTCCTTATTAGGACTCATCAGCTAGATTTAGCTTCGGTGATTGAGCTCCGAATGCATGGGTACCTATGATCCCGTCTCCCACTCTCGGAAGTGGGACCCGGTTGAAAGCAAACAACTAAAGAAAAAACATTAATGCACATTAAACATTCTTTATTATTAAGTTTTCGACTTTTCATTAGGTCTTATGCCTTCATTAAATGCCTTTCGAGATCAGCGCAAAGCTGGCCGAGATAATTTTCCTGAACTGGTTACAGCGTTTTTTCTTTTGTTGTTTGCTTTCAACCGGGTCCCACTTCCGAGAGTGGGAGACGGGATCATAGGTACCCATGCATTCGGAGCTCAATCATCGAAGCTAAATCTGGCTGATGAGTCCTAATAAGGACAAAACAGCTGTCCCAGATTGCTATCGATGATGGCTCAATGCGTGAAAAGCAAACAATTCTAACGAATTTGTGCATTTTATAGATTTTTTCTTCCCTTTTCATATTACATTAATGCACGTTAAACCTTCTTTATTATTAAGTTCTCGACTTTTTAACTATTTCCCAGAAGAAAGGTAGGCTTTCGAAATCTGTCTGTATGTATTTGTATATTCTGCGATACAGCGCTCGAGTTCAGTGAAAACATCTTCTGAACAATTGGTAGATAGATATTTGTGGATGTGAGATCTATTTCATTTGTAAAATTTTTTCCGTGTAGATCTCTGTAGAGAAATGTGCGCTTTAAGATAATAAAAATACAAAAGCCTTCAAAGCGAATCAACTTCAATAGAATTTTTAAATCTAACAATGCAAACTGCTACGTTTTAAATTCGTACGATATTTGGTTTTATTTCAATAAAAGGATGTAAATAATGAAAACAAGTATTTGAGGGACTTAAAATTTTCAGCAAAAGAAATGTTTGAAGATAACCTGTGTTCGCCACAAGATTGTAAATTAGAAAAATATACGATCTTTTGGCGATATTTGTAATACATTTCTAATCTACTTACGATATTGTGAAAAAACTATCATAAATGTATTTATTACAAATATCTTTAGAAATATTTAAAGAAAAGAAAAAAAATTGAAAGGTAATAAATATACACACATATATGCAGACACATGTGAAGTAGGGCTTAAATTCTCTCAAAGACTCCATTTAATTGAAAACAGAAAATTCAAAATGGCTGCTCTTAACGCACTGCATTTTCGTTGTTGTTTTGTTTTTTATTTAAGAAACAAAAAGAAGCACTGTTTACTAAGCGTCATAAAATGATTTCCCTTGGAACAGGAAGGCCATCTTTCGTCGAACGCATCGTGACTATATTCAAGGTCTGAAAGTGCATCCACCATTACCTCTTATTATGTGGAAGGAACAGATTAGGTCAGAGTTATTGAAGAGGCAATGCGACCTTCCTATCTGCGCATCCCATTCGTGGGTTGTTTGCCTTGGAAACTTTCTATATAAATACAAAAAAGGGGCATTTTGTGAGAACTACAATCACAAAAAAATAAGTATGAGCGCCTTAAGTCTTACGAAACTGAAACTACAATTATCTTTTATTAATCTTCAAGTTCAATCTTTCAATTTATAAAGATAAAGTCAAAAAATAAACAAGTGATGACACAGGGGCTTAATAATGCTAGCGAAAATACAGATATATTGATCGAAAGAATGAATTCACTGCATGTGTAGTTGATCTGACCTTTAGTGAGTCCTTACGGCGCTTCTGAGGTCACACATTGTTTACATTCTTCAATGGCATTCAAAAAAGAATGTCTTAATTTTATAGTAGCAATCATTCGAAAGAACGATTTTTATCATTTATTTATGTAGAAATTCAAGGAAAACTGAAATGCTGAAAATAAGCAATCCGTCTATGTCTACTGGAATGTAATTGTCTAGTATACAAATTCTAAATAAAAACTTATAATAATAAAAATGTATTTATTTATTTATTTGAATAATTGAGTAAGTTTTTCCCCTTGTCTGTTTTTAAGTGCATCACGAAAAAACTACTGGGCTGATTTTTTTAACATTTGGTGGGATAATTATTATTTATTACCCAATTTAAAATACGAGTATGATTATTTAGTCTTCACCCCTTTTCTTTTTTTTTTTGGTCACTTTTTTTTCTTACTACTTGAATGCTCATCACTATGAAACGGATGGATTAATTTCTTTAAAACATTGTTTACTTACGCTTCAACTTGAGTACGATTACTTTTGATTTTTCACCCCACCCCCCACCCGCCATCAAAAATGTTTTTTCTTCCCCGCACACACAATTGCTGTAATCACAGTCAGTTCGCGACAGATAACTATGTGCAGATCTAAGTTATTGAATTTTGTTGCCTCGGGAAATAATAGTCTTCACTTTTTCGACTTCTGTACAAGTTTTATCTGTCCCCTAATATGAATGTTATATAAAAAAAGAAGTCTATGGATCTATCTACAATCAACGGACACGATAACTTTCGAACGAAACATCTACTCAACAAAACTACGGAAGGTTCAAAGGAAGCAAAGAGATTTCGTACCTCGAGCTATCGTCGGGGAGTGTGGTTTCGTCCTCTTTAGGACTCATCAGCCAGACAAACTCCACCGAAGACAGACTCAGAAGGTGCCAACATAGAAGAATCCCACTCATGTTCACAGAAGTGGGACCCCACAAAAGCAAAATACAATCGAATTAGTTAAGCTGTGTTTTGGTTACAGGGAAATCCTATTGAACGCTAGTTAGGTCAATGACTTAGATGGGTACCTTTCTTTAGTGTTTGATTGAATGATTTGGACTCTCTACATTAAATTCATAATGAAACATAAAAGTAACGCATCCTGCTTTAAATACAACTTAATCTAACGTAACGTAATCTGCTTTGACATCAAAGAAACGTATCCCAATGAAAATGTAACTGACTTTCCAGCCTAACCAATCGGAATGTGATCTAACCGTTTTTGGCATAAAACCAGTGAAATGTAACGTCACACAATCTTCTTTGAATCACAGCATCGTAACGTAAAGTTCTTTTTCGCACAGTAAAAGTAGCTTCTTTTGAAACAATGAAACGTAACGTTTTTTGAAAGAAGAGAAACATAATTGAACGTAGACATAAACTCTTTTAAGGTATCGTGAAACCTAACAATGAAATCTAACATATTTTTGTTTAAATCACAACAATATAAAGTAAAGTAAATTTTTAAATAAATACATTTTTTCCTGGTTTTCGAAACGTAACGTAATCCGTTTTGAATGAAATGTAACGAACGGAAAGTGATCTTTCTGAACGAAACAAGTATTCGCTAAAGCAATAAAACGAAACGTAATCTTCTTGTATACAATGTATTCAGCAACGTAATCTTGTATAACAACGTAACACAATGTAACGTAAAATAACGTAATCTCTTTTCAAATCACAGAAACGCAACGTAATAGAATTTTCTGTTACACAAATGAAAAAGCATATTCCAAATAATTCCTTTTAAAAGAATTATGAAACGTAATTTGTTTTGGAAGCCTTAATAACAAATAAATATCATAAGCACTACCGGGTTCTTACTGGTGTATGTTTTCTTCAGGTGTAAATACGTAACGTAAGAAAGCAGTAGCCTAGTGCTTATAATATTTATTTGTTATTGTGTATGTAGGCTTCTAATACATCCACACACGTTAAATATTCTTTCATCACTTATAACTTAAGTTCTTTTTCAACCAGATGTAACATGAATGCTTTGAAGTCAATGAATATCTGTAAGTTACGTTCGAAATGTACGTAACTGATTAACTAATCCTATTCCAAAGCATTAGACTTAGTTATAAAATAACTTAAAAACATAATTCAGTCAAAAAGACGTCTTACCACTCGTTTACTGCTAACACTGTTCTGTTTGCCACCGTCTCTGAGTTGCCAGTCTTGGAAGAACTTGAAAACCAGGCTTAGTTTTTGAATCATTTCATCGAAATAAAACAAAAGGGCCACAGGAAAGGACACTGGAATATCCGCTGGTCATTAAACCAAGTCTAGTTTGAAAATGGATCGACGGAGGAAGTGAAGTTAGTTCTCCAGTGGCAGAGATAAGATGCCAGTGCGGAAATTACATTGATAAACGATGGGTTATTTGAAAACAAAAGTAACAACGCTCTAAGCAAAAAAACAATTGAACAAGTCATAAAAAAACATATGACGCACTTCGGAATTACAAATAACGTTAAGACTATTTCAGGAAAGTGCATTTTTTTAATAAATAAAATGAAATTATCATGCGTTGATAATTATAATAATTTTCCATTAACTTCATATTTTTACTTTTTAACTTACTTTCTGAAGTTATAAAAGAATTTTTTTGTAGAAATTCTAAAAAACTCACAATTTTTATAAGTAATTTTTAAGTGGTTTTTTTTTTTTTTTTTTTTTTTATTTTTTCTTTTTTTTTTTTGTAACAATGTTCATTAATATCCTTTACATTGTTACGAAAAAAAATGCAGAAATAACAGTTAAAAAATTGCTTATAAAAATTATCATTTTATAATAAATATTAAGAAATTTTCTGTTATAAAATTACAAATAAAGCTATAAATAATAAAATTCTTCAATTTGTAATATTAAAAAATAAATATTATATATATTTAATTATATTTTCAGTTTAATATATTCGTGAATAATGGTATATAATTGATATATTTTATAAATTAACACTTTTTTTAAATAAAATAATATTAATTACGCATTTAAAGTTGAATTTACATATTTATTTTTATTTTATGTACATATAAAATTCTATCAATAATATATATGTAATTCATTACATGTAGTTACATAGTCAATAACTGAAATTTATTGACTATATATTTTATTTTATATATATATACTGTACTGTAACACTGTCTATATATTGTATACTTGTATTATTCTATATATTATATATGTGTTATATACTTTTTATGTTTTTCTTTCATTATTTTTTTCTTGTTTCAGTTATAAATTTAAATAATAATAAAAGTAATGGTAAAAATACAGATAAAATGTGATATAAAAATTATATTTACAATTTCCATTTCGATGGATTACTAATTTCATTTTTCCCTTGAAAAAAAAACCCCGCGAGATTAATTTTCTTTCAATTTATCAGGTTTTTAAAAATTGATTTATGAATTACCTCTAATGCAGTGATTATCAATGGGAGTTTCGCGAGCATTTACCCGAAATTCCGTGTTTTTTAATTCGCCCCCCAAAAATTACTATTTGTTATTATTTTTACGACGTATTTGAGATTGGTGTAATTAAGGTAAAAAATGCCTACCTTCCTTATAGAAGCTTCCTCATAGGATCGATCTACGCTGGAAGTTCCTTATTTGCCATCAGCGAAACTGAGGATCCCCAAAAAAACCTATTACATGAATTCCCCAAATAAATTGATCGAATGTGACTCATGACTGATGGAAGAAACTGGGAAATGTTACCCATACGTAAGCACTTGTTCGAAATAATCCTCTCTGTACTAATTACCCAATGTTAGCTGGTTTCCCATAATCCCCAACCCCTTCTCATCAGATCTTGAACTAAAACAGCAGTTTTTAATAAAATGACAGCAATCTATACAACTTTTAAGAAAATTATAACATTGAGTATACGACCGGTTTTGCCTTCATTTTAACAAATCAGAAGTGTAAAAAGAGCAACCGAAACCATTCGTGTATTTTATATAATGGTTTTTAAACATATAATTTGTTTAAAAGTTGTGTGTGTGTTTGTTAGTGATTTGCAATAATAATAATAATTAATATAAGTTGTTATAGAGCAAGTGTTACGAATCACTGTATCTTCGATATTATGTCTTTATGTAACTTATCAATACTCCTTTGAAGGTGATTGTGAATTAGGACTGTTATGGAATTATTACCATCACCTCAATATTGTTAGGCTTAAACATTTTATTTACCCCTTCTGCTAAATCTTATTTTTTTGACCAAGTAGATGCTTTCAATCTTATTGTAATTTATAGTCAGTAATGTACGCTGCCTTTGTTTCTGTTTCTTTACAGCATTGTGTTTAGTCTATTATAAATGTCCCAATATAATTTGAATTCACAATTCAGAAATGTTAATAAGTAAAAGAATTACATTTGTGTCGCAGCTAGAGACCCGTTTGCGGGGAAAATCCTTTTAGGTTTTTTTAAGAGATAGTAAACCTTGATTGTTGCAATTTGTCATCTCTAAATACAAAAAGATGATAGGATTGGGAAAGAGGATGATAAGGGGAAGTAAGGAAGCCCCGGGATAACCAGATTGGCCTGGGACGTCAGAGCTTGAATTATAATTATACTTCCATTAGGCTATCGCTAGTAAATTACAGAGGGAAAATACAAGTCAGTGATTTATTCCCACATTATTAAAGGATATCTTCCTGTGACATTTCAAATAGGATTATGTTTTAAAGAAACCCAATAACTGAAATGCAGATACATTATCATAGTCGTCGAAAGAACTCAAGATATACTTCCCTTCAAAAGTACTTCCTTAAAAATTATTATTATTATTATTATTATGAAAACATTCAAAACTTGGATGTTTTCATAACATCTACATTTAGCAAAGACAATATGGCGGATCAAGGTCCAAAGCACATGTTGATAAGTGTAAACAAAAAAAGTGTGGAAGAATAATTAGGGATGTGTGGTTGCGTCCATAAATTTCCTAACTGTGCGTTTTGTGTTTATTTTTACTATTATTATCTCGAAAAAGTTTCAAACCATGGGTTTCCCCAGCTAAGACAATATGGCGGGTCAAGGACCAAAGCACATATTGCCTAGTGTAAAGAAAAAAAAAAAAGGTTGGAAGAATAGTTAGGGTTGTGTGCTTGTGTCCATAAATTTCCGAACAATGCGTATTATGTTGAGTACCACAGCCTTCTGAAGTTGTGCATAAGTGTTTTTATGAAGTCCTAGTGTGTTGAGGCTGTGATGCAATGTGTGAGGCACCAGACCAGTAGCGGACAGGATGATGGGTACAACACGTACTCGGTCCTGCCTCCACTGCTTCAGGAGCTCGTGTGCTAGGTCTGTGTATTTACTTATCTTGTCAGCGTGAGTTTTCTGCATGTTCTTGCTGATGGGAACTGCAATATCAATGAGATAGGTCTGTTTGTTGACCTTATCAACAAGAGTAATGTCAGGTCTGTTGTGATGTATAGTTTTGTCTGTGTGAATGGGACGGTCCCAGTACAGCTTATGTGAGGGTGACTCTAGTACGCTTTGTGGTGTGTACTTGTAGTATGGGACCGTATTCTTAATAAGTGAGTGTTTGTGTGCTAGCTGTTGATGAACGATCGACGCTAACTAATTGTGTCGGTGGAGGTAGTCTGTTTGGGACAGAAGGGGACAGCCTGATATTATGTGGTCGATCGTCTCATGTGTAGTGTGGCATTTCCTGCATCTGTCGTCGTGTGTGTTTGCGTCGTGTAGAATGTGTTTCTTGTAGTTGAGTGTGGGAATGACTTGGTCCTGTATCGCGATCATGAACCCTTCGGTCTCCCCAAACAGCTCACCACTCATCAGCCATCTGTTCGACGCTTCCATGTCGACATGAGGTTGGCTGAGTTCGTGGCGATGTCTGCCATGGAGTTCCTTACGAGCCCATGATTCACGCAGCTGCTGTGTGTGGGTGTCTGGAGTGGCGAGTTAGAGAAGGGTTTGCGAGGTCCAGGGGTGTGAAGTGTGTGTCAGCCTTGACAATGGCTGAGTGGAGTGAGGAGTGTTGTGCTCTTTGGTGGAAGTGTTCCCTAAGTGTGTGTACTTGTTTTTCGTGTAGGGTGATGAGATTGATGAGTCCTCGGCCTCCCTCCTTGCGGGGAAGAGTCATCCTTTCCGTAGCGGACTTGGGGTGGTGCATGTTGTGTTTCGTGAATGTAGTGCCTGTTGTGCGTTGTAGTGCTTCGAGTTCAGTGTTTGTCCATGAAATTATGCCGAACGAATATGTTAGTGTGGGGACGGCAAAAGTATTGATGGCTTTAATTTTATTTCTGGCATTGAGTTGTGTTTTGAGGATGTTGTGAACGCGAGCACAGTATGTTTTCTTAAGTGCGTTTCTGATGTTTGCATTGTCAATGACGCGCGCTTGCTGGAAACCCAGGTACTTGTAGGTCTCTCCCTCTTCCATGGATTGGATGGCCAACCCATGGTCCAGTTCAAAACCCTCCAAATTCGTAGTCTTCCCGCGTGTTATATGTAGCTTGCGGCATTTGTCAATTCCAAATTCCATCCCAATGTCTTTGGTGAACTGTGTTGTGACTTGTAGTAAATTAGTAAGTTGTGCGTATTATTATTATTATTATTATTATTATTATTTTAACGAAAAAGTTTCAAACCATGGGATTCCCCAGCTAATACAATATGGCGGGTCAAGGACCAAAGCACATATTGCCAAGTGTATTATTAAAAAAAAAAAAAAAAAAAAAAAAATTGGAAGAATAGTTAGG
>JAFIDM010000006.1:14425299-14464702 GCA_023159025.1 Thereuonema tuberculata
CGTAGCGGACTTGGGGTGGTGCATGTTGTGTTTCGTGAATGTAGTGCGTGTTGTGCGTTGTAGTGCTTCGAGTTCAGTGTTTGTCCATGAAATTATGCCGAACGAATATGTTAGTGTGGGGACGGCAAAAGTGTTAATGGCTTTAATTTTATTTCTGGCATTGAGTTGTGTTTTGAGGATGTTGTGAACGCGAGCATAGTATGTTTTCTTGAGTGCGTTTCTGATGTTTGCGTTGTCAATGACGCGCGCTTGCTGGAAGCCCAGGTACGTGTAGGTCTCTCCCTCTTCCATGGATTGGATGGCCAACCCATGGTCCAGTTCAAAACCCTCCAAATTCGTAGTCTTCCCGCGTGTTATATGTAGCTTGCGGCATTTGTCGATTCCAAATTCCATCCCAATGTCTTTGGTGAACTGTGTTATAATTATTATTATTATTATTATTATTTAAAATATTAAAAATTTTTAATATTTATGGAGGATGCCACCCAATAAATTACTACAAGGTATGATAAATAAAATAAATCTAAAAAAATTGCTAAAATTTTCTTAAATTTCAAAATTAAAAAATATAATAGTAATTATTATCTTAATATTTCCTCTGGTTGACTAGAACTAAAATTTCTAGATATTGTTTTCCTCACTTAGGATATTGATAATTTTTTGACTTTGTGACATTGATATGTATTTGATTTACGACGTATTATTTAAATGTTGTTTTGTATTTTAATTTCTTGCATCTGTTGATGGGATATGTTTTGTAATAAAAGAAATTACAATTATTAATTATTTAATGCCGTGAAAATGATAATAACGATAGACTACAAGAGAATCTGCTGAATACAATCAGTACAATTTTTTTAAAAACAAAAATGAACAATTTTTTTTTTACTTAAATTGATATTTAAGTAAATTACTAATAGGATGAACTTTAATCGTATCATAAATCATACTCAAATTAATGGGTTAGCAAAAAGGATTAATTTATTGATAGAAAGCATTTGTTCAGGTCAGGGAGTCTTTTGTCGTGGGAAGGCACAGATTACATAGAGGAGACGTCGACAGAGATCATGAAAGGCATTTATTTAGTAAATAGCAATTTTCTAAGAACTTTATCTAGAATTAAAACGAGGGAAATCGCTGTTCGTTTAGCGGTCAAAACATGTTTTCGAGGAACTGTCGTTAAGCGAGGTGTGACTATATCGAAATAGAAGTATTTGGGGGAGTTCATCAATCGATTTATAAATTGCAAGGAAGTTTTTTTTTACCTCTGACTATTATCGTGTTGTGAGTTTTCAATTTATCTGTAGGCTATAAAAGAAAAGTTGACTTTTTTTCTGGCCCTATCTGCATAAGACACAGAAGTACAAAGAAGGTAGCAAATTTTAGGTATAATATTGAAGATGTAAACACATTAAAATTTGAGACCAATGTTCCCCAATTTGAGGCTGGCAGAGCCCAGCACATGAATTTTCTTTTTCTTTATTTTTAATGTGTTTTTATGTTTTTAGTTTTTAGTTTTGGAGGTTCCACTTCTCTTCCTATTCAATATTGAAGATGCTCACATTTTATTTTACAATAACGCCGGTCAACCGGAAGTCACGTGAGATTAGATCAACTTCCAAACCGTTCGTTTGAGATGACCAAATGCAAAGACAAGTTATTCCTCTCATCGAAATGAGCTTTTTACAGGTATTCCGGTCGCGATCAAAGGTCACGTGACTGAGAAAAGGATCTCAGAATCCACAGTCACGTGATCGCTAAAAATTTTACTTGACAGGTCCGCTAGTTTATAATAAAAGTTTAATCCTTTACTGTTCATTTTGTAAGTTTCCTATTAAAAGCGCTTATGAGTTTTGAAATTGCATGCGAAAGGACGCACTGAGTATCACAAAAGGCCGCAGGTTTCCTATCCCTTGATTCGAATGCTTTTCTATGAAAATTTTCGTCGCAAGTTACTTCTCGAATCTTACTTGTTGCTAAACGAGCTACGTAAAGTAATGACAGTTTCAAGACAATCCTCGACAGCTCTTGTTGTTTCCATGGTTACTATCACATGATACTAATAACTACGAAATATTTATGTTGAAGAGGATTTAGGTGGACGACAGCTCATTAGACTGAGAAACAGATGCATCTAATCTTCCTTTTGAATTAATAATTTAGACCAAAGATAGTTAAGAAAAGAGAACAGAACCATTAGCAGATAATGAGGTTAGTTATTGTAAGCGTCCTAAGTCAAGCAGATATCTTTTGGGTTTTTTTTCTTCTTTGATTTAAAAGTTGTTGCTTTCGTAAAATCTGTGAAATTTGCTTTATATTTCTTAATTGCAACAATGAAAAAAATTATTAATAATAACAATAATAAGGATTTTATTGTAAAGATTGCGCATGCGTAGTCTTGTTGTACCATTTCAACATTTTTCACCTTTCTTTCTCCGTTCGCTTGTAAGCGTACAACGCTGAAACGGTTCGACGGATTTTCATAAAACGTGTTACGTTGCTTCTTTGTGGTCCATCGTAAAACACAGACCCGTTGATTTTAGTCTCCCCATCTCCCATCCCTCAACAATGACCTCCGAAATCCCTCGTTAAAAGGATGGAATCATTTCTTCAAAATTTGTGACGACTTTTGGTGAAGATACGAATTGAAAACTGATTTCCCTCCGTTCACCAAGTGATCTCCAGCGCCACAGTTACAAAAAAATATATTTTCATAAAACATTGAAGGTTAATAACTTTTAATTAAAAGAGTGGACAAACAATGTCATTAAAAATTTTTAATTTTATACTTTTGTAATTTACAGAACAATAGTTTGTCTATTTATAAGAGCATTGCTTTAAAATGGTCGGACGAAGTTCTATGAAACTTGGTTTGTGGTTCAATTATACCTTAAAACGTAGGCAGATTATTTCTTTTGGTTCCATTCCTCCTAAACGATCCTCGGAATTCGACTGGAAGGAATTCTTTTGAGCTTATTTAGAGTCCAACTGACAATAGAGAAACCCCTGATAAGACAGCCTCTGTTCAATCACCACCGCAGGCTGTTCTTACTATAGATAGCTCATCTTGTACCTGCAGTGCGTGTGGGTGTGTTTCGGGGGAGGGGGCGTTGTAGGCCCGGTGCTCAAATGATGTACATTTCATTGAGGGCTGAAGGATCTGAATTCAATCCCGGAGGAGGTAGGGGATATTCCCTAAGTTATAGCTCCTACGAATCGACCCTAAGGTTTACCCAACCTTCTGTAAAATATATACAGTATTTTAATCTGTTAACAGATTACGCCTATAAAAACTTAAAATACTCCAAAATTCGAGTTGAGGACTATTTTTCATGGCACTTAACAAGGACGCGATTTCTTGCAAGTAAAAGTGAGATGATGACTAAGTTTTTTTAAATAATGAATAACCGAGCCCCTTCATAAATTTTGATGAAATTCAGAACTTGACTAATGCTAACCCTTGCGCTAATAATAGCTTCGTCTCCTGTTAATGAACCTTGTTATGAATCACGAAGGACTTCTTAAACCGTCATCTGAAGATGATTCAGAGGAAGGAATAATAAGTGGAACGAATTAACAATTCTCTTCCTCAAACATTCTTACAGATAACATCTTAAAGACAATCTCTCGGAAAGGGAAATTGTTTGTAAAATCACCTCGACAAACGTAATCGGTTTGAGCGCCACAAATAGGCCTAAAAGCTTATTTGGCCATGATCTGTCTGATCAGTTACGTCTGGACGCTGCATCACATTTGAGTCAACATTTGAATTGTTGATAATGGTTTTCTATCGAAGGTCACTGGTTCTACTGCCTATCTGGAAACGACTGACCCTAAAATAAGTGCCGTAATTTGTAAATAATGTAAAGGAAATATTTCTTTCGTAATATTGGTATACGCTCAAAAGGTTGGTGTGAACAATCGATGATTCAATAACCCTACTTTAATTCTTCTTTGGGGTCGTGAAGATTAGTCGATAAAGTTTCTGTACTAGAAATGTATTATTCATACTCAAATCAACAGTTTTAATAATAAAAAAAATGGAAGGTACACATTCTAAAACAGTGCTTTTTTTTTCCCACATCTTTTGAAATATTCTGTTCGTTTCAAAATAGTTTAACGTTTGTGAATCTCAAACTCCATGAAACTCCATCACCAACAGAATGATTGTGGTAAACTATGTAACCCAAAAAAACGCTTTATTTAATATTTAGCAAATTAATATCGAGATCGGAGAATATACGACTTCCCTTCTCCACACCCCTATCACTTCCATCTTTCCCCAGTTGGTAAAAAAATCACGTGATCATATTACCAATTAATGTTATATTCTAAATTATAATGATGTGGATGAGAAAGAAATTGAAATTGTAAGATCACTTCGAACTGGCATTGTGAAAGCATCGCTGACCGATAAATTCAGGTGTATTGCGGGTTGCGGCCATTCACCCCGCCCAAAAAAAAAAATAGCTTGTTTTTATACTTTTTACATTAAGTAGACTATGGCACCTAACCACTTGCCAAATTTCAAGTTAGTAGCCTGTTGGGAATTATGCTAAACATTTCCAACAGACATCCACACATCCACAAATTTCCCTTTTGTATTATAGACAAAGTTAACCTGAAAAAGTTCGAAGGAGTCCTTTTAAAATAGGATAAGAATATTTGGAATGACGATAAGTTTCAGCGATTTCGTACCATATCAAATTTCAAGAAAATCGATTTTATGAAGTGATATTTAAGTCCTATAATTCAAATCATGTAATAGATAATGCAATCAGCTTTAACGTAGCTCTTATGACAAATTACAATAAGAGCTAAGTTGGAAGCTTCAGCTGATTCGTTTCAGATCCTTAACAACAGTTGTGGCAAAACCAATATCACCAAATGAAGACAGTGAAGGGGAAACCCTTTTTCTTCTCTGATTCTTCTTTCATGTCTTAATACACTGATGAAACACTTTGAAAAGGATTCTTTTCAGACTGAATGCGTTTTTCACTGGAGAAATAACATTCTCAGTCATTTCCGGAAATTTTCCTAACAAAGTAACCGTTAAACACAAAGCTTCAACACTGTCGCCAAAGCTGTGAAACGAGTTCCACATCACAGGACATTTCCTGTTCTTGTTAATTCGTATTTTCCGCTGAATAGTAAAGGAAATTAACTGAGCATGCGTAGTCTTACTATTCTACTACAGCCAGTTTCAGAAAAAGATCAGGAGTGACGTCATTTAATCAAAGTTACACAATATCCGTCAGCCCAAAACAGAGTTCCATCTTTCTGTAAATATCGTTCTGCAAGCAAAAGGTTTGTATGACGTGAAATTACTTGAAGTTTCTATTGTTATGTTAATGAAGAATTTAAGATTATTTTATGTGGAAATGTTCAATTAATAAAAATGCTATTGGTTATTAAGATGTCGAACTACTTGACATCATGGCTTCCTCTACTAGTGTCTCCTCAAATGTACTTTAAAGTTAATTGTAAAGATCAGTCTTTGTGTCGTCCTGTGATTTGACTGAATAAAATTAAAATATGTGTAATTTAAACAGGATTAATTACAAAACAAATAAACTAAAAAACTGGAGAAGGAGAAAGAAAAAAAAAAGGCAGTGAGGAAAATCGAGCCTTAGCATGAGACACGGATGCTCAGACTATCTCGCCATCACAGAATAGACATTCCTACGCCTGACGTCACTCCCGATCTTTTTCTGAAACTGGCTGTAGAGCGTTTTTTTTTATTTGTCTTATGATATTTCTTTGTTTTGTTTTTACGCAGAGCACAGAAAAAACTATATGAGCTTGTTGATTTCTCCCCTAATTCTGTCTCCATTCCTCAACATTGACCCCTAACCCTCCCGAAGCTCAGCCTCCACAAAGTGATGAACCGGCAATGCAGTGATGTAATCCTGAGATCAGGGATTTATGTTTCTACAATGGTAGCAGAACATAATATGATAACATATGAAGACAATGATCACAATATTACAAGACTATATACTATACAGGGTGATTCAAAATTCCCTGTAGGCTTTAAAGGTAGGTCAGGAATACAAAAACAAACCGTATTCATAGTAAGTCCGCAAACAAACGTAAGTCCGCAAACGCTATCCGAATGTGCTAGAGGGAGTATTAGGAACATTAGCACATTAGTCAGGCAGTGTGTGCCATCGCTTTGAGATGTTGACTTTGTACGACTAAGATGTATCGCTTCACTAATGCTGAGAGGACAGATATCAACTACCCTATAAGGCAGCGAATGGACGAGCCGCTGTACGATTGTATCATGAATGGTTCCCCAACAGATACTGCCCAATCATCAAACGTTTGCGCATTTCCACCAGGGATTGTGTGAAACTTGAACACCTACTGTGAACCTGTAAGTGTACACCTTACTGTCCTATTGTGAACATAGGGCTAATGAACATGTTGTCTACCTTATTTATTAACGTTCGGTTGGCGTTTGGAACAACATTCCACTATGAATACGCTTCTTGTTTTGTATTCTACCTTTAAAATTTGTACAGGGAATTTTGAATCACCCTGTATAAAACAAACAAACACATTATTCAATTGCTTAAAATACAATGTGATTGCATTGAATACTTTACAGAACATAAAAAAGGAATATTTATATAAAAAAAAAAAAGCCTAAAATATTTTCTACAAAATTCCCTATTTGTGTATTGGAATCAGTCAATTATTATTTTAAGGTTGTTTTAAACATTCTAATTTAAGTTCCAACACTTATGAGTCAACATAAGTCAAATGAATCAAATAAGAATTAACTACAAAATGTGTGTAATGTTAGGTCCACAGAAAAGAAAAATTCAAAATGGCGACAACATCTGCCTGTAGTTTATAGCAGTGATATTCAGCTTAGGTATGCGCATCCCTAAAGGTTTGAGGAGTACGTAAAAAGAAATCTGTCAAAGCGTTTTGGGGGAGGGGTCTTATTTTTCATTGAAACGCTTTTTCTTATTTAAAGTAAATTACTTTGAGTAATGAAAAATTTTCTTTGAAAAAGATACTCTATAAGAGAAATTTTATCTTATTATTTTATTTTTCCAAAAATGTATTTGTAAAATTAAAACTTATTGTTTAATTAATTATAAAATATTAAACTTTAAATATTAATGTAAATTACCTAAATTATATAGTTTACTTTAAATGCTTGCTCTGTGCCCTAGAATTTTATTTATGTTTAGGTGCATTGAATACTTTTAATTTTGTACTAAATAACCTCTGGATACATAAATTATGACTGAGGGTACGCGAACAAAAAAAGGTATTGGATACCACTGGTGTACAGGAACGGAACTTCGTTTTTCAATCCTCCCTGTGTGATTGTCACAATTTCGACTAAATACAAGAAGTGAGTGTGAATTAGGTTAAGTAATGGAAGAGATTTTCTTATTGGACAATAAGCTTGGAAACTCCGTCTCAGCGAATGACACCGTCTGCCCCCATTGTTTCCCATTTCCTGTGGGTGATTCATTTTAACCTTCCTCCCCTCCCCACAGCATGGAACAGATCATCGGAAAATCACCTCCTAATAAAAACAAAATAACATAGTCCCATCCACATTGTTCTTGTGTAAGGAATTGCTGTAGTTCTGTCAATTTTATTATGACCAAAATTTTTTCATTATTTCTGTAATTAATAAATTTCATTTTAAACATATTAAACATATTAAACATGAAATATTTAAAATACATATTTTCTAGATATTGCAGCATTTGTAAAATTAAATATTATTATCAGATATTTTTAAAATAATAATAATATATATAAATATATATTAAATTTTTAAAATATTTATTATAATAAGTGTATTTATATAATTTTAATGATAATGTAATGTTGATTTTACACATAATGTAAAAGTCGGATACAAACTTTTTGAGTTTCCAATTGAAAATAGGTGATTTCTTCACAGATATTCTAAGTTAATCTTTCGTTGTGAAATCAGCGACAACTGGTGTTAATTTTCAAAAACAAAATAATTTAGACTAAAGCGCGTTATTTAAGGATGCTGTTCTTTTTACATGTATTCACACATAGAAAATCGTTACATTCAAAAATTCATTCAAATAATCTTCTAAGATTTAAAAAAAAAAAAAAAAAAGTTTTTTTAATTAGGATAAAAAACGAGAAAAAGTTATATTATCTGTATTATTGCAAAAATCGAACAAAATTAGACACCTTCAAATATACGACAACATTATTGGAGACACGGTTATGAGTTTCGTTGCAGCGCTATTAATAGACGTGTTTAGTCATCACTCAAATGCCGGTACACGTTGTTCCTACTAAGGATCATAACAGGAAAAAGGATAGCATTATAACTCAGCGATCTTTCAAGCATTGGGGGTGGGATGTTTTAAGGACAGGATGGGAAAATGGAGACCAAAATATCGTGGTCATATATCAAGTTAAACCATAAATAAACATTGTATCAGTCCACTAATCTAGCTTGAGATTTCTAGGTCATTTTTAAGTAGATAGCAAAATAAATGCACCTATCTTTTCAATTGTACCACAAATAAACTACGTATTAAATTTTATGAAAACGCGTCGAGCCGTTTTAACGTAGTGCAGACAACTGGAAAAACAAAGAAAACTATTTAAATGGAATAATAAGACTTACCAGCTAATAATTAGTTATTATTATATTAGAATTCCCGTATTTTGTGTAATTTACCTTCAAAACTTAAACGCTTATATTTAATAAAAATAATTGTTTCTAATTCGATGGTAATAATTAAAAAAATAATATATATTTACTATTTGTTTATTTATTTGTTTATTTATTTTTTAGAATAACTTTGGGGAAAATCCTTTGCAATTTTAAGTCACAAAATTTGCAGTAATTGGAATGGGACTTAAGCCTAAATACATGAGAAATGAATAGGATTGAAGTCACGACAAAATTCAGAACATGGAAAAGGGAGAAAATTAGTTAATTTCGTTAAGTTGAGACTCTTCTTTTTCTGCTAATAGGATTTAATAGTTCTTTGTAATTACGTTCATTTATCAATTTCAGAGCTTGTGACCTATTTAATAGAACTTTAAGCAAAAAAACTCATCTTTAATTGGATTGTTAAAATTATAAAAATAAAACTATAAAAATATTAAACAGTTTTTAATAGAATGCATTTCAGGATTAAATCGTTACATGTAAAGATTATAGTAATTTAAACGAAACGAAAATTTAGGACTAAATGAGACAAATTGGAACACATTTTGCAGTTTCTTACTTCCTACGCATCATTGATTTTCATCCAAAAGAAAAAAACAAGATACAAACTAATTGCAATAAACAAAGAGAAAAAAAAAAAAAAGAAGAAGAATTAGGGAAAATGTGTGTAATTATGACTATAAATCATATTTCAACAATTTTTAGGCTTAATGGTTAGAGTTTAAAATTAGTCCAAGAAATTCCACAAAGAAAATTAAAAAACAACATAAAAACAAGTCAATTCACAGTTTTATAGTAAAACGATCCCCGCACAATTTTCAATCTATCAAGCGTTTGTTAAAAGTGACTGGAGAACAAAAGTTATTCGTTCAAGTCTTTGTAATTCAAGGGTAAAGTACATTTCAAGTGATGCCAGCATTAAGTTCATTTACTGTACCAACACCCATTTTGCAGCATTCGGGAGACTGAGTCGAGGGTTTCATATTCGTTCTGAATAATCGATACACTGTATTTAGCAATCACCACCACTTTCCTGATCCTGTTAATGGCCACATAAAACTGGTAGTTGGATTTTTTTTTGGTAGTTGGGGAGTCTAGCGAGATATGACTCATGAGGTAATTGGCGCAGTATTGTCATAGTTTCTGTTGTGCAATAAAAGCCAATTAGTTACATAGTAAATATATATAATATTATATTTTTAAATATTATTATCCTGATGAAGATAACCAAATAAGTTATATAGTAAATATATATTATATTTCTAAATATTATTATCCTGATGAAGATAACCAAATAAGTTATATAGTAAATATATATTATATTTCTAAATATTATTATCCTGATGAAGAACATTCAGTTTTTGAAACTGTCGCTGAGACGATTATGAATTGCTTTTATTTACTAAATGTTCGCTGTCTTTTATATTAACCAATATATCCAATGGCCATCCGTGATCTCGAATGACCCGTCAATCACACTAAAGAGCGCTATCATTCTTCAAAATAGGAGATTTGGAGACATTCTTCAAAATAAGAAGGGTAAACTACCCTTTCGTTCTGTAACGAGATTCTGTAGTACTTTTTTCAAATTATACGTTTCGTTAATTCACTTTATTTTGCGAAAATGAAATGAATAAATAACAATGTTGAATTAAGCGTGTGTTGAGATCTCATCTGTTAAACACCTGCTTTCAACTTTTAATGGGTTTAAAATTTATATTTTTCTGACTTTTTATTTGCAATGAAGTTTAGAGAAATCCTTGAGATATCGAAGTAATTCAAGACCCACGCGTTCACTTTTTTTTATGTAAATTTAACTGTTGTACTGATACTCCCACGACACTGCAGAGAAGCCACGCCCCTCCATTAATTGTATTTTATTTTTTTATTGAAACCTTTCGTAGCCCACAGTATTTCTGCACAAGACAACGAGGGAATCCATTACTTCGAAAATTCTGATTTTTCAGTAAGCAATTTGAACATTTATATGAAATCTTCATTTAATATCTCTTAAAACATTTACAGAAAACTCTCTTTTATGAAACATACGACGACTCTAAAAGAGCATTGATGTCATTACGATTCTTTATCATTTTTCACTTGAGTAAATGCAGCTACAACTGCTCGACTCTAAATGAAACATTCTTATCTGAGCAGATGGAGAATAGAAGATCGAAATAGAATCTGACTGAAAAGATAAAAACCATATCAACTCAATGACGTCTAATGATAGCCGTTATCTCTGTAATGACAACAGCATTTACATCATAGTGGAATTCACAGCATCACTCTCTATTTTAATCTATTTTCTTTGGAAAGTGAAGCTCATCGATCACTCAGTCTGTATGTGTGTATCACCTAAACCTTTTGAACCAATGAGAGGAATTGTATATTTAAGGACCCGGATCTAAGGGATTTTTGTATTTGAAATCTTTTACAAGATTCATTGACAAGAAAGAAGACGACAAAAAGTCCCACACGAAACAATGAAATTCGATTGACGTACAATGGCTATTAATCCGTTTAGCTAATGGACTAATTTGCGCATGGTTCGATATAATTAAAATTAATCCAATTTAGACAATCTATGGAACACGAATTTACTATTTTCTTTTTTATTTTATTTATTTTTTGTTTCCGTAACAATTGCTTATTTCTTCTTTTGAGGCACCACTATGCTCCCGACGATTAAAAAACAAAATTCCTGTGCTTCTATTCAGTTAATACACTAAAAACTCGTTTATCCGAAAATCTGTTTTATCCGAAACGATTTTTAGCATATTTTAAAAATTCACAAAAACATTTTTTCCGTCGCTGTCATCAATATTTAAAAGCGATTACGGACCTGTATTAATATTCAGTAGCTGCAGCTTATCAATAGGCTTATTGAAAAGGTTCAAACATTGCTATATCTTGAGAATAGTACAGTAACGGTTTTAGCTCCCAAACTAGCTTCACTGGAATACATTTAATGTACAGTACATGTTTAATACAACATTCTCCGCATATCCGGAACGCTCTCATCAAATTCGGATAAACGAGTTCTCAGTGGATTATAATTCGAAAATAAAGTAGTTTTTCGTTTCTGTCTTTTTCATATATTTTGGTGTAAATGACTCTTAATAAATGATTTGCTTATAATTCTATTGAAATATCCTCCAGTGCTTCAACGAAGATATCACAAGTATTCTATTGGCGATGCAATGTAAATATATTGAAATATATTGTATCTTCACTTTATTATCACTATAATGCTTTTATATTAAAAACATTATAAACAAAACATTATTTTAAATTAACACAAATTTTAATTTTGGGTTAAAACAGAACCCCAAGAGATGCTGAAAAAAAGATAATTTCAATAAAATTCTTTATGAATCATTAACTACAATAACATTAATTAGTAACTATTTCCCCCAAATCACGACAATAATAACAACGATAATATTTATAAAAGTTATTATAATAAATAAGTAATAAAATTTGTAATAAATAAGTACGTTGTATAATATATTATTATTATTTTATTTTAATAAAATTATTTTTAATTCATAAATATAATACATACATATAAATATGTATTAAATTATTTTTTATTTACTTTTTGTGACGTATTTTTCGGATTATTAGTCATATGGTCGAGTGCACCAAACTTCAATTAACTTTGACAGCTGCATTGTGGACGGAGCTCAAATTAGTGGGGGGTGATGCCCAAGAAAAAGTTTAGCCTTTGTTTAAAAATTGTGTGAAAGGAAACAAATATGTATAAAAAGAAAATTTATTCAGAAACTTGATAAATTTCTTTTTATACATGTTTGTTTCCTTTCATACAATTTTAAAACAAAGGCTAAAATTTTTCTGGAGCAGCACCCCCCACTAATTTTAGCTACGTCCACAATGCAGCCATCAAAGTTAACTGAAGTTTGGTGCACTCGGCCAATAGAGTTGCATTCCATGATGTTTGGAGAACTATCCAGGACGCACCGTTATGTGACAGTCAGACTTTGTTTCTTTTGGAAGAGAAACAAACACAGAAAAAAGAAACATCCACACCCCTCGAATGAAGGTTCCCTCGTGGCATTAAGATAGAAATATATCTAATGTAAATGTATATAGAATTTTTACGAATTTTTTTTCAGTAAATTATTTATAATAAATATTACCCCGTGTTATTTTATAAGTAATTGATTCGATATAGTGCCGAACGTAACGATATCACTTTTTTGTCTAAAACGAAAAACGCAACGAATCCATCTTTTTTTTAAAATAACAATGGGTGAGAGACCAAGTTGTTTACAAAGTGACATCTAGTACAGCTGTTTCATGTTAATATGGCGATCTTCAGCTACGAGCATTCACCACTAAACAATAAGGTCTCGATAAGCGTTGCAGACTCTATTGTTGATTCCGATGATATTTCCTATTGGCCTGTGTATCGAGACCTCGCCGTTTACAAGTGACTGCTCCTAGCTGATGATTACGCTTTGCCAAAAGACTCCACATTGATTCCGATCATCGTTTTTTTCATTTAGTAGCTCTGATATAAATTAATATCGACATGTAAACTTTAACTTTTTCTTTTGCTGTATTTATTACATCAATATAATAATTAGTTTTTATGTGCTGACTGTTCAGTTTACATTATTTTATAAATGTAACATTCATCATATATTTACAGTTGAGAGTTAACAATTGTTTATTAGGATACAAATATATTGGCTTCTGGTCGACTGTAGTCAAGTTCCAGTCAAATACCATTAATAGGAGGCCTTAAAAGTAATTTGAAAAGGGATGGCCCATATTTAAGAGAACGACTTTTTTTTAATCCGCCCACGCGTTCTACTTCTGTCAATTGACCTCTCACTTTCGCCCGATTGCTTTAAACAAAATGGTGGCCACGGAAACTATCACAAAAATCATTGATAAAAATTCTATAAAAAAATATGCTTTGGAATCCAAACATTATTTTAAAATTTATTTTTCTTTTAAATGAAACATCAGAAAGTTAAGGATTTGTCCAAAAGATGTGAAATTCTGGCTTAACTTTTAGAAAACATTCTTAAAATATGATAATAATTTAGGAGCAACAGAAATGGTATTTTGAAATTTATTCTTTATTTCGATAAGCAACTGTTGTAAGGGAGTACGTATTCCTATTTCATTCCAGTTCATGAAATACCTTAGTTTTTTGCATATTTAGAATCAACTATTAAAACGTGAAAAATGATGTAAATTTTATTGACCTAGGTTCTGGAACTTAGGGTTTGGTTTTTTTTTTTTTGAATGGAAAGTTGCCGTAGGACAGTATACATAAAATGACAGTTTTTTTTTAGAATACTTTAAAAGTTAATATTGAACAAACGTATTGAAGCTGGACATTACATAAAATATAAATTTTGTTGTGAATTGCTATCATAAATCGTAAATCATCCATGGGATTTGGGAATTCTTTCGTATTGATTCGATTAGCAACATATCAGTTTTGCTATCAGGTGATTCGTCTCATCAATGCCTTTATCCATTGATCCGATTGGATCCCTGGGGATGATCTCTATGGAAAACACAAGTAATTTTGATTCTATCGAAGATACTTTCGTTTTTACTTCATAAATGCAAGAAAAAAAAAAAAAAAAAAAACACATTTTAAAGAGTTTGTCAGAAAATGGAATCTTTAGTAGAACAATATTCATGAAACTTGGAACGTAGAAGCAGCGAAAATTACGGATCAAAAGCTTATTTTATTGTTTTTATATAATTTTGTTACAGCTAATGCTGTTGTGTACAACTTATCTCCATCTAGTGACTGCTTTTGAAATTTCTACTTTCTTCGATGGTCTACAATGTACAAGAAATGCTTTTTTAAAAAACAAATAAAAAAAGCTTCTCACTGCAGAGTTTTGTGGCGCTGGGAATCGCAGGAGATAAGGCTCTCCGCGCTCGCTGACAAATGGTAATACGTTGAGATGGAGTGGTCAGCCCAACGCCTGTCCGCCTTTCATCAGGAAAGAACCCATTTGTATGGGCTGGGTGAATTCTAGAACCAATCTGGAAGAAACCCTGACCTCCGTTGGATATTGAACCTGGCTTCTCCAGCCCAGGTCAAGCGCTTCACCACATGGTTAGTAGTGCTTTGTACTTAACTATAAAAAGGATCAACGTAAAATTGAGCTGCATTTTCTCGTTGCAAAGTATAATGAGTCAGGTCTATGTAAAATTCAATATAATTTTTCTACGTAATTAAAAATGAAACTTCATTACTGAGATTATTTAATAATTAATAATAATTTTAATATTTTATAATAGTTAATAATTTTCCAGATAAATTATACCCTTTAGAAACATTATACACACCTTAACTTCACGGACATTTGCGAGTATGGATTTATTTAAGTATGGCCTTACATTAGTCCCCTCTTTACGTCCACTCACTGTCGATCAGTTCCCAACTACAGTCTGCTCTATCTTCGCTACGGTCTGTTTTTATGTATTTTCATTTGATTACATAATAACTAAGTGGACGGACTATCAATCATTAGCTCTGTGATTAGCCTACGTGAATACGTATGCAGTATAGGCATAGTTTATGTACTGGCTTTTTTGTGTTTATTTTACTTCTGAATGCATTATTTACATCGTTATGTCCGCCGCGGCAGGGTGGTTCGAGTGGTGTCCTCGCACCAGGCGCCGCCGAGAACTTAAATTTATTTGTTTTTATGTGTTTTAATAAGTTTCTATTTAATTAAGCAGGCAATTCGTTAATTTGTTATGATATGAATTAAAATCATTTCAATCAAAATACTAACATCAATAAAACGGAAAAGATGAACAGACAAAACTACTTTGCACAGAATAGTTTTGCTTCGGCGCTTCCCGTACGTGACGATTACAGTACAACAGATGTATACGACAAATGTAAGAAAATACATAGTGCTTCAATTTCAGTAAATTAGATTCTCGCTCTGGACCCATTGCAGACGTTAATGTCTGCATGTACTTTTCAGTAGTGCTTCATCAGGTTTATTTTAACAATGAAAATAAATTATAAATATCGCTGGAAATCGTTCATTTCCAGGAACGACAGACGTGCAGATCTTGCTTCAATTCATGATTAGGCCTAACAGTTCCTGGCCTAAATATGTTTCCCCCATTTTGGAAGACAAACAAGCGATTTCCAAACTGCATGTAGGAAGATGACATGTTCACTGTGTCTTAAAACATGATTTAAGATACACAGAATAAGCCAAATAAAAAAAAAATCCAAATCCAAAACGAGGTCCTCAAGTGCGTCACCTGCAAAACAGGATTAAGGGCGTGAATGGAAAGAACTCGTTTCTCACCATCGTACAAAGGAATTACAGCAGATTTCAGCTAATTAGAATTCTTTTAATGAGAAATATTGGTAAGACATGGAAGTGGAACTCGGATATGGGTTTGTCTTAAGTTTGTTTTCTATCCATAGGTACCTCCCTCACACCACAAATCCTTTTAAATAAATAAAACACATTTTTTTTTCTTAAGTTTTCTTTTTTCGTTGGATGGCCTTTTTTTTTAGTTTTGGCTCCCTAATGCCCCCCCCCCCCTCCCAAAATAAAATCTATATACGGCCCTGATTGAATCTATAAAGAGCTAATGCTTGTCTACAGTTTTATTGTTTTGCAGTGCAATTTAAAAATACTTCAGCTCATCAATTACTTAGCCTCGTTAGCTGAGATTTTAAAAGCAAACTAATCAATGACAGCTTTCATTTTGTTTTCTTAAGTTTCATATTTATAAATTTAAAACTATTTAAAACTAACCGTTTTCATCTCATTTTTTTTTCTTTAAGGGGAAAATTGTATCAAACGGGAGTTCCTGAGAAAATACGATTAAGAAAAGGCGGCCGTATTAAATATATGACCCCTGTTAAATGCTGATAAGAGTCTAGTTAGGTTGAATCGCACTATGTCATATTAGTTATATTATTTTTGTAAGTCTACAGCATAAAGTTCGTTTTGTCAGTCTGTGAATGTAGAATAACTGAGTTTTCTATTGATTTTCATGAAACTTGGAATGTAAATAAGACCGTTAACATTGATTGGCCAATTGAAGTTCTATTGACATTACTTTAGTCAAACATCTCTCTTTCATTTTCATTCTACAGGCAGCCCTCGTTTGACGCTGGTGTTGGGTTCGTTCAGTGGCGTCGTAAATCGAATCGACGTAAAACGAATCCACTGTATAATGAAAACAGAGAGGATTCGTTCTTCACATCCAAAAATGTATGTTTTTATTTAATTAAGCCATGCTAATATAATTCCAAGAAATGAACCCTCACCAAAACCATATTTAATCCTCATTACCAAAAAAAAAAAAAAAAACCTTGTTTTTAAGATAGCCTGAAAAAGTTCAGAAATTATTTCAACTAAATATTGTATGAACATTAATATTGTTCATTCTAATATAAGTTTTACGACTGGGAATTATTACAAAATATTTACGTATTTTCATGGGCCTACTAAATTAACATTAAATAATAAATATTATTACATGTATACAGTGTGTCAAGGTACCTTCCTTTTACCAGACATAGGCACTTTTATTTCAGAAAGTTTCATCACTATTAATTGTAATACATATTTATCACAGCATTCACAAGCAATCAACGCAGGATGACTGAAATAAACAAAAGCATGGAGGGGAGGAGACACGTGACCCAGTGGGCGGAGCTTAAGTACAAAAGTTAAAGTTGATAGCGTTCTTCCTTTAAGGTTGCATTTTCATTCAAGAAATTTAATTTTTCTTTTTTCCACATTTTTTATTTTTTAAAAAAATATATTTTTCCTCATTTTGACCTAAATTCTAAACCGGCGTAAATCTGAATCGTCGTAAAACGAGGACTGCCTGTTTCTATCATTCCTTTAATGAATAAACCTAACAGTCATAGGATTCTCAGTTCATTAATATAGTGGGATTTTGGTTTTTATAAATTAAGAAAGAATAAAGAAAAGAATTTGTTATATATTAAATCAATTGTCCTTAATTGCATGAATACCAAAAATTTTAATCATATTACAGCTCGTGCAGGTATTAAGAGGATTACTAAATCTTTTCTGTTTTTTTTAAAGCATTGATGCATTGTTCTGTTGATTTTCTGCAGGAATTTTCTTATTTCCATTAATTTCTCGACAAAAACTTAAACGGAAAAAAATTAATAAATAAATATAAAAATTAGGTCAAATTTCAAGTGGATTTCTCCACAGGTTCAAAAGTTGTTAAGAGACAAGCAAGCATAAACATACAGACAGACAAAGTGATTTCATAGCCTAAAAATGAAGTTAAAATAAAATGCAAATGGTTCTTTGTTTTGTAAAAAGAGCTTCCCTTCTATCGTTAAACGATAAATTACATTAAAACAAAAACTACGTTGAAAAAGGTTTTAGTAATTATTTAACCGCCTTTTGAGGTGTTTGTGAAAATGTTTGTGATTTGTGAAAAAAAGAAAAAAAAAAGGTAAATCCGCATTTTATTTAAATTTTGCGAATACCAAAAATTACCTGAGGATATTGAGCGGATTCGCCGATGAAACCGGTCGTTCTATAGTAAATATTATTTAGTTTTATCTGTGTGTGTTTAGGAGATTCCTTTTAAATTGTACTCATACTAAAGCTCGCGCTGACATTAAGAGTATTAATAAGCGAACTGACTACTTCTTTTATTATTATTAATATTATTTTGAAAAATCCACTGCTACGGATGCATGATTTCAATTATAGGAATTTTCTTTCTATCGAAGAACTCTCAGAGAAAAAAACTAGATATGAAAGTTAATTTATTAGATGTTTCTTGTCCTTAAATGTGCATTCGAAGTTTCAAGAACATTCATTCAGGGGTTCAAATGTTATTATGGGACACACACACACAGACTGACTAATTTCATAGCCTCGCTTTTCTGGAAAAGAGGCTAAAAAATAAATGAAAAAATCAAGTATTTTTTAGTTTTGTGAACCAGCTTTACTTATACAGTCAAATGAAAAAAAAAACATAGTTAAAAGTTAGAAAAACTCTTTACTAATGATTTGATCTTCGTTAGAATGAGTTATTGTTCACGTGTCCCTCCCACTACCTGATCTCATTTCTTTATCAGTTTCACGTGAGTCTTTCCGTTGCCGACCAACTGCACTTCCGGTGTAGAAAACAAAGGGTAAAGGTTACTTCCGGAAGGAAACATTACAAAAGTCATTGAGGTCTTAAGCCTAAAAGTCCACCGCTTTTTTAAAGTTTTTCACATGTTTTGTTTCGTTAGTAAAGGTTGAAACTGGAATGGGTTCAATGGCTCAAATGCAAATCCCTTGTTCAGTGAAAGATAAGAAATAATGATAATATGGTAAGAAATGTAAGGAAACGGAGATAGTTTAGCTCAAACCATCCTGGACTATTTTAAGCGGTTTTCATGATACTGTGAAGAACGTTGTGGAATCTTTAAAAAAATAATAATAAAATAAATATTAAATAGGACAGTTTAATGTGCCGGAAAAGTAACAGGAAAAATGAAAGAGTGCTGTCACTCCTTGGTCTATCATCGATGGGAATCTGGGACAGCTGTTTCGTCCTTGTTAGGACTCATCAGTCAAATTTACCCTCGATGATAAGCGCGAAAGATACTGTAACTTGTACTTTATTTGCTCTTGAGGAATCCCACTTCCGGGAGTAGGAGAGGAATCCTTTCGCGGTTTTCTGGGGCTATCATCGAGGGTATATCTGGCTGAAGAGTCCTAACAAGGACGAAACAGATTCCACAACGATGATCGCCCACGGTGTGAAAGCAACCTTAATGTATATTCTTTCACTTTGTCATTTTCAAAAATAAACTTTAGTTGATTTTCGCTTTAGTCGAGGAAGAAACCGCTAGCTCCAAATAAAAAGGGTTTCCAACAATGTTTAAAATACTCTACAAACACAGTTTTTTTTTAATAGAGCAAAATCCATAAACCTACTTTTAACGCCGGCCATAACCTTACTTCCTAAGAAAGTGCGGTTTATTAAATCATTCAGTCTGTGTGTGTGTCTGTATTCCTCCCTAACAACTTTGAATTGTTGGATGAATGTTCTTTGTTTACATATTTAAGAACTACAGATAATTTCACTTTTGTATCAGACATCGTTCGGGTCCTTGACTAGAAATCATCCCGAAACGAAGACAAAGACTCCCTCAGGAAAGCAATTGAACAGCAAATGAAGGCAAACCTTTTATTTCTTTCATATATTTCTTTTACCAAAGCATCTAAAATTATGAAAAGTTAAATATGAACTTGTGAAGCATCGGGGATTTCTATTTTCTTAATTTTCAAGATATTCTATAATTAATAACTAAATGACATCGAAACGAGAGTCGCTTAAAATTGGAATTCCTGCGCCTTGAATCAAAACTGCTTGAATAAATAAGTTTTGCGCGCCAATCAATCGCTATTATTTCATAGTGTCACTTTGCCTTGAAGCTGATTCACCTTGAGGCTGAAAGTAAAAGGCGGTGGGGAGAGAAGAAAGTGACAGAAGAAGAGATTCAGGGGCTTTATACGGACGGTCTAATGTACACGCAGTAAACGGAGTTGTTTGTCTTTTTAGTGACTCATTTGGGAGCTATTGCCTTTTGTTCCGTCCATCCGTGTCTGTTCGCCACCTAACAACTCCCGAACGGAAGGTCGGATCGGACGATGGACTTCACCATCTCCTTCAGAGGCTCAAACACCGTACGAATGGGATTTTTATTTCTGCCTATCCAGAAAAATTCGGACAGAGTCGACTCTTTTCCGCAAGTTTGGGGATATTTTGCTCGAAAACTACTGACCCGATCGACTTGAAATTTACATGTGCTTTGCTTTAGAGTGTCTACTGTACAATGAATATTTTTATTCAACCGTTAGTTTGCTGACACAGTCAAATGTTTCTGGAAACAGTCGACTGTGTCCGCATTTTTCCGGATAGGTAGAAATAAAACATATATATATTGCATAGTAGACACTCTAAACTAAAGCATGTCCAAATTTCAAGTCGATCTAGTTAGTAGTTGTCCAAGAAAAAATTCCCAAACTTCCCCTTTTTTTCTTGTATTTCTCTGGCTCTTCTCTCATTGCGTCACACACTCAGAGGGAGTGATAACAATAATTTGAATGTAGTCTCCGTGGCCTAATGGATAAGATCAGATGACTTCGGATCGGAAGGTTGCATTTTCCATTTCTGACGCGGGCGTACAAATAATTTTTTTTTTTTTTTTTGTTGAAATTAATTATGCACACGTTTAATGTCCGCGTGGGTTTTAATGAGTGGCCCTAATTTTATGCTTTGGCACAATTTTTTTTTTATGTATTTATTTTTGCTGGTTGATGATGAATTTGCTAAAATTTTGGAACCCTTTGTAGGTTTTCCGAAGCATGTAGAGCTATTTGAGGTTTTTGAGTTGCCAACGTTGTGTTTTGTTGCCTGTTTTAAAAACACTTCATCCCAGTGAATTAATAACAGATCCTCATTGGAGACAACATAAATCAACAATTCATAAGCAATTAACAATAACGTTTATGACACTAATTTCCGCCCAACAAACTTTACAGGAAACTGTATTCTTGGAAAGAAAGGCCATCAGAGTCTTACATTTCAGATGAAACACAGATAATTGCTTCTTATATCGAAACAGGAAATAGAAGGCGGTGATGCTGCTTTGCAAGAACGGGTGGAGATCCGTATTCTTAGGCACCGGTTTTCCATGTTTTGTCCCTCACCTGAATACCATTCAAAATAGGCTCAAATGTACACGATTGAGAGAGAATTCTTTTTTTTATTATTATTATTATATTTATTCTGGAACTATCGTTTCTCTTCAAGAATCAGTAAAAAATTAAACCTGGATTTTTTTTTTTTTATTATTATTATTTTTTATTTACTTATTCTGGAACAATCATTTCTATTCGAATTTCAGCTAAAATTTTTAAATCTATTTTTTTTAGGCGTATTTTAATTAAATAGATTAAAAAAAAAAAATAGTTCAGGAAACTAGATTCTTTCGCTTTTATTCGTAAATGACTTAGTTAGATGATGTCACATATCCTTCCGCGTCTTAAGTGTTTTAAAATTTCCTGTCCTAGGATTGGCAAGAAACACATTCAAAAATTCCTGTACGTAATTAAAAATAAAGTGAAATAGATTGAAATTTACTGATTGTTAAAAAGGAAAAAATAAAAGGCATTTACATCCATCGCTAACAGCTCCACTTTGACTTGGAACTATTTTGTTCCTGGCCTTATGTAGAGTAATGAATTCCTGCAAGTTTCTCATGAAACGAAATATAGTATACCTGATGTATACTACATGATGTAGTACATGAGATGTAGTAAAGGTGAATAAGAATAAATACATTTCCACCCTCCCAATCAGTGTATAGATCTTTTTGAAATGTGACATGCACGTTATGGATTAGACACTAGGTTTCCTGTTTTCTTTCAGACAATTCATATGGTAGCCATAGGAAATCGTGAGTTGGGTTAAAACAAAAAAGAAAATGGAGATCCGCTTCCAGACGGTGAAGAAAGAAAGAATAAAACTAAAAGCAATCTGATCAAATAAACAATGTTATTGAGCTAGAACATTAAACATAACGTGAAATTTGGATTTTAAGTAAAATAAAAAAAGTAGCGAATCATTTTTTTCTTGTTTGGCAGCTCTGTTAAAAAAAATTCTTTATTAGAAATGAGTTTCCCTTCAATTACTTTACCCCCCGTGGTTTTAAGACAAAATTAACTTCAACCACTTAATAAAAAAGGGGGACAAAATGGGAGATTCTCTGTTGGCAGAGATATGCCTTGTAACAGACAGAGTCCTCTGGTGACAGATTTTTGTAACCTCTCTCAAAACTTTCACGACCTTCAGAAAACAGCTTTTGTCTTTCTGTGACCTTGCAAGGAAAAGTTCTTTCAGTTACTTCTTTTTCTTTTTTTTTTTAATGTGAATTGTCTAGATTTGAATATAGACCTACATTCATTTATTATACAGAAAAGAAATAGTCATAAGTTTTATCAGAAAATATCTTTTTTTTTTTTTTTAAGTTTACATCTAATTTCTAACAATGTGCAGATAATGATTTTGCTTTTATTTTTTTACCTTATTAATTTGTATGTTTTTCTATTTTAAAATCGTGGTATAAAAACTCGAAAATAACGCGCGAAGTGAGAATCTTCATAAAATGCTTCCATTAAGTCGTGACGGTGGATGGGGGATGGAGGGGCGATTCGGAATCGAACAGTCATCAATTGACGCAGTCTCAACGTCTACGTTTCTCCCATTTTACACCACGCGTCAATCGTATCCATTAATGAACAAAATACTGCATCGATATTATCTTTGTTCTTAAACCAATTCCCAATGGAAATGAAACTCTGAAATTCCAGGAACCAATGCAGGAATTGGTTGTATTTGGACAAAGAATAGCACTTTTCCCTACATTCCTGAACGGGAATAATTGATTGTATGACTGAGTAGTTTTCCAGTAGTACTATCATTAAGACAACTCCAATTCCGATCGTAAATAGACCGTGGCAAGAAGATGAAAAAGAACAACGCTTTGCGGAAGAAAGTTTCAAAAAGAAATTTACAAAATAGAAAATTTTTTTCAAAGACTAAAAAAAAAGAAAAAGGTTCTTTTTTTTTCAAGTTTAATGAAAAAAAAAAAAAAATCTGCAAAAGTGTAACAGGATCTTAGAAACAAAATAAGGGTTAAGGAAATATTGAAACTTCTTGACTACTGACAATTGTTAGCCAACAAAGTGAGCCTATTTCATTAGAACATTTTTTTTTCTTTGTTTATTTGTTCGTATGTGGATCACGCGAAAATGGCTACAAGGATTTCCTTAAAATTTGCACGTGGTTTATTTACGGTAGAACTTAAGACATAGACGCATTATTTTTCGTCTTCCAAAACGACCTGCGAAGTCCGTTACCACAACGACTTTACTATGTGTTATCAAACTCATTCACGAAGGCCCAACTTAAAAAATAGCATTACTACAATTGTCATCAAAATTGACCCCTCAGCGCTGCTTTCTTCAATTCCCACTACACGATCGATAACTAAGCAGATATCAAGTTTTATTTATTTATTTATTTTTAACAGTAAGAAGGAAAAAAAAATAGAATCAATAAAAATGATTTTATTTGAGCGAAAAATTGTTTACTAACAGCTTCCATTCGTGGAGTCTAATCGAATGGAAGTTATTAGTAAACAATGTTTCACTTAAAAAAAATCTTTTTTATCAAGTTTCCTTTATTTATTTTTAAATCAGATTTTTTTTTCTTTGTTTATAAGGTAGAAAAGATACTATCTAATATATTGTCTAAATTTAAATAAGTTTTTACTCACTTAGTTCAATTGAGCAATAAAAAAAAAGTAATACATTCTAAAAACAGATAAAATTTATAAATGGTTTACAAAGAGGTAAAAACTATATATTTTTCTGTAGTCATGTAAATACGCCAAAAGGAAGAAGGACAAAAATGTTTTAAAGTTAGACTATTGTGGGATTAACAGCAAATCCATGTCTGATTTTTATTATTATTTTTATTATTATTATTATTTTTTTTTTCAGGAAATACAAGTCGAAAAGTGAATACGTATTATTTCCTGTATTAAACATTTTTACCTTAAGTCACGTGTCATCAAAACAATAGACAACAGTTTGTGAATTAAAAGTGGATTCTAATTTCCTCACCAGGGGTCGTAGTTCATCTCTGCGCTTCCCAATGAGAAAATCCTAATATCTAAGATGGCTAATTGAAACTTTCTTAATAGCATTCCATATAGTTTTGTAATGATATTTTAATCGTCGGTGACATTACTGCATTGTCATCTGAGTTGTCGAGACAAACATTAAAACAAACATTAAAACGTGTCCTTGAAATTTTCCCGCCAAAAAATAAATAAATAATGTCGGCCTTCATTTTTTAATCTAGGGCTTTATCAAAGAAATATAAGCCAAGGGGAAGGAATTTTTTTACATTAAAAAATATACTTATAAAGTACAACATTTAATTGCGAAAGTATTATTCTTTGGCAAAATGCCTGTATGTGTGCAACGCCCTGGGCGGAGATCCTGCCTGCCCTCCTTATCATAGCATTTGGTATATTTACTTGTCAGATACACTTATATCTAAGCAGCCTCCTAATTCTTTTAAGGTTAGATTCTTATAAAGAATCTCACTAAACTATTATTGCATCACGTTGTGATCTGCGCCCTAAGCGCTGGCCTTGCTCGCCCTAACTACTGTCGTGTCTCGGAGCCTCCTAATTCTTTTAAGTTACAAATATTCTTATAAAGAATCTCACTAAACTATTATTGCATCACGTTGTGATCTGCGTCCTAAGCGCTGGCCTTGCTCGCCCTAACTACTGTCGTGTCTCGGAGCCTCCTAATTCTTTTAAGTTACAAATATTCTTATAAAGAATCTCACTAAACTATTATTGCATCACGTTGTGATCTGCGCCCTAAGCGCTGGCCTTGCTCGCCCTAACTACTGTCGTGTCTCGGAGCCTCCTAATTCTTTTAAGTTACAAATATTCTTATAAAGAATCTCACTAAACTATTATTGCATCACGTTGTGATCTGCGCCCTAAGCGCTGGCCTTGCTCGCCCTAACTACTGTCGTGTCTCGGAGCCTCCTAATTCTTTTACGGATACATTTAACTTTTATTTCTTAAATATTACAAACTTTCCTTTTGTATTAGTTCATTCACTTTAAAACCGTTTCAAAGTCGTGAACTACCTTCTATTTCGAAATCCTGCTTAGAAAAAGCAGAATTTGCAGCTGTTTTTTCGCTTTGCTGCTCGCACATCCCAAACAATGCATTGAAGTCAAAAAAAGAAACCAATAATCTAAGAATAACCTTGCCACAAAAAAACTTGCTTTTAATTCCGTTGTCAGACGGACGTAATTTACAAAAACCGAACAGGCGTTGCCGCAATTATTCTTGACGTTGTTCTTTTTTTTTTTATTTGCAGGAATGTCAATGTTATAGCCATTAGGGAATTCTCCGTTATCGCTTCTGAATAGAAGTCATGGTTGTAAACAGCTTCTTTCAGTTTTTTTGAATGAGCCCAGCTTGAAAAGATCGAGACAATAATGTTCTTTTTTTTTTCTTTTTTGTTTCCTTTGAAAAGATTTCTCGCTTTTAAAACTGAAGACGCTGCTGTTAAATTCGCTGAACAACGGGGAAGTTCAACAACTCACAATGCTCTGTCAATTCCAGCAGATGTAAACAATCAGGTCACGTGACACTAGATAAGCATACAGAAGTAAGTGTTCCTGCTATATTCAAAGTTATTTAAAACAGGAAAATGAAAAATAATAAGTGAATAAACAAATAAATAAATAAATAAAGTGAAAAATTCAGGAATGAATCTTAATTAACATAAAACACATTGTGAACTGAAATAAATTTAAGATTTTTTTTCCTAAACTTCCAAACACACTTTATGAAAAAAAACAACAACATAAAAACGCACATAATTAAAGATTTACTAAAGAGCTATTTTTTGGAATTTTCGTAACGGGAATCCAAGACAGACCGTTTCGAGATTGATATCTCTCGTCAATTGGATTCGCCCTGTACTTAATATTTAGCTCAATAGAACCAAAAGAAATATAAACAAAGGACAAATAAACAAAGCAATGAACTAAAAAAGCTATCTTGGATTCACGATACGGAAATTCGAAACAATAAATAATTCTTAATTTATTCTTAGTGAGTCTTTGTCATTGTGTACGTTTTTATATATGTTATATATATCACGCACGTTAAATTTTGCTATTATATGATCTTAGCAAAACATAGTAATTTCAATAAAAAGAAAGAAAGAAAAAACTTTAAATATTGGGTGAAAATTAAAGAAGTATAAGATACAACGATATATCTATAACGTGTTTCCATACTTCGACTGTTTTGGACTAACGAGCAGCGCTTGGAACTGCTATCGTTTACCGCATATTTTCTTCTTATTTAACGAATAACTAAACAATTATACTGAAACTTCGTAGGATCACAGAATATCAAAAAAATAAAGAAAATTATCAAGTGAAGGTGATTTAGTTCATAATTATACAAATACGCAAGGGATAGTTTAAATTTTTCAGGTCAGATTGAACTTTGGATGAAATCTTAACTCAGTGGCTTCAATCGTTAAGTGAGAAACGATAAATTCTGTATCAGACTCCAACCATTCTCAAGGCTTTAGTGAATTCCTTGAGGAACGACTGTCTGTTCTAAATTAAAACTCTGACCTTCTGAATAGTCTCACGAAGTTACGAAAAGCAACCAAGAAACAGAAAACAATCTATTATATCTGAGATAAGAGTGGTCGAAGTTTGAAAGCTAGCACTGCACTTCTTATTGACTGAGTAGGCGACGTCTCTGTACTCCACTTGGACTTAGTGTAGTTCCTCCTTTGGTCATTCGTTTGTTTGTAAGCGCTTCACGCTGAAACGGCTGAACAGATTTCCATGAAATTGGGACGTATTTTATTGATGGCGCAATTAAAATATGAGCATTATTATATGATTCTCCATTCATAAGTCTCTCTCTCATCCCCCCCCATTGTCCACTGCATGTCCAGTCTCCACTATGCGATGAACGTTCGTATATCTGATGTTGTAATTAGTGCAACACCTGGAAGATGGGAGTTTTGCTCGATAAAATAAAACGAAATTAAAAGTAAGAACACTCTAGATAATCACCTAGTTACTTAAACCCCTTTTGGGGGTAATGATAGCTTCGCAGAAAATACACGCCACGTTGAAAGGAAAATGTTTTAAAAATTATTATTAAGTAAAATTATTATTTTATTACAGGTAAAAATAAAATTATTATTTTATTCATGTAAAAAAACACAGGACCCGAAAACGATAGATTCACCTCATTTCATCAAAATCATTAGGTCCGTTTTTAAGATAAAATTTACAAGAATTGCTTTTAGTATTTGATTGATTTGCTACGAAATGATATTGGTTTGATGTAAGATTTGGACAGTCAAAACATTTTTAATATGAAAGTTGAAATCGAAATATGATTACTACTATTCTGGAAATCAAAGCCAATTTACTCCAGGGATGAAACTTTAGCAGTAAGTTCAGAAGGAAAATTCACTACAAATTTTGTTGTTAGACTTGCAAGTGAGGAGCAGGAGCCAGTCAAAATAAGCTGCCACAAAGTCCTAATCAAAATACTCATTTAAAATAAAATAAAATTGAGACTTACTGATATACACAACGATGAGATCGTATTGATTTTAAAATAAAATGGACCCATAAATCACTATTTCACGGTTAATTAAAAATAAGAAATTCTAGAAAAACCTGAACGTTTGCTGGTAGTGAAAGTTTCCACATTACGTAGATAATTCAAAGATTGGCACGACAATTATTTTTTTTTCTTTTGTAATTATGTTCTTCGTGATAGCATATTTAAATCGCCACTGGGAAACTATAAATAATGTATGTTTCAGCATTTTCAATTAACATGGCGTTGATTTGCATATCCGTAAATAGAACACTGAATAAAAAGAAGAAAAAAAAAGAGCATCACAGTCTCAAATAGAAAAATTAACTACTGTTTTTGACGTGTCCCGCAGACAACGGTTGATGCGTGTTCAACTGCTATTGTGGCAAGTAAAATACATGGTTCACGGAGTTCGGGAAAAAATTAATGTATGCCCTGTGTGCTGCGGAGCCGGAAGGAGGGATCGGCCTTCGCCACGAACTCTTTTCCCACTGCGGAGGGATCTCTTTAAAACCTATCAACTTTAAAAGCGGCTGAATGTGAAAGACCTTCAGTGTCGAATCGTGAGTCTTATTATTTTTTTATTTTCAGTTCTCTTAAGAGAGAAGATCTGCTAAGAACTAAAGGATTTCTTTTTCTAGGACGCCATTTTTAAATGTGGAAGAAATTCAAGCTGAATTATTTAATTTTCTGTAAGAAATAAAAAATAATTTTAAGAAAACTAGGTTTTTTAGCGTTTATTTTCAAATAATAATATCATACGAACAGTATGAATTTTACATTTTCTTAAAATAATTACGTAAATAAATGCATTATTTCTACATTAGTTACTTAACTATTTTAATTACACCTAACCATGCCCAATTTAATGGATTAGCTTAAAGATTAACACTTTACGATTGCAATCTTTAGTTTCTTTTATGGAAAATGCTTTTCTATGGGGATTTGTATCGTTTTCTCGCGCTAATTCTCCACAAAGGCCACACACAGAATAAAGAAATTTAAAATAAAATTTGAATTGTCTGCAATCCTTAAACGTGCTTCTCAAAATGGACCGTCACAACCTACGTCACAAACAACCTGTTGCTACGGTTTTAACATTGAAATTAGTAACAACCAAACGGATGTTTATCTTGTTTTTTTCTTTGAGAAAGACCCCCCCAAAAAATAATAAAAAATTATCAGAACGCATTTTATAAGAAAGCCCACCTTATGATTTTTGTGAATTTTAGGAGAAAAATTAAGACAAAAAAAGCTGTAGTTATGCATATTTTTGAGGCACGGACTACCATAGATGAACTTGCAACCGATGTCGAGAGCTTCTGATGGGTTCACTCAAAAGCCACTCTTAATAGCAAAGGACCGATCTGAAGTAGGGAAACTCATTTCAGATTGAGATTGTACATTTCGGATTGTACAAGAATAAATCATTATTTTATAATTGTTTGGCGAATTGTTGGGGGGGGGGGGGGGGGGAGAACGCAAAAAACAATGACTAAATTATTAACCTCCACGGTTTTTAGGAACAAAACTAAAAAAAAAAAAAATAAAAGTAATACACTAAAAATAAACACAAATCATAAAAAAAAGGACAAATTAACAATAAAAAAGAAATTGTAAGAAAAATTACTTTTTTTTAAATAGGAAATTAGGTTTTAAGTTCTTTCTTGTTTTGAATTCGGATATTCTGGTTTACCATAATGTAGAAACACTTTAATCTGAAGCAATGAAAAAGCTTCACGGAGACCACGAATGATGGAGAGAGGCTGTTTCTTCCAATAGACACGTATTCGAGCAGCGAATAGAACAAGTTTGGAAACTCGTTACAATTATTCATCTTCTTGAAAGTTAGTGTATATATTTAAGGACAATAAACAATTTAACTTTTATACTAAAATACTCGTATAATTTATCTTTTATTCTGTAATCTTTTACAAATGACGTTGTTGGGAAATTAGGACGAAAATGCGACAAAAATTGCCAGAGAAGTAACGGAATCTAAATATTGGATTTGTATCTGTTTTCCATCATTGTCTTAAGTAATCCATTAATAGAAGCACGGTTTGATAGGACTAAATTAAATGACAATTTGAGTAAGTGATGCTGATTAATTTTTTTTTTCATATAATAAATTAAAAAATGTTTTGTTTGTATTGAATATTATAATTTAAAATAAATGTAGGTGTTCGGTTTTTGTCTTTTTCAAGATTAAAAAAAATAAATAATTAAAATCGAGAGGGAAATTTATTCGAGGGTGAACCAAGTTTTAGGTTTATTTATTTATTTATTTATTTTTTAAGCTTGACTAAGACAAAAATAAGTTATGTTTACATGATAATCGAGACAGCTTTACAATAATAAAAATAAACGAATGAAGTGTATTAAAATTTATTGTGTATTTTTATTTGAAACAGCGAGGAAAAGTCGCTCCTAACCTGTCAGCGTTAAAGAGAACTCGAATCGTTATTGATATCATCGGCGTTGTTTCAGCTGTCGGCCAAGTAGGTTACTTTCCAATTTGAAACTGTGATTTACGACATCCATTCAATATTGGATCAGATGTCAGAAAGTACGGCTACACCCAACGCCGAGATAGCCACGCATGAGTCATACGACCAAATAAGTCACCTTCTCTTCATTGTCCTCTAACGGCGGCCATTGTTGAGAACCAACGGCGCTTGGAAAAAAACAGAGGAAGTTGACGATATATAAGAATATATTCAAAAGTCCGGCCTCACTGACACATTCTGTTAACTAGTTACAAAGATTACAAGACGTTCCTGAACGAATTTCATTATTTTAATTATTAATTTTATTATTTAAGTTGTGAAAACAAAGTAACGAAAAGACAGCATTTATTGTAAAATTATAATATCTGTTGAATATAAACGTTTCAACTTCTGAAAAAAAAAAAGTAAATCTTCTTAAGTAAAGTAGTTGTTTTTAATCAAATCAAATAATAAACAAATTAATGGATCAGCTAAAAGGATTAATATCCCATTGTTTAATATAGGGTGACCACACATCCCCCTTTATACGGGATTGTCCCCCTTGTTTGAGGTTGTGTCCAGTTGTCCCAATATTTAATACGGGACGCATAACTGTCCCATATTTTAAAGCAGTTTCAAGATATATTATGTTATGTTATGTTATGTAGTGAATGTGGGTGGCAGAGAAGCCAAGAACTGCGTCCAGAGGTCTATTGTACTAGACCACGGAAATAAAGACAGATGGAGAGAAAGACTGAGAAAGTATGGTGGGAGAAGTGGAGGGGAATCGGGAGAACCCCGAGAAAACCTGCCCAGCTCGGATCGTCCACCATCACGAAACCACATGAGAACCGAACCCGGTACTCAAGAGGTGAGAGGCCGATGTCACAGCGACAACGCCAACCGCGCGGCCCAGTTTCAAGATAATTATTTATCAGCATTTGTCAGTACTATTTTCAGCCGTTGAGAACATGAGAAACTGTATAAACGTATTTTCACTTGAATTGCATTGAGGGGATTCTGCATTGAGCAATATTGAATCATTCATCGAATGTTTCTCTAAATTTATGAACACGTTCCAACAATGGAATATTAGGTTCGTGTTTAGACTTTAGATCTATTACTTACTAGGCGCTAGAACGTCTTATTCCTGTTTCTGTTCTATTAAAGCTTTCGTATCCATTCCACTCAATTAAATGTTGATTAGGCTGTCTGTTACTTTAGTGTCTCGTATTTTCATTTTCATAATCTGGTCACTCTAGGTTATTAAATTCTCTACGAAACCTTTAGTTTCTAGTGGTTTGTTTTTTTGTATGATAATTTTTTGTCACCTTCTGGTGCTACAACAACCCACTGGGAATAAATTTCAAATAGAAACGTTAGAACCTCAGTTAGTCCTTAAATGTACAAACCAAGTTCCAAGCAGATCAATTCAGCGGTTCTCAAGTCATTAGAGATATTACTTCTATCCACCCACAAACTGACTGAATTCGTCTGCCTCATTTCTGTATCTAACAAAGAATATTTAAAGAATTTACAATAATGAAAATAGAAAAAGAAGTAGATTTTACTTTATTTTTTACGTAATAACAGAAAACCTAAAAATTATCACAGTTTACTTTATGTCTTCTATTTAAACACAATGCTATAGATGCAAATACATATATAGTAACATTTTCGTAATAAAAATTAAGCTATAAAATGGCGTCCTAAATTGCCATATTCTTTAGTTTTTATTAAAGAAGCTGTTGTTTAATTGCTGTACAGTGTAATTATAAATTTGAATACTAAAAACTCAAATACCTTATTGTATAACAGTTATCAGAAAAATAAAATAGTGCAGCTTGCGTGTGCTTAATAATTGTTATTTTTAAATATGTAAAAATAAAATGTAATATTGCTAACAACTATAATGCTACCCAGTTAATTTGTCTACTATAATATATTTACAATGCGAGCTCTCTTTTGATTCTACAGAAACTGCACCCACAGGTAAAAACAAAAAAAAAATACTTAATATATATATTATACTATTTATATGTTTTATATATATACGTATACAGTGGAGCACCGTTTATACGTTTCTCATTTATACGTTTTTATCATTTATACGTTTTTTTGAATGGTCCCGGCAAAATCCAATGCATATTAACGTTAAATAACTTCATTTATACGTTTTCCTGAAATCGCAAATTTCATTTATACGTTTTTTTCAAGAACTCAAGAAGAGAGAAAATGCGCATTTCAACCTCAGATTCCCACCTGCCGATTGTCCAATCTTAGGAAAGGCACGCAGTCTTAGAAAATTGCACTGAAAAACCTCTGCCAAGTTTTCAACATGCTTTGGCTGGTTTTAACACCATGCAAGAATACCTCATTTGTTGTGAGTTAAATGATAAAGTTAAGATGGCACTTTTAACTGTGCACAATGAACTTTTTTCTCTGCATTCCAAAAAAGCCCTACAACCTAAATTAACAAAATATTTTGTAAATGCTGAATGAATATGAATAGTAGTAGCCTACTAGTTGTACATTAAATCCGGAATAAAAGGTTTTGTATTACGTACCTCTTGTATTTCATTTTCATGTAACGTTTTAATTTACCTCTGACTTTTTGTTGTTGGTTATTACGAAACTGTTCGTAACTTTTGTGAATTTCGTTTATACGTTTTTTCATTTATACGTTTTTTTTTCTCGGTCCCTTGAAAAACGTATAAACGGTGCTCCACTGTATATGCATAATATGACCAACGGAACTAAGCTGAGGTCGGATGATCAATCGCCTACCTTAACTCCAGTAAAAGAAACTCGGTAGCCATTTTTCAGAGGGCTAGGTAGACCCTAGGACCCGTCTGAAGGTGAATTCAGTGTGGAAAAAAATCCCCGATTTCTGCAGTCAAGTGGCTTGATTAATGGGTCTCAATCTATACGAAATTCCCTGTACAAACTTTAAAGAAAGGTCAGGAATAAAAAAACAAGCCGTATTCCTAGTGGAACGCAAGTCCGCAAGCATCACTCGAATGTGCTAGAAGGTTCACTAAGGTTCAGAAATAGCAGACAACAAGGAAGGTAAACAATCTGTTTATTAGCCCTGTGTTTCTAATACGATAATAAAGTGACTGTTTCCGTAGAATGATCCAATTTCATACAATCTCTGGTGCAAACGCTCAGACGTTTGGCCCACGTCTGTTGGGAACCATTCACGATACAATCGTACAGTGGCTCATCCGTTTCTGTTCACTGCCCCGTAGGCTAGGTATATATATATATATCTACCCTCTGAGCATTAGTGAACGGATACATCCTACTCGTACAAAGTCAACGTCTCAAATGACGATGGATCACACTGCCCAACTAATGCCCTGCCAAATAGCGCCCTCTAGTACATTGGGATGGACTTTGCGGACATAAAGTTTGTATAGGGGATTTTGAATCACCCTGTATATGTAACAAAAAGGGAAGAAAAATATACAAAAGAGAAAAGTACGGAAGTTAGCAAATATTTACGTTGTTACTTGATCAAGGAACGGAATTCCCATTTTATGTATTGCGGGCGTTTAGAGATAAAAGAAACATGAGGAAAATAGGAACAGAGGTCTCGTTGGATATTACAAGAAGAGAAGAAAGACGGAGAAGGAAAGGATCCGGATGACTACAATAGAATGTCAAATATCCGTACGCTTTTAGTTCAATCGAAGCAAAAATTCCCTTAAAAAGAATTCGGAATAAAACAACTAATTCTCACTGATAGCAAACAATGAAATTTCTATTAATATCGAAAACAGCATCGTAGTCTATTTTGTAATCCATTTTACGTTTGCTCGTGTTTTGATTTAATTCAAGTTTTTTGGGGTTGATTATATTTGACAAATACTATGTTAGGTAAGTTTAAGTATTCGACTATAAGCCTATGAGATATTTATATAATATAGATATAGTATTATATATAAAAATATAATAAGTATGGATATGTAGACTATCGACATTAAAATAAATAAATTCTATTTATTTATTTTTTTATAGAACCTAGACTAAGTTCTTTCGGTACTTGTGTAAAACCGGTATAGTTCATAATAATTAATTACTAAAAGCGCAAAAAAAGTCATTATTCAATTGTTATTTCTTTTTTAAATTAGACATTAATAGCTATAATAAACTTTTAAATTAAAAGGAATCGTAAAAATAGCTAACAAAATAGTAATAATAATAATAATAATAATAATAATAGAATGCACTTTTAACCTTAATTGGGTTTTAAAACAACCCGCTTTTCCTGTTTCAAAGTCAAGAACTTGGACACTGACAAAAGACTGGTTATAAGAATCTTGTTCCATTAAAAAACCACATTAACTTTACAACTGCACTCATTTTTCAAGTTTAATTTACAGAATAAATTTTCGTAATATTCACGTGTTGTGGCATTTCTTCTATTAAATTTAAATGACAGAAATAAAAGATAAAAAAAAAAGGCAAGTTATTATTTTTAAAAATCCTTTAACTTCCATTTCTAACCCTATTATTTTTAGATAAGAACGTTAATTAGTATTTTTTTTTCCTTTGAAAAATAAAAATCCTAATATACAGCTGTTTTTTGCTATGAATCAAATTTAAAAATCCTTGATCTCAATTTATATTAAGAAATCACATTCTTATATTTATAAAATCTGAAGATCAATTTATCATTGATTCAAAATTCCACATTGTTGAAACAAATAAAGTAGCGAAGAAAAATAAAATAGTTCTTTTTAGAGCAATATGAATGTATTTCTGTAAATCGTTATAAATTGATAACTCGTTATTGAATTTTTACTGTGAAATTCTGTGACATAGACAATACCCGACAACATGTTGTACAGGACATACATAAGTCGCTACACGGTTTCCACTGGAAATTTTTGGACATCCGCCAAATAGTCCGGATTTGGTTCTTAATGATTTTCATCTGTTTTCCTGCCCTAAAACACTTCACAGGCAATAACAAGTCCAACGTGATGCAAAAAAGTGATTCCAACAGGAGGGCCCTGATTTCAGGCGACTGAGATGCACAAACTGATCAAATGTTCTAACAAATATCGTAATCGTCCAAGTAGCTTTGTATCTGAGCCATTTTAAGACACCATCTCATTTTCCTCCAATAAAAGTTTGATTTTCGCTTGTAAATACGTTTACAAGCTTTGTAAACATATTTTCAAATCGACCTACGTACATGATTGCTAATTTATTGTTTTGAGTATTTAAAAAAGTTTTTTTTTTTTTTTAAATCATTAAGAAAAATTGTTTTTCTTTTTATCAAAATAGTTATTTCTGATTTGTATTTAGACGGTGATCGGGGATTTTTCCACGGTTCTTCTTCTTCCAGACGGACCCTGGAGTTCTCCCAGCCCGGGTTTCTTATTCCGAGGTTAAAGGCTGACCTCGTCCCGGTCTCAACTGGTCGAGAGTCACTGGAACCTAAACCTCCCGTGCATCCAAGGGCCTGCCTGACCTGTAGTGAAACGCCCTTTTGTAATACTTATTAGCAGATGGAAATAAAAAACTGTTAAATTTCTGTTTACAAAATTCCGTATTTGTTTCTATTATTGGTTAAAGCCTAGCGATCAACCACATAGAAAATGACTCATAATAAATGTCTGCATCTGCAGCTTGTGAAGTTATTAAAACGCTGGGTCTTGTCTTATTTGATCTTGAAACAAATAGTCTTCATTTCTGTTTATAATTAAGTAAATAAATAAAAGAAGCCTTCCTACACAGGCCTTGCGGGCTCAAAGGAACACTGGAAATACAGGACCTCCAAACAATCTCCACCAGAGAGGAATTGGAATCGCAGTCCCATATCCTTCCGCATTTTAACCCGCCTAAAGGAGAAACTACACTGGAAAAAAATCCCCTACCCCAGCCGGGACTTGAACTTGGTTCCTCGGGGATGTATAGCGATGGCCCACCAACAAATAAACAAAAATAAATAAATAATGTGTCTAAATACGTTTAATAAAGCGGAATAAATGATACTCATTAAATGAGAAATCACTTATCAGGTCATTTAACGATTGGCTAATAATTTACAAACTCTGAATCAAAAAAACAAACCCTAGGAAATTAGGAGTTAATTATCGTGGTGACGCGTCAACTGTTCAGGACCATTCAGAGTGAAACAGCTGTAAATTACAGATACAGACTTAATATTTCAGATTTTGAAAATAGCCAAGAAAATTTTGATCAATTTGTCGTCAGCATCTGCCCGAGAAACAGTAGGAATACATTACATAATGATTACTTATTGCAGATGGACACATTACAAATGGTACACCCTGTACGATCGGAATTACTGTAGCTTTCATTCAAAAAACCCTCTCTGTGAACTATGGCTTTGTATAAAATATAATCACGAGAGATATTGAAATTTATATTTATTAAATTTATTAATAAAGTCTCCTATAAAATAAAAGATTTTTTACATAAGTTCCATACATTTTTTCAAACGAATCTTATATAAAGAAAAACGAATAATTCCAAGCCCTATTATTTTATTATTAATTTATTATTATTATTCATCAAAACACACAACTATCTTTAACTGTCTATCTTCATTCATTTGAGATATATAAAATCATTTATTCTTATTAATAATAATAACTAAAATGTTTTTTGAAATAAATTATTATTTTCTTGTAGTTTACATTTGAAGTTTTGACTTCGTAAGAATAACGATGTGCATTTGTTTTATTTTAAATTTTTATTTACGTTTTTCGTCAAAAGAAATCATCGACATAATATACAACATACAGCACTAAATTAAACAATAATTTAAAATATCTCAAATATAACAAGCTTATAGATCTATGTATTGTATTTATCCTAATTATTAGCATGGTGTATATTTTATATAAATTAAATAATTTTATATTTACGATGAATTTAACAGCTGCAGTGAATGTTAAAAGATTTTAAATAAAAAATATATAAAATTTATTCTTAAAATTACTATATTTTATTCCTTACTGCATTTCATTAATATTATATTACTATAACGTTCTTAACAATTTAATTATTCATAATTATTTAATTTTTAAAAAACAATATTGAAGAAATTTCACAGCTAACGGTGCCCTGATATGAATTCGAATTTGTGGATCTTTTAAATTTTATGGAAAAAAATATGAAAACCACACATGAATTTAAAATGAATTAAAAAAACACAATATTTATTATCCAAGATTCGTCATCAGCTATTTTTAGAGATATTGAACGAGGAAGACTTTTTTTTAAACAAAGTGTTTTGAGATTTTTAGAATCATTTATTATTAATAACAACAATAATTTAAAGTTTTTTAAAAAGTTTTTTTTTTTCTTTATAATTTATATCCAAAGTTTTTGGCTTCGTGAGAATAGCAATGTGCATTTTGTTTTTAAATTTTTATTTACGTTTTTCGTCACAACTCAAATGGTTACAAGCAACTCATCGCCGAGTTACAAAAAAAGGTGGCCGCAGTTTGTCACACCGATTGACTCTGAAATCCACCTCCTTCCTGAGGCGACCGATCTACAGGTGATGTGACATTCCTCGCATAGCGGGGCAAGCGGCGTTCAAACAAGGCCACGGAGTGATCCTTCCGCCACAACAAAGAGACCCAATCACTCATCTTCAAAACAAAACACACAGCTGGCGAAAACCATTTAACCACTTCAACCCCCTCTTCAGTTTGGGGTTACAGGTTTGGATTCGTCAACTGAAGCGTATCAACATCGAAAGAAGAGCGCTTGCTAGCGTCTGTGATTTTTGTAGTACTCCGCTTATGTTGACGTTTCCATAAGTTGCAGAAAGTCGCGTTTAATCGATAAAAACGCCGCAAAAAAGTAGGAAAGACTTTGTTCTTACCTGGTTGTCGGTTCCCAGATTCATTCCTCGACTGTCACAAATGCATCCCGTGTCCTAAGGACAGTTCCATGAAAGATTTGCCGTCCTGGATAAACTTGGGTCGGTTCGTCTGCCCACCATAGGTTTCACGCCAGGTTACCGAGCATGAAAAGTAGATCCGCGCATTAATACCTGAACGAGTCATTGAGGAAACAACACGCAAAATACAAACACCTACTAATTGTAATTGTTACAGGAAAACCTCAGATATGAAATAAAATAAAATAATTAAAAAAAAAAATACTGAAATCATTATAGGATAAAAATTAAATAAAAAAGATAAAGAAAAAAATTCTTTAAAAAACTTAAAAATTTCCTTTCAAATGTTGCTTTTTTAATTTCTCTTAAAAGTTGTAAAATAATAAATATTCCATTAACCCTAAATTACAAAATATGTCGATTACAAACAATATAAATCTTCCATTGTCTGAAAAGAAAATTAATTAACAACTGAAGTTGATTAATTGTAATGATGCAAATTAATTTATTATCTATAAAGATCAACAGCCATTGTTGAAGACATCGTAAAGCTCCGTTGTTTAGATTCCAATGCTTTTCAATGGGATTTTTGACTCGCTCAAATGTCTCCACCAAGGATCCAATTAGAAACGACTTCAAATAGAAAAGTACGATCATGTACAGCATTAAATGTGTCTATCAAGTTTCAAGAAGAGCAGCAGTTCAAATGCTATGGAGAGAACTCACAGATAAACTGATTTGATAGTTTCAAATGATAGTAGCTAAAAACTGGTTCAATTCGTACATTCACTGTTACAGCGTCTCCTTCATGACATCATTTGTTAGTGAGATTTTCGTATCTATTTCATGTTAAAAACCATTGATTCCGTGGTCATCTATTTTGAAAACCAAACGTCCTTTGAAAACAAGAGCACAAATAGTTACAAATAAAGAGATAAACAATTGGTATAAGGATGTAATTTTAAGTAGTTGGTGATTTCATGGGTACAGAATTACTACAAATTCTTCATTTAGAAAACACTTACGGC
>JAFIDM010000006.1:14492976-14504928 GCA_023159025.1 Thereuonema tuberculata
GATGCCATCAGTGCTAAGGTTCCATCACAGGCGAATATTAAGGAATTATGGATCTTTATTGAAAAGTCATTGTGTATATGCTATCTATGTACTGCTTAGCCAGACGAAAGAGACTGGTCACGTGATTTAGTGGTCGCTCCTACTTCTTTGAGGGCGTGAAAATAGGGGAGATGCATAAAGTGCCGACAAGAACAGAAACACGTGATGTATAAAGGAGAGATGCATAAAGTGAAAAATTACTGATACGATGATCGTACGATAGAAAGAACTAATTTAAACAAGCGCATTCAAGCGTAAGTTCCAAGCGTACTTTTCCGTCCCTCCAGAGCTTCCTTTCTTCCCTTCGGCGTGTTCCATTGTTTTGGCAGTGTGCCAAACTCAGTCTTTATCGCTTGGGCAAGCAGTAGCACTTTATGTGGAGTCCAAGCCCCGTAATGTTGTTGCAATAATCCGATCGAAAGGAGGACCTAAGCGTCACTAGACAAAGGTCTCAGTTTTCTGATAAGACTTTTCTCAGAATGAATATGACACCCCTCGATCCAATGAAGTCACTCCGGCAATGCTTGGCGTCACTAACTCTCCTGATAAGCCATTGGTCTGTCAATGATGTACGAGGAGGTCATAAAGGCAATTGTATTTAAACCTATGAATTACGCCTTGTAGAAACGAGTTTTCTGTATCAATCAACAGTAATGTCACTAAAAGAAGATAAGCGTTGGATAGATTTCCAATTGTATGTTGCTGCTTGGTATTGTGTTTAGTACACAACCACGTTGAAATCGTTGGAATACAGAGAAAAGTGTAAAGATGATGTCTAAACACGATTTCAGGAAATTGTGAATTTACTTAACAAGCAATTTATGTAAAATAAGTTTGAAACATGTTCTAGATGCTTTCGGATTACTAGAAATAATCACACAAAGAACAATATGGAACTCTGTTTGGCTTGAAAGTGGACTTACTGAATGCAATGGAACATACTGAAATGCAGTGCAGAGATCTACTAAGATAAGTTTTCAAGAAATGGGTAAAGAACGACGGCAGAAAGCCAAAAGAGGAATTCACACCCTAAGCTGTCACCGGGAAGAGACTGGGACGGACCGTTTCATCCTTTTTAGGACTCATCAGCCAGCCAAACTCCACCGATGACAGACTCAGAAGGTGCGAATTTCTTTTCATTTTAAACAAATGACTTTTTGGCTTTATTTAATGCCTTTATTGCAGTCCTTTTCCGCCTAGCAGATTGCAGGACAAGGAATATTTGTATTTCATATTTAGTTTAATTTTTGGTTAGGATTTCTTCGGGGGGATATCCCCCTATCAGGAGCGAGACCCGAGATACCAACCTCTTGCACCTTCTGAGTCTATCTTCCTTTGTAGAAAGTCCCTGACCCAGCTTCTTCAGCATCCTTCAAATCACTTGAGTCACCAGGACCTCTTATGAGAAGTGGGAAACAATTGAAATGATTTACACAAATAAAATTTATAGTTTTAATTAAAAATACAGAAAATACCAGAAAACTTAGGAAAAAAATATGCAAAGCGGGAAATAGGAAGCACGGTTCCTCCCTGTTCCCAGATACGTAAACTTTGTTGGTGTAGTGTTGATCATGTAAGAAGAACACAGATGGTTCTGTTTCAGGAATAAGTACATGAAATAGAAAGACAGAAATGCATTGACTTCTAAAGTACTTTCCCTCCAATCATCCATTAGAAATCATCAAGTAACGAGGTTTAAGAAATATTGAATTTATTATTTTCAGTTTTAATAAAAAGAAAGATTCAATTATTTCTTCGTTCACAGAATCTTTGATTATAAAAGTACTGTACTTGTCTTTCGTTTTAAGTACAAATGGAAATGGCTGTACTAAAATAATGGGTTCCTCATAGAACTTAGCCATTGTTTCCTCTGAACCTACTTAGGATTTACTCAGGTTCTCAACTTGGAATATCTTGAACTTTAAGGCTTGGGACGTCACTTATTTAGTAAGATATGAAGAGGTGTAGGTTCATGTTTGTAGATAATCAAGTCAAACAAGATTGGAGAAATGAGGAAATGAAGAGACATTGTAAACACTAAATTGATGGTAGATTATCACTAAACTGATGAATAAACTTTAGAGATAAATTTGCATCAAAACTTTAGATCAGACTGAGTATTAACTTTAGATAGCGAATAACAAGAAAGTAATTTGACTGAGCTAGTTGTGAGACCAGATAAGAATCAATGTGCTGGAATAAAATGTCCAAAAGGTCTGAAACTACAAAATAACAAAAGCAACTGGCAAGAGAAGCAGAAGTTGCAGGGCTGTCATTGTCATAACACTTATCTGCAAGGCTGTTGTCGACGAATCATGCAGCTCTGATTCAATTAATCGTATTGCAGAATAAGAACGATAAGAACCAATGGACAAGAATATAGTTGCTGCGTGGAAATCATATATGGAATGAGGTGGCTCAAAGTAAGAAAGAAAAGACCAGTTAAAAAATCTGTGAACTTAGTTAAGAAAAGAGTTTGATGCGAAGTGTTATACATAAATAGCTTACAATTCTGTGGTTATACCCGTAAACTCTCTGAGAGTAGGATACGAGTGATAACATAAAAAAAAACAGCTTACAGAATATGGATATTGGTTAGACGAATCAGATATAAATCATAATTCTAAAGCCTGGATGAAGAAGTTGAAAAACTACATATATTTTGAAACTACGGTGTATCTGATTAAGGTGCGATGTAAGAAAGAAATAATATCACTTTTCAAATTTGCTGTTCTTAATATGAAGGCTTTATATAGTAGCAAAAAGCAATGGAAATTACTGTTTGTGGTTTTGTAAAAGTTCTTGTCTCTGTATTGATGTAGTTGTTGTGATATAGGTAAGAAGTTTTAAAATATGACTGGAGTTAGGAAGAAACTAGATTAATGAATGTAAATAAATAATACAGACAATTGAACTGATCGTAAGCAATGTTAGCTTCACTCAATCCAGCAGTGAAGGAATGATGTTGTCCCTTAAAATAAAATTGTAATTAGCATAAAATACAGCTCAAATTTAACTCAGTCACGTTTTTTTACTGTCAGGACATTTTGCCCATTTAGACTAAAAATCAGTTTTTTGTTTATTTTTGTTATGCTGTTATGTAATTAGGAGCTGTTCAAGTATTTAAGGTAGGGGTCAAGCCTTGCTTATTTGTGCTGACAACAGGGAACGGGAATCAGAGCAATGATTAAGATATACAAACATTTTTTTCCTCAGTATTTCATGTGTGTTCAGAGGTATATACTGTTAAAAGATTTTGTAAATCTTACATAAGCATAGAGGGGTGTATCTGAACAATAAAAGTACATATAAGTTAAATAGGTTACATGTACATCAATATATCAAATACTGTCAATGAGCAATTTCTTGTAAATTTTATCTTAAAAACGGGCTTAAGGATTTTGATGAAATGAGGTGAATCTACTGTTTTCGGATGCGAGAAAGCGATTTAGCTAGGTCTCGACTTCGGGAAAACTCATTTAGAGGGTAAATGATTGATCTGAGTACCAAGTTATTGGCTACAGTGTTCTTACTTTATTTTCATTTTATTTTATTCTTAATAAATTTGTGTTCTGTGCGCTTTTAATAATTTTATTTTTACCTGTAATAAAATAATAATTTTACTTAATAATAATTTTTAAAACATTTTCCTTTCAACGTCGCATGTATTCACTGCGGATCTGTCCATTTCCCCGAAAGGAGTTAAATAATCAGGTGATTGTCTACAGTTTTTTTACTTTTATTTTCGTTTTATTTATACCAAGGGACCTTACATTTTGGGCCCCTTCTCGGGCCCCCCCAAGTCTATTGCAAAAAGTGAAAAATCCGATCGCCTATGGGGGGGCAGGGACACCACACTTGGGTGGGGGGAAGGGCGTAAGTGTCCCACCCCGACAGACACCGAGACCTTATATTTAGGGCACCTTCTCGGGCCCCCAAGTCTATTACAAAAAGTGAAAAATCCGATCCCCTTGGGGGGGGGGGATATCACACTTGGGTGGGGGGAAGGCGACACAAGGGCCTAAGTGTCCCACCCTCGACCGACACCGGGACCTTATATTTAGGGCCCCTTCCCCCGATAACCCAACTATCAGAAGTGGATCTTGCCTCTCTGGTTGGGTTTTGGGGGGAAGGCGGGATTGAGCTGACGAGTCCGTAGAAGAACGAAACGGCCGTTCCCAATTCCTTCACCATAACTAAAACAGAGAGGCAATATTCATTTTTATTTATATATGTGCTGGTTTGTTTATTAAGTTATGTTTTTACTGAAGTAACAATGATATTATTAACGTTCTTCTGAAAAAACATAAACTGGAGTAAAGAACGTATTACTGCGTGATTCTCTTTAATTTGAATTAATTAATTTAAACGTACATTTCACAATTACATATTCGAATTGGGGAGTTTGAATATAATCAAAACAAATAACAATTATTTATTTATAAAATTAATTTCATATAATTATTTCTCTGGTTTAATAAATTTAATATTGAGAGGTAAAAATTCAAATAAGAAGGTAACAATTCATTGAGATAATAAAGAGTCACACAAACTTTGGTTAAGTAAGAAATATATTTAAGATATTGCCGAAATGTTGTGTTGTATTTTAAATATATTTCTTAATCAAAGTTTGTGTGATTTTTTTTTTTATTGTCTTTCTCTGGTTATTGTTTTCAAAGTAATGCAACGTAAACCTCTCTCACTCTCTCCACAACAGAAAACTGAACATTATTAAATGATATTACGATCTTTTGGGACTCATCTCATTCACGCAAGAAAAGTAAGGCCATGCATTCCTGGATATAAATACAGTGATTTTTGAAATGTATTTGGGCGTTCGTTCAAAATACATCGCATTCCTTTAGCACGGCTGGCAATTCCAACAGATTGTTTCTTTTTTGTTTGTTTAATAATTTAGTAATTCATCTGGCAGATGTCGCGGTTCCGATACGGATACACTGAGAAATCCTTCGTTACGAAAGCTACAACGACAAGGTCATGTGTAAGTGGAAGCCATATGTTGTCCTCCGCTTGTTGGTGGCGCCATCTGCAGGCGAAACAATTCATCTCCAGATGCCTCCGCTGTTGACAGACCTCCCAAACATGATTCTGTGTGCGCTTGGAGAGTGAAAGTCATGTTCTCGTGGATCTCCGAGTGGATACCCGTGTGGGTTCCGATTTTGCTCGTACTACTCGTAGTCCTGTACATGTAAGTAACGATATTTCCTCCTCTTTAGACTGAGCTGCGTCCATGTTGACTGCAGGAAATGAGACGCTGTTCGCGGTTGTCGGGGAATTTGAAACTTCCGTCGGCTGAACAGTTTGTTCCCTTCCGTAAATGATGCGTCTACGCGAAGTACGTCGTAATGAGCCATTGATCGGGAAACTTATTTATTACAAATAGGATTTTAAAATCGGGAAAATGCGTTGGGAAGAATTTGAAAGCTACCGAAAACAACCAATCAAAACACAAGTTGTTTTATAAGTATAAATTATATTTATTATTACAAAATTTCAGGATTATATTGACCTTACTAAATATAAGACATTTTTATTTTACTAATACAGTTTTTACATTTTGAAAAGCTATATTTCTTATTAATTTAGTATAAATGTAATTGTTTAAATGTTACGATATGTAATTGTGAATTTACAAAATTATAAGGATTCTTACTTTATTATTACAATATCACAGCATTGATTGTAATTGTAGATACCAATACTCTGCATTATACATACAAATAGAAAATAGGCAATTTTTGAATTCTTTTGTTTAAATTGCCAATTGATTTATTACTTTTTTTAAGCAAAGAAGGTATTTTTCAAAAGATAAAAATTAAATATTATACTTAATATTTTGTTGAACACTTCCAAAAAACTTAGCAATTATAATAGTTTAGAAAAATGTTAAGTTTTTACTCTTTTTTTTTAACATTTATTAAGTCTTAATAAAAAGTTTTTTTAGAAAGTTGGGTGATTATATATTTTAAAAAATAAAAAGGAAAATAGAATCCAATAAACTTACAAATATCTTTACTTTTTATTAAATTATTTTTTGATTCTGTTAACTTGGTTAATTGCTTATTATTATTTTTAATTTGTTTAAACAAATTTCGAGAATAACAATAACTATTTTTTGTCAAAATGTTATTTTCTGCTTTTATTTTTAATTTTACTTTAATTTATTAACAAGCTTTTTGGTTTTTGTAACGTCGCGTCGTTCCTCTCTTCATCATCTCTGTAGATGCCTCCCTCCCTATCTCGTTGTCTAGCCTTAGTCTTAACCTTTATATTAATTTAGGAATTATTTAAGAAGGATATCATTTATTTTTTATTGAAATTACATATTCAGTGATGTAGTTTTTATATTTTGAGTAGCAAACGCAGAATGGAGCAATTTATATTATCATAACACTGCAAATAAAAGTCTTTAATTATGTTATATTTACATTCGAACGTCCAAATACATAATAATTGTTTTTAATTAGGTAAATCAATTACCGTTAGCGAGTTTGCTCTCAGTGACAATATCTGATTGAAATTATCGTCTATCATGATAGAATTGGTTACTATTAAATAATAATAATTAACTATAAATAGTTAACTGGTTTGCTGAAGTTTTTATGTTACGGTATAATGATGAAAACGCCAAGATAAAATTCTAAGATAGTTAGGCTTAAATATACTTATCCACTTAAAATTAGAGCAATAGAAAAGATTAGTCATTATCTTGTGTCTGCCTAAATAAATAATGCAGAAGAAAGACAAGAGATTCTTTGAGACGATAGGGCATTCGTCTTGAGGTGTAGGAGGAAAGAATGTGAAGGTCAAAAAGTGTGATTTCATGGGAAAATGATTCAGCAACAAAATAAAGACATGATTTCACATGTACAATACATTGCTTGTTGAAATATGTCTCTTTGAAAGTTTTTCATTAATGTTTTATTAAGTGCAAAAAGCTCTGTAACTGCATTGGACAGTTATGGAGAACAGATGCTTCGTTTATAGGAGACTTGGTCGATTTCTGACGAACGTCAGAGTAAGTTATAAACTTGCCTACAAACTGAAGTTACCATGACAAAGAAATTCAAGATTTTGTCATAGATTGATTTGCGTCAACATATTCGTTCAGACTGTCTCTTTTGGATATAGATTGTAGTTATTTTTAGAAAATACTACAGTCGCATGGTTTTTTTTAAAGAGAAATCGAGTTAGAAGAGAAAAACTAATAACTTAAAAGAAAGAAAAAAACAGATACCGATTCAGTATAACTCACTGATTGCTAGAAAGAAAAAAAAAAGCTATTTACTTCTATATTGCCTGTGAATTTTCATTTGTATAATGAAAAAAAAAAGGAATTTTCATTGTAGGCTACAGCTTGGTAACGGAGAAACCGAAAATTCAATTACTCTTACATAATTATAACTTCATTTTTATTTTATTTTTATTTTTTTTTTAGATATTGGCTACTAATGCACATTTAAATTTTTTTAATTTTTTTTCGAAAATTCTAGGGATGGGTTTATCTGTCCTAGATTGACAGATAGTGTCAGTTTTATTGTGTTATGTCTGATTTACCAGGGACGTGTTTAGGATTGTATTTCGAGGATAGGGAGCAAGTTAGTGAACTAACCAGTAACAACCAACAGTAAAAAAATTGCGTTTTCAAAATGTGGGGTCAGGGTCTAAGATCCTACAATTTACTATCGAACCAAACCAAAACAAAGAAAACGAAAGAAATAGGCTTTCCAGATTTCGTTGGGGGATGGGGAACATCCCTCTATTTATGTCCATATGATCTACAGCGAAAGTTGAAAAGCTTATAATGTAGTTGAATGTAAAGATCAAAGTGAATTTATCTAATAAACCCAGGATATATATATAATTTTGTCTCGAATTGAAATTGAATTAAACGAAAAGAAAATTCAGGTACTAACTCATTGAGACGCTTCCATGAAACTTCGATTATTGAAGGCTGCATATAACGACAAACTCTCTCTAATATCTGTTGCAGTAGCGTACCAAGGGGGGAGGGCGGTCCGCCCCGGGCCCCCACCTGAGAGGGGCCTCCATCAGCCAGCCTAGGGGGCCCCACCAAGCAGCTTATTTCCTTTTTTTTTTTTTTTGGTTGTAAAAGCAAGACTAGGGGGCCCCACCTACAACTCCCGCCCCGGGCCCCTAAAGGCGTTGGTACGCCACTGATCTGTTGAATGTAGTAGTGCACATTGTAAGTTTTCTGGAGGGAAAAAAAAGTAATTAATTAATATTAAGTTGCTTAAATCAGATTAAATCTTAGGCGCAAATTAATGCCTTAGCTAAAAAGTTTAATATCCATTCTTTTCAACATCGATCGGAATCCATTGTTTAGATGCCAGTCCTTTTCTATTGGGAATTGTTGTCACCTTTTCTCGTGAGTTTCTCGACCAAGGATCCATTTTGAAAGGATGTAAAAGTATTTTATGAAATTGCCTCTATTTAATTAAATTGTAATGATAATGAACAACTCAACGATTGCCACTTGCAAATATTGACCAACACAAAATGGCAACATTGATTGATGTAAAGATAACGACTGTAATGACTTAGACCTGCTGTTGATTCAATACAAGTACAATAATTTATGCCTGCGAGTAATAAATATCACGACTACTTCCTCATTAGTGCATGAATGTAGAATTAAAATTCACAGTAAATGGATAAAAAAAATTGATAAGGTCAACAGCTTGATAAACGTTGTGTTTTAAATTGTCATTATTTAGTTATTTTCTGTATGTCGTGAACTTACGTACAGTGCAACCAACATAGGATGGCCATTGAAACCACGCCCAATAGCCATGACGTAGAATAAGTAGCCTCTCTAACAGAGTTCAAAGAAATACTACATTAAAACAGCATTTGTTTTAAATGAGAAAAGTTGAATGGAAATTTTATTTGTGATAAATTAAATGCTTACAGAATTTTGTTGTATGTTTTTGTTTTGTTTTTCGAGTACTGCTCTGCAATATTTTGCGTGCTGACATTTTGCGGAAAACTGTCAACTATATCAGTGCCTGTGCTTTGAGGCGCGGCTGTTTCTGATTGGCGTAAAATAGCTACGTCATGGCCATTGGGCGTGGATTCAATTGCCATCGTATGTTGGTTGCACTATACACACTCGTTCACACAAAATGTCTCATTTGATGAACCTCGTTGTCGATGGAATATAGGCTAAAAACATCAGGAAACAAAAAAAAACTGTCCTAAGATCACAGAATATGAACTGTTTCTTCTTGTTTTCACTTCTATCGTGAAGCAAAGTAAAAACTTCTTTCCAAATGCAATCAACAGTGCAAGTATAGATATGCGGTTTCTAACAACTTTTGGACCACTGGGCGGATCTGCTTGAAACTTAGTGAACACATTCAAGGACCATAGAAGATCTCATTTGTATATTGGAAATCTTCAAGTGGTCGAGAAATTAGAACGAGAAGAAACTGACAAAAATTACCCTAGAAAAACAATAGCAACTACACATTGAGTTTCTATGGATATCTTAAACGATGGATATTAATCCTTTTAGCTAAGCCATTGATTTGCGCGCTGCTTGATGTGATTAAAATTAATCTCCAAGATAAGTTAGGTAAATGATTCAATTAATTCAAACAATAGAAAATCTGTACTGCTTGTTTCAGCAGATCTTAGAATTTGAAAGTAAAGGTACCGTTTCCATGTGTTATTTTCACGAATTATTTTTTAAAACATTATTTTATTTATTTACTAGCAAACCTGCGATCACGTGATCTTTGATTCTGAGGTTATTTTCTCACCACCCGTGACCGCGATCGCTTTCTCACAACCCGCGTCTCGGAGACCTCATGTTTGATCGTCACGTGACCCATGTAGATAAAAATGAAAATGTGAGCATCCTTAATACTGTGTTACCTAAAATTTGCCATCTTATTCGTGTTTTGGAGGGCCAGGAAAAAAAAACTTTTTTTTTCTATTTTTAAATTAAAACGTTCTTTTTCATTTTTCCTTGGTTTTTAAATGACGGTGTCTTTTACGCATCTCATCAGTTTTAAGATTCATTCAGTTATGTGGCCTTTCCACCTTTTTATATATTTAGATTTTTACTGGTGAATTTTATATTCTTTTACACAATATTTTTACTGCGTTTATGATTATTATGATCAGTATATTTAACGTGTGTATCTTCTAAACGTAGCGAAGGCCACGTGTTCGAACAATGAAATAAAATTTATAAACATAACAAAATAAATTACATGTTCACGAGTACTTTCTGAGCGTCTACTACATTTGTTCTTTTTTTTTTCTTGTTTTAATGGTCTTTTTTTTATAAATGAGTTCAATAGAAGGAAATATTAAGTATAATTTTCATTTATTTATTTATCTTTTTCCATTATGTTTTCCCTTGGGCTAATTTTTTCCTCATTAAAATCAACTAACCCACAGCAGTGTTTAAGAGTCTGTCTGATTGAATTACACAAATCCTGTTGTTTTTTTTACTTCTATTTCTCCTTGACTTTTAAACTTCGCTCCCTATTTCAGATATTCCACGTGGGAGTTTTCCACCTGGAGGGATTTAGGAGTGCCTGGACCCAGACCTTACCCTATTACAGGCAACCTTCACAAACTATGGAAAAAGGTAAGGGAAAATTCCAATATCGTGACAGTGCGTGATGTTTGGGTGCAAACTCTAGCTAGAATAATGTTTTAACTTAATGTTATAAATGAAATTTTATTTCGTTTTTAAACCCTTTTTTTTTAAAAAAACGACAACTCTTCCTGTCACGCAGTTCTACAATAACTATTGATTATTAATAAATTATTGGAATTGTTCGATCATTTTGGTAAAGATAAATATGATACAAACTTAATAATACATTGCGGAATATATCAAGGTAATTCCCCGCCAGCCTCCACAGCTACAAGTTCCACAAAGAACATAATACCTCTTTGCCTTAAGATTTTGTCTTTTAATGTTTTTTTTTTTAGAGTTGTAAAAGCCACCAAAAAAAAAAAAGTTCTATATTTACTTTTAAGTTGTAACATCTGCTGAATCCATTTTCTGAAAATAAATAAATAAAAATGAAATTCTCATTATTTTCAATCCTATTAATTTTGATAACATTCCATCAATCAATTACTTGGTGCTCAAAGGATTAAAATCCATTATTTTGGTTCTACTGTTTGTGGGAATTTGTGTCATTTTCAAGCACTGATGACTACACAATGATCCACACAAACAAAACTTCAATTTAAAAGTTAATCGTCTATTGTCCATAAATATGCCTGTCATGTTTCAACAAGATCCATTTAACGATTCAGAGAAATTAAGTAATTAAAGCACACGTATGAAACAGAAAGAACTTAGTTTACTTCCCATCTACTACTTTATTTATAATTATTATTAAGTACAAGTTTCAAACCATGGGTTTCCCTAACAAAGACAAAAATGGCGGGTCAAGGATCAAAGCACATATTGCCAAGTGTAAAGAAGTGTGCAAGGAGGGTTACGGATGTGTGTTGTTTTGCTTAACTATGCGTATTGGTACTCACTGCCTTCTGCAGTTGTGCATAAGTGTTTTTGTGAAGTCCTAGTGTGCTGAGGCTGTAGTGCAATGTGTGAGGCACCAGACCAGGGGCGGACAGGACGATGGGTACAACACGTACTCGGTCCTGCCTCCACTGCTTCTGGATCTCGTGTGCTAGATCGATGTATTTACTGATTTTGTCTGCTTCAGTTTTCTGCATGTTCTTGCTGACAGGCACTGCAATATCAATGAGATAGGTCTGTTTGTTGACGTTATCAACAAGCGTGATGTCAGGTCTGTTGTGATGTATGGTTTTGTCTGTGTGGATGGGGCGGTCCCAGTACAGCTTATGTGAGGATGACTAATACGCTTTGTGATA
>JAFIDM010000006.1:14505028-14518069 GCA_023159025.1 Thereuonema tuberculata
ACTTACCTAAAACAGGGGTCATGGCAGATATTTTTGGTACAGCCATTCTGACCATGGACTGAGTGAGTTCTATTCCATCGCCACTTTCGGCTTTTATTCCAAGAAAACAACCCACAAGGACTTCGGCAACCATCTGACTCACATGACTACAATTGGAAAATAGGCAAAATATTAATTAATTTCCTTTATTTTCAAAGATCTTTGAAAATCTCAACCACATCGTAACAAGATTATGAGTTAATTTTTTTTTAATATCTCATAAATATTTATAAACGAACAAAACAAAAACCAAAAACCTAGTAGAAAACTGATTTGTGTGGTTTATTCATTCTCAAAGTAGCAGTGTTATTCACTATGATCTTTAGTCCCTTAAATTCCAGTGATTGGTAGCACTTTTAAACATCTTTGTTATTACTTCTATAAACAAAGCTGCAATTCACCACAGTTTTGATTTTCTTAGATGTGTTGATTGTTTACTTTCAAAAAAAGAAATAATTTACAAGATAAAAGCAAACAGGTTTTTTTTTTGTTTTTTTTTTTGCATATATATATATATGTGTGTGTGTGTGTGTGTGTGTGTGTGTTTAGAAAAAAGTTATTTAGACATTTATGATAACATATTTTAGTCCATAACTTTACTTACAAACAATTTGGATTTTCCTTATAATAAGCAACTGAACCTGGTATGAAAGTTTCAGCTTTCTAGGACAGTTTTTGTGTTATCTTAATTACAAAGCATCCAATAGAAAGCACTCTTTGGTTCTGTATCTATTAGTGTTTCACTAATAGAAAATCCTTCATTTGCTTGTCTTTACAAAGTCATATTCCTCAAATTCTGGTTTAATAAAAAATACAATTTACAAGTTAGAGTAATTATTCTGTTTTATTGCACATTATTTTTATTCCTTATCTGTTGATTGGATATACATCCAAATCAAATAACAATATTCCTTACAACAACTTGCAATTAATTCCAAAAGTTTAGCTTTCTACAATGTACAGAGATTACAGGCTGCTCTTGCTAGGACTCGTCTCCATATGCCACTTGCAGCAATTGCCATGTTTCAGATGGAAGAACAAAGAATCAACATTAGGTTCTGTGTGAAGATAGGCCAAACTGCATCTGACTGAGCATAAATACCATGCACGCACCTGTGTCACTTCTCAACTCCACTAGGCTGAACGGAAACACATGACACACGTCAAAACTTGCTCACCTGTTTTTGAAGCCTTTGCGAATGCAGTAAGTCTACAGGAGTACGCTGAGTGGAACGATTCCCGAGAAAACAATTCAGTCCATGACAATAGGTGTGCCTTGTAAGTAGTTACTACCATTAGAGATTAAACAAAAGCAAAATATGTTTTATATGCTTTAATTGTATGATATTTAAGATTTACTCCAATTTCCTGTACATTTTTAGTGATGCATAACCTGTAAGTTTAGTCTACCTGAACAATGGCAACTAACAATAATCAATGTCTGTCTTTTTTTTTTAATCAGGTTTACGCAGCTGAAATTTAATTGCAGTGGAAATATAAAGAAAACCAAATTCAGAAGCATTGTGGTTTAACATTTGTCTTTATGTTCTTGGGCTAATATTTATCTTTGAATATTAATTAATGTTTTCCTTAATTCCTGTTAATTAGTTAATGTTTTTCTTAATTAACATTCATTACAAATCGTTATGTTCTCATTATGTATTCTTGAAAATCAAACTTGAAAACTTAAAACAAACGTAGGTTGATGGGAAAAAAAAAAAAAACTAAATGTTCCTTAACCAAAAAAAAAATAAAAAAATAAAAAGAGTCATAAAAAAATGATAAAATTCCTTATTTGTTGTAATAGACAATAAAGGAGCCACAGAGAGGAAATGAATGGACGATTAAACCAGTATTACATAGAAATTAGCAGTTTCAAACAATAAAATTAATACAAAGCCACAAATAAATAATTGTAATTTATTCCTTACGCTTTTATGTTTGATATTTTCTTTCCAGTCACATCCTCCTGAAGAGCTTCAATGAGGCGAACGGCACTTCTATCAATCCAATAGGTCAACTGAAAGATTAAAAAAAAAAAAAATTGGCATTTCAAAGTAAAATTCAAATAACTGAAAGAAATTGAATTGAAAAGAAATAAAGAATAATTTTATTAGCAAAATCCTTTCACTTTGCGAGCTTTTATGGGAAAAGGGAAAAAAATTGCAATTTCAAAAATGTAGAAACTGATTATCGGTGTCCTTGTTATCTTAATAGCATTGGCAAAAAAGTTCGTTTGGTTTTTTTACATACGTTGGCTCTAACAGCGCTTAAAGTGGAGCAAATCAGAGAACGACCGTGGGCACCAGATGGCGCGATGGTAGAATTTGAATCGATTGTTAATGTCAGTGTTTATGGCGGGAAAGTTTATGGCTTCTGATTGGCGACTCTCAAGCGAGGCACACCTTTGTCAATAATTCTCTTTAGTCCTGGAATGATTAAGAGATCATTGTCCTCTATGAAGGTCAAAGTCAATCTTTGGCTGGTCTTGATATAGGTGTCTTTAATGTCATTCGACACCATTTCGTTAGATTGTATTGCGACAGCTGTCATATCAGCTTGCATTTAAAACAAAAACTGATCAAAATTGGTGAATTTTGTGTCACCAATTTAATATTGAAGATGGAAGACAATAAGCACGCAAGACCGCATGTTTCTTTGATGACCAGGCAAAAACTATTACAGCTTGACTAGGAAGTTTTGATTCAACCGCCCTATTCACCAGACATTGCACCTTTCCATTTATTTCCAAATTCTCTTAATAGAAAACATTCAATTCTTTGGAAGACTTCTTAGGCACCTAGAACATTTTTTTTGCTCAAAAAGATAAAAAGTTTGGGGAAGATGGAATTATGAAGTTGTTTGAAATACGGCAGAAGATAGTGGAACAAACCGTTGAAGACATTGTTCAATAAAATTATTGGTGAAAGTGAAAAATGCGCCTTTTATTTTTACTTAAAAACCAAACGAACTTTGTGAACAACCCAACATAAGATCTACTGAATAAGGTTAATTGAATTAAATGGGTAACCTTTTGTCATCATTTTCAAGCAATTTATTGGCTGATAATGTCAAATAAAATCATAACCTTAAGACATGCAGTTTTAGCAAAGATTTTCAGTAATGCATTTGCTGAAGTCTCTGGCATGCTTGTATGAAAATCTGCTCTATAAACACAGAGTGGAAGATACTACTGATCTAAAAATACTTATTTTGAAACAATTATTTATTCTACAAAAACAAGGTTTTATGATGCTGGGAAAAACTATAATTGCAGAAGTTGAAGAGAGTTAAGGAAATCACAGAACAAGTTACTTCTTGTCAACAAGTTAATAAATACGAAATTAAAATTTTTTATTCAAAGCCTAGAAGGGAAAAAAGATAACCATTTGTTAAGAAGTGTTCTGGAAGTTGCATTTTTTGATTACTGTCCTGGGTTCCAAAATACCTAACTAGACACCATGCAATTATATAGTGTAGATCTTGCGCTATGTACATTTGTTGCTTAAATATAAATTACAGCTAAACCATTTCCTTATAAAATTATTTCAGAGCTAAAATTAGTCGGCAGTTAATGAGAGTGGCGTTAGAACAGATAAATGAAAATAGCTTTAGGCATTCTCTCAAATGCAGGCTCACCTTTGTATTTGGAATTTTAATTCTAATCTGTTACCAAACTTTTGAAATTGTTAATTCTGAAATTCAGTCCGTAAAAGAGTCCTTTGTGGTCAGATTAAGGAAGATAAGGGTTTTAATTGAAAGGGAATGTACGCATGCATGACTGGGAAAAACAAGTTTGGTAGTGGTTTTTTTGTGGAACAATTACAACACTACAAACCTTAATAAAATTCATTGTTACAAAGTCTTTAAGCACAAATTTTTCAAAATGCAAAGAAAATTTTCTTATTAGAACAAAATTTTGTTAAATTGAATGATTAATTGAACAGACAATTGACATACTTTAAATTCAAGGACTAGATGTACAGTCTGGATAGCAAAGTTTAATGTGCATATATTGTAACACGAAAAAGGCAGCACTAGAGAAGGAACAGGTTTTTTGCTAATACTCCTTGAGTTATCATCGATAGGAAACTGGAATAACTGTTTTGTCGTCGATAGGACTGTCATCACCAGTATATCTGCTGCATCAGCAGATCCATTGGTACTCTCCAATCTTGGAGATTCACTTTATTCTAGGAAATAGATACTGAGGTGGTTTCCCATTGCCTTCCTCAGGAAGCCATTATGGCCTGGCTTCAGACCCAAGACAAAATGAAGAAGAGGCTAACAAACACAGGAAACGAAATTGAAACAACTATGCCATGGCAGGGATTTGAACCCAGATTCCGACATATCTGCGTAATGGGAGACAGCAACCTATACCATTAGGCTATGTCGGAATGACAATAGGACTCATCAATTCTTACAAGAATGAAACAGCTGCCTCAGATACCTGATGATGATAGCTCTAAGTATGAAAGCAGAAGACTGTGCATTCTCGAGATCCCTTTTGAGACAAACAGTCTATTATGTGACTTTCCTACTCTATATTTTCAATAAAGTTAACTATTTTTGACACTTTATGAACAAATAAATATATATAAAAATTCAGGTAAGTGTTAGTTTTTGTGGGGGAAATGTAAAATGCAATAAAAAAAAAGAGTAAGTTAGGAAAAGCCAAAACAATTAAGAATGAAATTGAGCAGTTTGGCACTTACAAAAATGGGGCATATCTAAAACAAGAATCGAGAGGAGAGTTAGTCAATCAGGTTTCGAATCAACTGAAATGAAGAGATTAAGACTTTTGAAACTATGAGCAATGTTTTGAAAGATTTTTAATACTGAATTCACTTAATATAAAGTTATTAAACTTAGAGCACTGTTAATAAAAAAAAAATTAAAAGAATAGATAAGAGGATATGATATTATGTTATATAATATACTGAATGTAATAATTCAGTAAATTAAATGTTTAGAAAATATAAATTGAAATTAAAGAATATAAAAACATAGGTTACCACATTCGCTATAACATTTCCAAAATAATGTTAAACAATGATATCAAATTTATTGTTAAAATGTAAATATCAACATGAAGTTTGAAAATAAAGATGAATATAAATTACAATTATTTTGTATGTCTTGATAGAGAATAAAAACTAGGATTTAATTAAGTATAAAAACAAATGCAGAAATTGATACAAAATTTAATGTGTGTTGGAAAATGCAGACAATCGTTAAAAAAAAAAAAACCACTTTTACTCAAAATCAAAAATATATTAAAATGTTAAAACTAGTTATGTTTTAATGTTTTGTTGTTTTTAAGTAGAAGTGTGTTTTTTAACAATATTTTAATTGTCTGCATAAATATAGAAATATTATGTTTTTTCATATTGGTTATCACAGTTCTCTAAAAAGAATGAATTCTGAAGTATATAAATGTGAATAAATTTTACCTTAAAGAAAATTAAAATCATATTTTAATAAAAACCTTGTTGTCATTTTTAAATACAACTGTATAACTGTTTTTTGAGGGTATGTGTATCTGGTAATGAGAATCTTGTGGATGTGATAACTTCACAACCTTTTCAACCTTTTAATACACTGCAGGACAAAGGTTTCTCCAAATTTTTTCCAGTTGTAGTTAATATTTCACAATCAAATTCAACAAATGTTCCCTCATCTATCATGCGAATGGTTTTTGTTTTTCGCATTTTCAACTTCTCTTAATAAAGATTGTTTCTTCTTGCTACATGTTCCAGCCATTCAATTGAAGTATCTTTAAATACGGAAGAAAACTACAATTTAAGTATTTTTTATTAAAACTGGGCAATGCTTTCTTGTTATTCTAGAAACTGAGTTTAGAATTTAATATATATATATATAATTCAAATCACATTCCTTAGACTAACAATTTTTGCTGAGAAACTTTTTAAATTAAAATTCGATGAAAAGTGCTTTTCTTATTTTAATCAATCAAATATGTTCTTAAAAGCAAAATGATCATTCCAATTAGTACAAAAATAAGTTGTATTAAGTCAAGCTCATCTAAGCATCGAACTGCAGACAATTAAAATTAACAGAAGACAAATCCTTTAAAAGACCGGAGATCATTTTCAGTTAACAATGTAGATTTTATTAGAATAAAAAATTTATTATTTGTAACAAAATTACAAACAGTTTCGCTTCAACAAGTACTTTTCATTCCCAGTCAGTATTATTTACATTATTTTATTTTTTAGAGAAAAACAATCAATGCTTACTTTTTTAATATAATGTGGTTGAAGGACAGTTGTAAGGTATTTGGCCGCCACTATTTCTTCTTCACTGGAGTTGTTAGCAAATATGACTGGACATCTGTGACCACCGAGGATTGTCTAAAACAAATGAGAAACAAACAGTAAAGTTCTATAGTTTCAAAAGACAAATGTCAAGGTTAAAAAAAAAAAATTAATCATTAAAAGCTTATAAAGAAATATGTAAATAGAAAAAAATTTGATTTAATGTTTATTCCTTCTTTGTATTTAGTGCTGAATTTTGGCAATGCCATTGGTTATCCATTTCACTAACTATTAGTAACGAAGGCTGTATGAAAAATGCATCATCATTTCAAGACATCACAAACGATTTCTTTTTATATGAATTAAAATGGATAGAGAATAATAATTGCTGTAGTGATCCCTGTTGAATATCAGCAAGAACTGGTTTTCTTCTTTCTTTGTGTTCCTTTCTACTGATAACTCATTCTAGAATGCTACTGTTAACAAAAGTGGTTCTTACATCTGATAAGAAGAAAAACAATACGAGTTTGAGGAATGAATTATAATATTTTTCCATTCACCCGAACTGAATTTAAAGAAATGGAATTAGTAAACATGGAAATATTATTGAAAAACACTGCATCCTTGAGTGATTTGTCAGTTTTAGATTTCCAACTTTATAAAATGACTGAGTATTTGAAACTGTCAGAAAGAAATTGCTTTTGTGAATTTTACCGTCGTCGATGACTTTTTTTTTTTCTTCTCAATGCAGCTGTCAATCAAAATCCTAAAAATCAATAGGTGATTTTAATGGATAATCATCAATACTAATTAAATCTTTAGGCTCAAAATTCATTAAAGATCACTTTATGTTTAAATTCTTTCTAGTAAGACAAACTAGACAAGCTGTAAAACTTCTTGCTAGATGGTCCTGTCATGTGTAGGTAATTAAGCAATAACATCTTTGTTACTAATTTTAATTTATCTCTTAATTTCCTCTTAAAAGTTTTGATAATCTAAATATTTAACATATCAGAAGTTGTTATTATATAAAAGATGATTTTTTTATTTGTTAATCGTTTCTTAAAACTTCATAAAAGAAAATGCGGTAGGGAAAATATGCAATAAATACCAAACTTTGGATGAACATTAAAAACAGGAAACTTGGACAATATTGTAAAAAAAGATAAACAATTCTTTCTACACTGCATTTTTTTTTCTATAAATTTACACAATTCTTGTTTCAAAACATCCTAATTTTCTTCCTGTAAATAAAATTCACAGCTACCTGATCATTTAAAGCATTTTCTTTGTGACCAACATCGTACTGTTTCATATTTACTTAACATAATCCAGAATATGGTTACAATCACAAATCTACAATTGAATTTCTGCTGCTCTTTGGAACATGAGTTAAGTTCAGGTTTATCAATTCTTCTTCCATGTATAACATTATCACTCTGCATGATCTTTTCACTAACTTCAGTCCATTTTGTTTTCTACGGATACGAACCATTTTAACAATTATTACCTTTTTCTTCATTTCTAGTGAAGATTTGTCACAAAACAGAACTTCAAAATTCTTTACAGAGAAGTCAAAATGTATTCATAGTATTAGAGAATAAGCTAGAAATATGTCCTGTACTATTCACATAGCATTACAAACGATTCCTAAAGACTGTTATTGGCTCAGGAGCATTGGAAAGCGGATTGCCTGAGTCAGTCACCTGCAAGTTTTCAAAATTCTCTAAATGTGGACAAAAGCTATTTTAAATTCGCTTTTAAGTACAATGGCTTTTTGGAACACAGAGAGGAGAAGAGGAAACTAAGCAAAAAAAATTAAAATCCAAAGTTTTAGTTCTCTTGGAGGGGAATTAAATGAGGGAAATTTGTGGTGTTGCTTTTCTCCCAATTAACATTTATTTTTATGAGTTTCATTCTTTTTTTTTTTTTTTCAAATGACCTTGAAAACCACAACCATCTTTGTAAGTCATAAACATAGCTTTTGTTAGTGTTCCAATTTCTTTGTTTTAGTAAAATGAACTCTTATGCTTTATCTGATTTCCTCAATTTTATTAAAACTATTTAAAGTGAAGCTGGTGGATGCAACTTATCGATTTATTTGATTTCAGAATGTGAGTTCTTCTTATCAAAATGACTGACTCATCAAATCATTACAAGATATATGGTTTTAAGTTCTTCATCCAGGAGATGTTGAAAGAAGTTTCTGATACCTGCCCTTATTTAGGGGTTGAAGTTTTACTTTTAGGATTTGATGTTAATATTAGTGATATTATTTTCCAAACAAAATGAATGAAAATTAAGAAAAATCAAGAAACTTACAGGAATTGGTTTAAAATCTTTTTCATTATTAAACAACACATCTTTCACTAAGTTAGCATCAGATAGTTGAATAGCAGGCTTTTTCCCCTCAAAAATCCTAAAAGTAAAAAAGAAAAGAAAACAAAATTAAGTCCAAACCAAGAGTAAATAAAAGTAAAAATAATAGATAACTTTTAATAGTTAAAATTAAAAAAAAAAGTATCCAGCAAATTCTTTATGAAGGAAAGAAAGAAAGAATCAGCACATGTTGTTTGTCTTATGTTGTCTTATATATATCCTGATGATGAACAGAACTGTTCCAAAGCCATTGGTTTTACATTCACCAATTAATTGTAACCAACTGCATTTTACCATTGTTTCACTTTCTTTATTTCATCAACACACATTAAGTCGAGTTGATAAAGAACTAATAAAGACATCAAACTTTGTATTTAACTGCCGATATGCTTTCAAAGGATGGTTTAAAAGAGAGAGAGAAAAAAAACCCTCCTATGTATTGATTTTATGTCTATCACTAATGGTCTACTAAAAAGGAGACAAACAAAAACTAAATTATCTTTAAAGATTCTTTCTCAAATCACATCCTTCTTAAGTTATTGCTGTTCTTGGCTACTACATTGCAAAGGAAAGCGATTATTTACAAACTAACGGTATATTTAAATACAAATTTCAAAGACTGTTTTAGTGACTAAGTAGCACATGGGCCAATAAACACTATGTGATCACAAATATCCAGACACCCCTCCGTAAAAGTGAACTGAAGCCCCATCATGACGTCAGGTACCGGTTTAAAAGGAGACAGGGATTCGCGTGTTCTTAATTGGTATGAAGTAACAGCAAAACGGGTCGATTAGCAGAGCTCAGTGATTTTGAACGTAGACTGGCCATTGGCTGCCACTTGAGTTATAAGTCTGTCAGGAACCCTTCTAAAGTTGTCGAAATTGACTTGTATGATGTGATTGTGATGTGAAATGGAATGTGCAACTACAACATGCCACATATACCAATACACTGGGACCGTTGAATGTTGTTCAGTTGTGCAAATAGTCAGACAACGATTGAAACAATTCCCAATGAGTTTTATAGTAGTACTAACACACTAGCCAGCACCATCACTGTTCATCAAGAGCTCAGGGGAATTGCAAACCAAATATTCCCTTGTGAATGCTAAGTGCTGCCTGAAGTGGTGTAAAGAGCTACTCACTGGTCAGTGGAACAGTGGAAACATGTGATGCGGAGTGACGAATCAAGCTATACCATGTAGCAGTCCAATGGAGGGTTAGGATGTGGTCCAGGAACAATAACTATCATCATGTGTACTGCTAACAGTGAAGTTTGGGGGAGGTGGCATTACAGCGTGAGGGTGTTTTTCGCGAAATGGACTTGGCCTCTTGTACTACTGCAATGTATTGGGTGAGGGCAAAAGTTCTACCCATTTTTATTACCCATAAAGAAGAGCAAATAAACGCAAAATTCACAGTACCTATTATTGTGCAAAATCCCCATTGCTATCTAGGACCTCTTGCCATCTTTCTGGTAGGAGATGAATCCCACGGCGGTAAAATTCCGGCGGTTTCGAGTCAAAAAAGTTTTTGGATGGCAGTTTTCACAGCATCAAGATCATCAAAGACTTTCTGACTGAAGGAATTGTTCAACGCACGAAATAGGTGATAGTCAGTTGGTGCCAAGTCAGGAGAATAGGGAGGGTGGGATAAAACCTCCCAACCAAAGCCCAGTAATTTTTGGCGAGTGATGACAGCAGCATGTGGCCTGGCGTTATCATGATGAAGGATAACACCACGATGATTGATGAGACCTGGCCGCTTTTGCTACCAAATTTGAATGCTGTCTGTCTAACTGTAGACAGTAGAAGGCAGCATTGATGGTTTGGTTGAGTGGAAGCACCTCCCAGTGAATTATTCCCTGCACATCCCACCACACATTCAACAACACCTTCTTGGGATGAAGTTCAGCTTTCGAAGTTGATGCAGGTGGATCAGAAGGGCGACACACAGTCCTACGATACTTTAAGTTACGGTACATAACCCACTTCTCATCTCCTGTCACAATTTGTATCAAGAATGGGTCATTTTTGTACCGGGAAAGCAAGGAATCACAGGTGGCGATTCAGTCATCCCATTGCTTAGTTGTTAGGTTAAGTGGAACCCAACGATCCAACTTTCTCGTAAAACCCAACTTAACCAGCTGTCTCTCGATCGTTGTCCGGTGTGCGTTGAAGGTTTCTGCTAATTCTTGCACGGTTGGGCTGTTCAGGCTGTTCCTTATGGCTTGGTCAATATCGTCTTCTCCAATGTGTGATGGCCGTTCACTCCTAGCCTGATCTTGGCAGCTTCTGTCTCCTTCCCTAAATTTACGAAACCATTGACGACATGTGCTTTTGTCTATTGCATCCTCCCCGTAAACTTGACAAACATTGCGACATGCTGCGGCTGCCGTACTCTTTTTATCAAACTCATATAACAAACAATGTCTTATATGCTCCTTCTCGCGTTCCATGTTACACCCTCTGATATTTTTTTTGAGATAATTAACTTTGTGAGACACGATGCATTTATATGTGAGGCATCCACACTTTTGATTGGCAGACGATTTGCATCATTACAATGTCATGTGTGAGGGCAATTCCATTGCAAATTTTCATATCCAAAAACGGGTAGAACTTTTGCACTCACCCAATAAATGCAGAAGTACAAGAACATTAGACCAGATATGTATGCCTACAATAGAAGACCACTTCTGTGATGACCACTGCCATGACAACACTTCGTGTCTTACAGTGAGGTCTGTGAGAGGATGGTTTGTGTTCTGGAAACGAACTGGCCTGCCTAGAGTCCTGACCTGAACCCCATCAAAAACTTATCGGAGGAATTAGAACGTCGACTTCCTTCCAGACCACAATGTCCCCAAATCATGACCTGCTCTGGCTACAGCTCTTCAGGAAGAATTTGCTATCATTCCTCCAGAGACGCTCAGGCACCTGGTGGAAAGTCTCCCAGACAGAGTCATGGCTATGACAAAGGCAAAAGGCTACCCCATACTAATGTCCACTACGGGGGAGTATGTCACAGGGAAAGTCTGACTACAGTTTTGGGTCACATATTTTTGGATCACATTGTGTAGATGGCTTGAATTTGGTGTGAAAGTCCTGGAGGCTGCTGACATTCCAATCATCAGAGCAGTCACAAATTAAAATAAAAGAATACATCTAAAGAGGGCATTTTGCAATATTATAGGTATTGTTATTTGTCTATACTAATGCATGGACAGTGTGGGCTTATGTAAAGATGGTAGCATTAGTAAGTTCAGGCAAAAGGATCTGATAGCGTTAGATCAGTGATATCTGTTCTATTTGAACAGTGTCATTTTGTTGGACTGAATGTGCCACTGAAAGACATGGGACCCAATTCAAAAAGGGAATCAGCACCAAAACTTCTAGTTTACAGGACTGAATGCTGACAATACTGGACTCTAACAGTGGCAGGACTTGTATTCTCAAATAAAATTACAATAAAAATTACACAGTAGTTCAAGCAATATATGGGATTATTCTTGAAGCTAATATGTTTTACGCCACTACAGCCAGTAGCCGAAAAGATGAATAAGATACAGAAGCTCAGCAATTACTTCAAAGCTATTCAGAATATAGGTAAGAGGATCAACACTAAATGAATATAAATATAATTAAGTAAATAAAATATCCATGAGAAATGATTTGTTTAAATGGCATTTCACTGCCTACTTCGCTGTTAACAGTCACTTGAGTTTGTTCAAAGAGAAACTGTTATGGGCAACAAAAAGTACAATTAATTCTCAAGCTCAAGTTCCGATTCTGTTTTTTAAATATCCAACTTGAAGACTCATAGATGCTAAGTACATGGCAATCAATTGCAGAGATCAGCATCGTTATCCTTTTTTTCATCTAAAGCCACTAAGTAGTAGGTGCTTCTTTTCTTAAAACAAAATAATAAAAAGTTCTTGTATGGCTGTCAACATTCATTTATTTAATTCCATATTTTTATTTATAAAATACAGAATGTGAAAGAGTAGTCATAAAATGACTATAGGAATAACATTAAATGAAAGAGATCTTACCCAAACAACTCTCCGTATGTTCGATGTTCATCATAATCAACTTCATACACAGGCTGAAATAGAAGAAAAATGTACCAAATTAAAAATCCCCTGCTTCTATTATTTTTATATTTGTTTTACATGACTTGATGTTTGTCTAAAGCCAATACAGTGACAGACTAGCATTTTCTATAACAATTCAATAATAACTTTCTATGATGTAGATCAATATTGTTGTTTTCTGATTCTGTATAATCAATATGCTCCAATTTTTCATTACCAGGATATCAGAAAGATCTAAAATTGA
>JAFIDM010000006.1:14529854-14540253 GCA_023159025.1 Thereuonema tuberculata
GCTAAGAGTATTTGGTTTAGTTTTCATTTCGGTTCATTTTAGTAGTATTTTATTTTGGCGGAAATTAACGGATTTGCTAAAAGAATTAGGCCTAATGTCCATTTCGATACAAATAAAGTTATCGATACTTGTAACGAAATAGACATTAGGCCTAATTCTTTTAGCAAATCCGTTAATTTCCGCCAAATTAAAATACGACTAAAATTAACTGGATTTATATCTTAAGTAAATATTCCTGATTTAATATTTTTTTCAGAAAATGGAAAAAAGAAAACAAAAATTAAAAAAAACAAAAAACAAAACAAATACAGGCAATGTAAGGAATAATATATTAACGAAAGTAGGTAAATTTCTTTCAGTAAGGCCTTGTGTTATTTTGGAATAAAAACATTTTGTTCCACTTTTTTTTTTTATTTTCTGCAATTAATTAACTTCGCAAATGCGTATTTAGATTTGATGTAATTAATTTTTAATATTTTCGAAACATGATAATGGATTACTCAACCGAATACAATACATTGTTATACAAAGACAGCAGATCCCCATGCTAGATAGGGATTTTTTTTTTCTCATCATTATCATGATCTTTATTTTCCGTCTTTCAATAAGCTTATCAATTTTTGTCACCTAACTCTGATTGAACCGTAAAACCAACATTTTTAACTTGGTGGAGTAGGTGTTAGTAGATTTAGTACATGTGTACATATTCACGGATCTTAGAATGGATTGGCATTTTGCAATCCTAATACTGTTAATAATAAACAAATAAGCCTAACGAAGTAATACAAATTGGATGCCGGGTCCATAGCTTATAATAGGACAGTAGTAATAAAAACGAACTCAACACTGCAATATAGGACTTGTGATAATTTCAATATTGTACATTAACATTAATATACGTAACTCAGAACTCCAATATTAAAGCTTTGTACTTACCATCGAATGCGATCTTAAATATTTTACTGTTATAGTCGTGGCTTCCAATTATAAATATCTTATAAACATTATCGAGTTCTGAACCTTCTAATCTAGACTAAACCTTTCAAATACGGTAATCATAAATTGAACGCGTTGAACAAATAGACAGACAAACGGAGTGCATAAAAACTCATAACAACAAAGCTAAATAAAAAAATAGAGAGAGAAAATCACAACCGGACAACAAATATGCCTTCGCACACTGAGCCAACATCAACGGGAATTCTGAACAGCTGTTTCATCCTTATTAGGAATCATCAGCAGAATTTACCCTTGATGTTTGACTCAGTTGCGCGAAAGCTTTACCTAAAAGCATTTTCGATGCCGGGAATGGGCCGCTGAGATAAAAAATAATCAAATACAAAATAATCCTGGGAAATCCCCAGTATTAATCCTTGTCCTTTCACTGAAAGGCACTAAGGAATCCTTTAGAGCTATTTATAATTATTACCTGTTATTTACTGTTATTATTAATACGCAAAGAAATAGGTCTGTTAGTTGAATGAATAAATAAATTTCTTTCTTACTACTTATGAGAAATAACAGGAGCAATTTGTAGTATTGTATTTCAATCTTTTCTTTCTTTTTATTTTATTTTGAAATTATTTCTGAAGATAACCCTTTAACATACTTCCCGTACTCGATGGAAGTGTTGGAAATTCACAGCCTCTATCTATAAGCTGCTAGTGAAATATGATAAGACAGCAGACGAATTGTTATGACTCAACTTCAAAGCCTTGACTCCATTGGGAGAAGATATTAGAATTCTCGTGTCTGTGTGCGCCCTGCATGCGTAAATGTGTTTGTGTGTGTAAAACGCCGCCACAGCTCTAACATGGGGTCGGAACCCCATGAGCAACGGCGAGGAGGTTTTCAGAAAAGTCCGGCTTTCGTTTTGAGTGGTAATTGGATAAAATTGGGGTATTTTTATTTAGAATCGCCTACGGGATCGAATACGATACCCTCGATCCAATATAGTCACTTCCGGTTCAAGATGACCACTGAGTCGCCCAACTGGTGCAAAATGGAGTCTAGACGTAGCCTAGTACTAAATGAACTGAATCGCTTGAAACTGTACTTGACCCTTGAATTGTAGCGGTCTGAATAAATAAGTTTTGCGCGCCAACGAGTAGCAATGCCACTTTTAACAAGGCAAGCGTCGGATAGAGGGTAAATTGTACTCTGTTACTATAAAACTGTGATTTGAATGGTTATTTTTCTTTTTTTATTTTTTGCTTACTTGAAAATCGGTCATTTTTGCTTAGTTTAATGCTATTGGTTTTTTTGTTTTTTTTTTTTTTCCTCGTAAAATTTTGCGTCTACGTCTGAAGATGGATCTGAAGTACAAGATTAGAAACTTATTTTTTATTATCGTTACATCGGAAGAAAACCTCAAAATAAAGATTTTTTATTATTATTATCATCGGGTTGTACTGTGAACATAACGTTACCCCAATCACACATAGTCCAATTCACATGCTGACGACACCACTGGATTGGACGAATCGTGCCCCTCTGGATTGGACGGATAAAGGAACACAAACACGTGGTACCCGGGCGTACAGACCATTCATGTGTAGCCTTCGACGAACAGTAGTGGCAAATATCGTCTTACCAATGGCCGCTACAACCATAGATGTCACACGTGTGGAGGCCGATCTTTGTTTCCGCTTGGCTACAACAGCAATATATCGATCTTTCGCGGGGGTCGTAACCCTTGGACAACCGACTACAGTTCTTCGGACAACTGTTTGGCTGGTTTGGAACTGTTTCCATAATCGTGAAATGACGGAACGATGAACGCCGAACAAACGAGCAACATCAGTTTTAGACTGTCCTGCTTCAATGCATCCGATAGCCCGCCAGCGCTCAGAATCTTCCATTCGTCTTTTGGAAGCCATAGAAACACGTCTAGCTTGAAAATAAATTGTACGAATGTTCTGAACATCTTTCATCAGCACTTACATGCAACTCCTGTAACCCTTCACAATGCTGGCTTCTTATACGACTGCCTGTTTTGCATATTTCTCGACGCGAAACCGTGATTGGCTGTTACCTAGAATTTGCATACTTCCTTCTACCTTTGCAACAAATTTCAGCTTCTTTAATTCAGATCTCTTACAAAAATTAACATTTTTCCTCTTCGTGCTTAACTTTTGGAAGTGAGTGTAGTTTGTTTTGTGAGAGACTTTTCCCTTTGATCTATAGATCACATCGTTTTGAAAGTAAGACATGAATGTATAAAAGCTTATTAGAAGATAATATGATTCGATTTCTATGTGATCAGAATCTAATCAGTTCAATCCTCGTGAGATAAATAATAATTTTACTTCATTAATCAGTAGAACCAAGGGAAATAGTTCACATGAAATCTCTCAATTCCCAATTGCAACGATTTTACAAAAACGAACAACAGCCTCAATCACTTTTTAATAAAACTGCGACTTCAGAAACAAGAAGCTTCTGAAAGAACCTAAAACCTTCTTTCCGTAAAATATTATTCCTTAAAATTACTTTATTTATTTATTTATTTATTTATTTATTTATTTATTTAATTACTAGCAGCAAAGCCTGTCGGACGACAGGCATAAAAAAATCTGAAAAATCATTATCAACTATCTAAATACTGTGCTATTATTATTATTATTATTATTATGAATTAATATACTGTATAATCGGCAATTTTAGCCTTTTTACTTTTCTAAAAAATGCGTATGTAACTAATAACTCAAATATATCAATATGAATGTACTCAACGGTAGCACCTGTTGATAGGAAGCAAATGCTTCCTAACAGGACTATGATAAAATGTAACGGAAATAAAATGAATAAATGAAATAAATGAATTATTATTGGGGTGAATGTGGGTGGCAGGAAAGCCAAGCACTGCGACCTGAAAGATCTATTGTGCCAACCCACGGTAAGGAGGACAGACGGAGAGAAAGACTGAGAAAGTATGGTGGTAGGCTCGCAGGGGAAACGGGAGAACCCCGAGAAAACCTGCCCAGCGCGGATCGTCCACCATCGTCACGAAACCCACATGAGAACCGAACCCAGGACTCAGAGGTGAGAGGCCGATGTCGTTGCGACAACGCCAACGGCGTGGCCAAAATAAATAAATACTGTGCTAATTTGTGAACGAAGCTTCTACGGCAAAAACAGTTTTGAGTTTCGAAATCAGCGTAAACAACTGAGTAAATATGCCAAATTTCATTAAAATGGATGCAGTGGTAACAAAATTATTTGGTTTTGAACATATGTTTTGTTAGAATTTCAGTTGTCTAGGTCAGTTCCCAAGAATAAAATTTCATGGAAACAACATGAAATGACAAAATGAACTAATATTTTCATCCAATTTGAGTACCCTTGATTCAATGGTACCATTGAGAACCTTAATAGCTATCTATCTATCTTAATAGCTTAATTATATCGAGTTACAGACAGACAGACAGACGAAATTAGCAAATTATATAAGTTGATTTATTTATTTTTATGAGTCGTGAAACGAAACTTCCAAGAGTCTGTTTCCTTTGTGTCTGCTGAATATTAACAGTAGAAGCGTTCTATTTTCTGAACAAATTAATTAAATCCGCGTTTGTTCAATCGGTTAATGTTAGTAGCAATAAAATGGTACCTCCCAAACTAAGAGAAAACACACAAAATAACTAAAAGGAATTAATGTGTTTTCACACCTTGTTTTTTTATGTAAATTAAAGAGCTTTTTTGAAATTGAAAGCCTTTAGGAAATTTATTGAGGCCGAGAGTTGTCAGCACATGAATTACTTTTATTTGTGTGTTTTGTTTCAGTGCATTTTATTTTCTGTTTGTATTCTTATTGACCTCCGTAGTGAGATTTCGTTATTTAATCCCAGCTTATGATTACTAATTGAACAGCTGTGTTCTATCCTAGTAATTACTTGGCCTCGCACGTTGTTTTTTATGTAATTTAGGCGGGATTATTTTTTAACTTGAATGCCTTCAGAAAATTCATTGAGGCTGGTAGGTGGCGGCTCATGAATTCCTTTTATCAATTTTTTGATACGTATTTTTTTTTCTCTTAGTTTGGGAGTTGATATTTTATTTTCTGCTAATATTCTGAATGAAATAAAACTCATTGTTGCTTCATTTCTAAAACTATTCCATCGTAATTTTGTGACATTCTCTGATGATTTCTGGATAAGGAACATTCGGTAAAGATCCCTATATAGATATTAGATGGACTGTTATCTCAATAAATATGCAAATCACGTTTCAAGATGACTCATCCAGTGGTTCAACAGTTCTTAGGGGAAACACACAGACACAGACTAATTTTGACTAGTCTTTCTTTCGTAGGCTAAAATATTCTCGAGACATATTTTCATTTTTAATTATTTTGAATTTCTGCTTTTCGTGAGTTTAACGTATTACGTGCAGTTATTTTTCCTATGCGAGGGAAGTTTTAAGATATTTTGATTATCTATAAATCGAAATCTGCTTTCTTATTTGCTGTGAATATCAGTGAAGTTGTCATTTCCACGAAATGAATCTAGTTCGTCAACTGATCGAAGGGACTGGCGAGGCAGTCGCATGGGATGCACTTCTTTAAGTCTATATATTTTCGTTTTTCAATTTACCCTTTCCATTTTTTTCCCTGGAAAGGATAAAAAAAATAACCGAGATATAAGAAGTTCAAATTTAAACAAGAAGAATACCAACTGTAGCATTTATTAGGCGTATCGCTCTTCTGAGGCCATCGTTGAACCTTCCAGAAATGGAGCCACATTCTACGTGTTCAGCTGTGAAATATTTACAAAGAAATTAAAGACGGGCGGGAGACAGAAGGACCTTTAATTTTCATCCAATCTGAATGAAATTTGGGGAAAATTATTAAAACTTCATTTTCATAGTGCATTTCAACCACATCGGTGGAATTTTTTTTCACCAGAAATTTCCAGCGAATGGACGGACAGACAGATAAACATCAACAATAGGCTCTTTAAGTGCGAACATGCCAAGAAAATACGTTCTATGTACAATTTCTCAGATTCCTTAATACACAAACACTAAAAATATATTTTAAAGTTTATATGATATTACGTATTTCTTAATTTTAATTGTCGATTGTTAAACTGATGCTGTTGTAACATAATACAACAAAATAATGGAAAGAACTCGAAACAACAATTGTAAATAATATCAGAATCATATCAAAACAAATTCCCGGTATCTGATGGATAATCAACTTCCTTATTTATCGAGAAACTTCCTGATTTATTCAGTTTGTTTTGCTAGATTATTATCGATCCGAATGTGAAAATGATTTAGGAATGGCATTACATAAAGCAAGACAAGGCTTAGCCACATTACTGCAACTTTCATACAATATAGATCCTCAGCGAAAGGAAAACAAAATATACCTTGCTAAAAAAACATAAGCACATAGCTTGTTTATTATTTCATTCGTCGAAATAAAATGTGAAATAAAATTTTATTATTTGTAATACAGTTAAACCCCCATACTCGCTGTTTCAGTGACCGAAAAAAATTAATTAGAAAATTCCAGAAATGCAGAAACATTGTTAATTTAATTAGACTTTTAACGTGCAGGTCTAATTAAACATATAGACCATAATGCCCCTTTACACATATATGAACAATTATAACAGTGCGACGTTTCAAAGTTCCAGTATTCGAACTTTTTCTTCAGGCAGAGAATTGTCGGAATCATGGAGAACAGTTGTGTCTCCAACATCTTTGTATACATTTTTGTTTTCTTTGTCTGATGAAAATGCAGTGGCATACCAACGCCTTTGGGGGCCCGGGGCGGGAGTTGTGGATGGGGGCCCCCTAGTCTGACTTTTACAACCAAAAAAAAAAAAAAAAAAAGGTAATCTTGTCTGGATAGGGTCCCCCTAGTCTGACTTTTACAACCAAAAAAAAAAAAAAGGTAATCTTGTCTGGATGGGGGCCCCCTCCAAGGTGGGGGCCCGGGGCGGACCGCCCCCCCCCCCCTTGGTACGCTACTGTGAAAATGTTCGAATACTGGAACTTTGAAACGTCGCCTTGTTTTAATTTAAATGAAATGAAATAAATTGTTAATATATGTGTAAAGGTACATTATGGTCTCTGTTTCATTAAATTCTTAATTTAAATTGTGCGTCATTCTCGGTAAAGTGATGAAATCTCGCGCGATCCTTCGCTTGCGACGTCAATCATTCCTTTGTCAGAGCCACAAGCATCCACCTGGTATTTGATCCCATTCGAGCAAACAGTACAATAAATATTGAAGAGAGAGATGTAACTTTTATTATTATAATCGTTCTATTTTTAGTAGTTATTGCTGTTTATGCCTAATTGTGCCTAATTTATAAGTGAACTTTATCATGGGTATATAGCATTCGTTTCTATCTGCTATATCGGGCATCCACTGGGGACCTTGGAACCTAACTCCCACTGATACCCAGATCCTTTTATATATATATATATATATATATATTTTTTTAATTCCTATAAATGAGAAAGATTTTCAGTCGTTTCTTAATTACATTTTTTGAACCATTAAATAAGTAAAAATCATTAAAACTCTTTTGGAAATCTTAAAATAATCAAAATAAAGTATCCAAAATGAAAATGAAAAAAAAAAAAAAAATTAAAAATGTAGCTCGAGATTATAATACATTTATAAAATTTTTACTTTGTGAAAATTGAAAATATGAAGGAAAAACACAACTCAATTTTGAAAAAGCTAATTCGTAGCGTATGCACTGTGTCGGGGGTATTTTTTGTAGTGAAGAATTAGAATAGGAAGAGGTGGACTGGAAACTTCTGTGGGATATCCGACGCATCATTTCTTGCCCCAAATACCAGCGTGTTAATCCCAGAGTCAGTCCTCCATTTGTAATAGTCGTTTGATCACTAAAATACTGTCTTTGTAAGAAAATCAAATCATTCAAAACGAAAAGGACTTCTTCGTTGTTGTGACGTAGAATTTTGGAAGTTGTCATTGTCCTTCAAAATTACCAACACCCTTTCCGTGTAGCTGATAATTTATTATTCGTTAAGTTTCTTTTTTTTCTGCTTGTTTTTTTAATTAGGAATGTGACATTTGTAGCGGCCCCGCACGGAGGAGCTATTTAGGGTTTCCGTTTGTTGTGTGTGTAACGCCTTCCACATCGAAACCGAGAATCGGAGCCCCTTGAGTCATGTCTCCCCATGAACTAGAAAAATGTGATTTTCAGTCAAGACCACTCCTGGTTTTAGGTGGCCATTGATCGGGTTAAGAAAATAGTGGCAATTGGATAATAAAGATAATATGACCACTTCCACGGATGGACAGCAAAATGAGGGTCTACACATACTCAATGAACTCAGTTGGGGCATCGCTTCCAAAGGGCATGCTTGGGTGGCAACATCTCCGCCCTCCTGCAAGCCCCTTTATATGTCAATGGTCTACCGAGTAGGCACACTAGACCCTTACAGTGACATGAATAAATAAGGTTTACTCGCCAATTCGTTTAACAAAGCAAGCGTTTGATAGACTGCAAACTGTAAATTGACTTATTTCTACTTTTAGATTCAAAACTTCCAGATTGATTTAGAAGATCCAGATCTTAATTACAAATAAGCTTAGAAATCAGTCTCAACCATAATCTATGTTTCAGTGTTAAAAATTGACCAACCTTTTATTTACTTTATATATTTCTTTTTCCAATGCACTTAAAATGACAGACGGACGAAATTAGCAAATTATATAAGTTGGGAGAGTAGACATACTAAATGAATTCAATGCGGCCATCCCTGGAAATTTTACTTTGACCCGTGAATTGCAACGGCTTGAATAAATGAGTTTTGCGCGCCAATCAATGGTAGTGTCCCTTTCAGCAAGTCAAGTGTTCGATAGATTGCTGATTCGCTTGTGTTTACTGCAAAACCGTGAAATTTCTTGTTTTACGTAAATACTTTATAATTGTGTATTTAAAAGTTGGTTTTGGCTATTGTTATTATTACTTTATAGTATTTTTCAAAAAAGAAGGGTTTGCCATATATGGTCATTACGTAGCGATTGATTTTTTTCTGGAATAAACGTCACCAGTCACGACGTCATCACCTTGAACTCCGAGCAGTCAGTGCAAGATGGCGTCGTTTTGTGATCGCGTAAGGGTGACAGAGAAAGGACAAACTTTGCATAGCCAAGTAAGGGGAATAGTGTGGAACGTTTTTAATTATTTCAATAATAATAATAATAATAATACGAATACATTTTTATTAACTGTAGAAAATATAAAAACCAGAATGTTTTCGTAATGTTTAAAAGACTTCAGTTACGAATCTTAGCAATAGATGGCGCTGTTACGTCCTGGAAACTAAAGTCACTGTATGGTCTTTGCGTCCAAAGACAAGTATGGACATCTCTCCGTATGGCGCCATTTTCGAGCCACAGCACTGCCGTGAGTCGCGCAAAGCGCTAACGACGTTTTCACTTTATTTGTGTTTTTTCATTTTTTTTGAAGGAACTTTATAGTAATATCATTGTAAACTTTATCAACAACGATTATTAATTTTTAAAATCGTTGATTTACTGCAATTAACTTATTCTAAACGAATTCTCTTACTTTTATATGATAACCGTCTTTAGGAATTAAAATGAGTAAAGAAAGGAAAAAAAAAAAAAAAGATTGTAAAAAAAAAAATCATTAAGTGCACACATGTGTATAAAATATATAATACATTACATTTTTTCCTATTACACTAATTTTTTTTCCCTTCCTTTCTTTGATAATGTTAAGACAAATCCTTCGTAGAAATTTTCAACAAATGTGGATTATATTAATTAATATGACTAAAGAAAATTTAACTGTTATTAATCATAAATATAAGAATGAACATGATTAAAATTTTCAAGCAAGAAATATATGCGTTTTAATATATATTGTTGTATTCATTTTATTAGTGTTTAAATAATAAAATTGTCATTTTTGAATTAATTCTTTTGTTTAGGGGATTTTTACCATTAGTTCAACTGATTGTACATACATACATTTATAAAATTATTTAAGTTTAGTTATTAAATTAGCTAACAATTGTTTATTAGTTTTTAACTACATTTTAATGTTAGTTGATTATCGATCATAAACATTATAACAAAAAACAAAATAAAATAAAATTGGATTTTTCTTTAATTAACTAACTGAATTTATTTAATTTTAACTTAAATGAATCAATGAATAAAGTACAGTTTAATAATTTCTAACTTACATATGTTTATGTATTTTTAGCATTCTTTTAATGAAATTTTTTATTGAAGAACATATAAAACAACAAACAAGCCAATGAAAGAAATAATTCTTTATTGAACAAGACAATAAGAAATTTATGTTAAGAGTATATATTGCAACGGTACCACGTGATAATTTTAGTCCTTCAGGGGTTGTTCGGGTAT
>JAFIDM010000006.1:14560541-14572974 GCA_023159025.1 Thereuonema tuberculata
AATCCAATTGAAATGTTAGTCATTTATCTGAAGATGCGTCGACTGTACGGACGCGAAACCTGGTCGTAATTTTAAATTGTATTTACTTCATTTTAATTGTATATAGCTTTATTTTTAAATAATTTTTAAATGCCTTAGTCAAAAGTGTTAATTAAGTTTTTAAACGGTGTGCCGGTTTTGTCTTTGAATTGTTATAATGTTAAAATGTTAAGTAAAAATATTTTATTTAAGATTTGGAAGGAGAAATTCTCTTGAATTTCTGAATGCCTTTTTGTTTTGTTTTAATTTTCGATATTTTTTGGGAAAAGGAGAATGATGATGATGATGGATTTGTGTTCTGTCATGTGTCCGTCCAATTGCCTCCTTACATTGCATTGACAAGAGCAGCTGATAACTGTTGATGCTGACAGCTTCTTCTGATATTAGCTTAAAATATTCTTGCGTAGTCATTATACAAAAAATTCAATAATTCATAATTTAATTTGAAAGTATAAGAATTGAATATGCTCACGAAAAGTAATGTCCTTGCGGGAATATCTTCCCATGCATTATTCCAAGATTAGGCTACTTTTGTTCGGTTATGTTGTAATGTTTGTTTGTTTGTTTTTTGTTTAATGGTTAATTTTATTTCGAGATCAGAAATGACAAACACTGAGATTTTAAATCGACTTTCTTTCAATTATCAACGATTAATTTTAGTTAGTAATACATCTTAAGAATGTTCTTGTTCTTTTAGCAGCTGTTGGAATTCCTTTCTTAGTGTTTTTTTTGTTTTTTTTTTTTTTTTTTTAAGGACGGGGGAAATGCATTTACGCATACCAAGGAATTGGTAATGTGAGACTCAAGTCATAAAAGACTACTACTCACTAAAACCCTACGTCCGACTTCCAAAACACCCTACACGGAACCACCGTTAGGTTCTACATCGCGTAGGGCAGAATGACTAAAAGTCCGACTCACATATCATTTCGCAACTGATCAAGTCTGATTTTCTCAGCCATACGGAGTTTCCGTATAATAGTGGCAGCATTCCTTTCTTAGTGTGTGTGTGTGTGTAACGCCCTCTACACACGTGACCGGAAGTCGGGCACCTACGAGTCACATTTCACTGAACTCCCCATGTCCTGGATGTTTGAAGAAAAATCCGACTAATCTGTCCTTGTCACTTCCGGTTTTAGGTAGACATTGATCAGATCAGAAAAATATTTGTAATTGGACAAAACTGGCGTTTATCTAAACTGAATCGATGATGCTTAGATCGACTACGATACCTTCATGACTATGATACAATGTGACCACTTACCCAATCAGTAGTAGCCCGAAAGATGATGTCCACACCTACTATATGAACTCATCGCCTTAAACTGTACTTGACCCTTAAATGAGTTTTGCTCGCCAATGGTGTCACTTTTAACAAAGAGAACATTATGAGATTGACAAATTGTACGAGATAGCTTGGTTTTCTTTTGATTAAAACAATGTGAATTGACTGGTTCTAGATAAGAGAACGCAATTAAAAAAAATTCCTACTTTACATTTGTCAATATTATGTAAACTCCTGAGAATGTAGTTTTATTAATTTTGTTTTTAGGCTATATTCTTACTTTCAGAAAACTGTCATTTCTAGAACTTTTATAAATGTCTGCCTTCATCCATAAATTCAACTTTCTTTTTTTCCATTTTTTTTATCAGATCATTTTATACTATGTTCAATAGACTTGCTCCACTTACCTGTATATTTGTCTAATTCAGCCAAAAACAACAAGTAACATTTTCATTTTGTTTCAGAGTTTGATAACTGCACATTTTACAATATTAAAGTTATAGCACAAATTTTGTACTAAACGAAATGAAGATCTACTTGTACAAGGTCGAATTAAATGTCCATTATTGCTACGTTGTGGAATGTATTTACTCAATAAATTTGTCTTTGTGTAACTCAGCCATTGGTGAGACTGGAGTCAAAGTCGTTTCATGTCATTACTAATTGAGTGTCATTTCAAATCTTCATATCTTTATGACTAATGCTGATACAAATCTGAAATTTGAATAGAATTTTACGTGCTTAGGAAATTATTTATTATCGCAACTACTAAAAGCACAAAACATTAAAAATTAAAAAATTAAAAATAATTACTTAAAAAGTATTCACTATGTTTCGGGCCTTCCTTCTTTGATAAGGCCCTTTATCAAGTGTCCCCTTGTTAAAAAAATTTTAAAATTTAAAAACAATCCTCCGTGCACGGATTTGTTGTGAAGAATGATTTTTCGTGAATAAAAGGAACCGGAAGTTTTATTAAGAGGAAATGGTTATCCTGGTGTCATAGGATGAAAGCTGACATGTTGGCAGAATGCGTAATGGCTCTGATGGAGTATAAAAATGACCTCATTGGAAAGGTTCTTTCACCATGTGCACTATATGTGCAGGTATGTTGATGATTCCTTTTTAATAGTCAACAATCGTTATACGGATTCTATGCTTGATGACGTTAATAATGTACATACCAATATACAATTTACCATTGAAAGGGGAAAAAAAGAACATGCTTCCATTTCTAGATATTCAAATTGAAAATTACTCCTCAAAATTTATAACGAAGGTGTATCGCAAACCAACCGATGCGTTAATAACTATTAACTATACAAGCTCGGTACCGCTTTCATATAAAAGAAATGCGATTAACATGGCTATAAAAAGAGCTATTGAAATCTGTTCAAATCCAACGGTTTTGCAAAACGAAATCGAAAAAATAAAAAAAGTTATTTCAGAACAATGGCTTTCCCATAATTGAAATAAATAAGTATATTGATAGATCCTTAAAGGGGAATACATTTCCTAGACACTTAGCACCTACCATTGAAAGTAAGGACTCAAGCCAGCAAAAAACATCCCACTAAAAAACGATTTGTTTCTATAACTTACGATGAAGCTACTTTTAAAAAATTAAATCCACTACTAGCTAAAGCTAATGTAGGTCTGGCATGCAAACCCAACAATACTATCTTAAACGTGTTAAAAGAAAATGTACGTAAAAAAGATAACAGCAGTGTCTTAAACAAACAAAAACACAATATATGGCGTACAATGTATGAGCCAAAATAGTAATATTAAAAACAAGTGCCTATATATTGGTCAAACAAAGTGCTGCTTGGAAAAACGACTCAAAGAGCACGAATACGCTGTAAAAAATAGGTAATAACAAATACCATACCGCTATACATTGTCAAAAACTAATCATCAATGAGATACAACAAAACCTATCGTATACAAAAGTTACTCACATCATTATCTATGAATCAGGTTTGATAAAATTACATAAAAGCTGCAATCAGGATTTATCAAATGCAAACATATTAGAATTTGGACTTTAATTATTCCGTTCATAATAAAGTTTCGTTTTTAATAAAGTTCTTTTATCAAATAACATTTCCGGTTACTCAGCTTTCATCCTATGACACCAGGTTAACCATTTCCTCTTAATAAAACTTCCGGTTCCTTTTATTCACGAAAAATCATTCTTCACAACAAATCCGTGCACGGAGGATTGTTTTTAAATTTTAAAAGTTTTTTAACAAGGGGACACTTGATAAAGGGCCTTATCAAAGAAGGAAGGCCCGAAACCAAAGAAGTAGTGAATACTTTTTAGGTAATTGTTTTTAATTTTTTAATTTTTAATGTTTTGTACTTTTAGTAGTTGCAATAATAAACAATCTAAAATGTTGAATGAGTAGTAGTAAATATACATAAAATTATAATTCTTTATTATCTTAGACAAATAATAATGAGGAATTATAATTTCTAAATATTTAACGTTTTCGTATTTAATATTTCAGAGTTTATCTGCATTAATGAAAAAAGATATGATTTGAAATGACCGTCACTAGTAATGTTTTAATGTTTTGACGCCAGTTTCCTCTGCTTCTGACGAAGACTATTTCCCGCTGACTATTCAGCTGTAATTACGACGAAAATTGAAAGCTATTGTGTTTCTCCTGTCCGTCCGTCCGTGCCAACTCCCGTGTCAACACCCATAACAACTCTCGAAAAGAAGGTCGGATCGACAAACGGACTTCACCATCGTGTTCAGAAGCCCAAACACTGTAGGGGTATTTTCAGGGACTAACGCTCCTCAGATATGTTCGAGATATTTGGCATTGTTTCCATTGGATTTCCACTATTAACTTAAATGTTAGGAATGCAATCATCTCATTTCTGTTGTCAGCTATAGCTTAATGCTAACGTATTGAACTCATACTGAAGGATTGTCGGTTTGAATCCCATATATCTATTTTTTTTTCTCTTAATCTTTTTTTCTCAATGTCCGAGTGGGTTTTCTTTTTGGTTTTCTTATTTTCCTAACTTTTTTTTTCTTTTTCCTTACGTTAATGTACTTCCTTTTTTATTATTATTTACTTTTTATTATTATGAGTCGGCCTTAAATTTATGCTTTAGCACAAAATTATATTCACTTGTTTCGTTTCGGCTTTAAAACAGCAATCATAACGTACATTTAAAATATCGAAAAATATTTGTTTCCTCATGGAAATATTAATTACAAAATTCATAGTGACAAATCGATTTTAGACATCATTTCTAAAACAAACAAATCATGAAGGAAAACAATTACATCCTTTAATTAATCAGTTTTACAGAAACAAAAATCCTTTAAAGTCCGTTCCTGAACACAGGCATATTTGGCATCGTAGCTATTCAGCCGATTTACAGAATTCGTTATTTTAAAGTCATTTTCGGAAGAACCCTGAATTGCTATTGCTTCGAAGCGAGCGTTATTAGGCGAAGTTTCAATGATTAAATAAATTATCAGTTTCCAATCATAAAACCTTTGTAAGGAACTGACGTTCGGATAAGGAACTAATTGTTTGGCAGTGATTATTTTCTTTAAGCCCAGTTTTGCACACTTAGGATATGGAAGAATTTTGTCGTTGATGTGTTTAAGTAAAGCATCCACAGAGGATGTCACTTCCTCAGAATCAAGGAAAAGTGGTGTCATCTCATTACAGGGACAAAATTCACTGGGAACCCCAGCCTCAAGACACGATCGGTTATGTGGGACCGGATACCAAACACTCCTCCCAAAGCGACTCCAGCTTATTCGTGGTTTATCCCATCTCTGATTGATAATATCCATCAGGGCATCGTAAACATCGAAAAACGTTGTTAGTCGCTCTCTGTTGGTTTCCAGATTGCGTATCAGATGAGGATATCTTTTTTTAAGCCAAGGTGGAAGAGAGATAGAGAAAAAAGGCAGAGTCATCTCTAGGTGTCCTAATTCTGATTCACTGTAGGGTCCAAATCGAACACCGTGATCTCCCATAAAGATAAATATTGTGTTATTCATATTCCCAGCATTAAATGAAGTCTCTATAAACTGAGAGAAACTATCGTCTACTTGTTGAGGGGTGTTCAAATAGCCATGACTAGCTTCGGAGTAGATGTTCATTAGAAAGAAGGGCTTTTTAAGTGAATTGAATTTCTCTATGAATTCTGTCAACCATTGTAAAGTTATGTCGTAGTTGGGAACATTACCAAAGCACCAACTGCTACTCGTTTCTTTTAAAGAATGTCGAACACGTTTCACCCAAAATGGCCGCATATAGTAATCCGTTGGTTGTTTCTGGAACCCTTTTGCTAAATAATTGAACGTTGCGTAACTGGAACTGTCTTCCATCCATCCTGTTACATATCCTTTTTCAGAAAATATCTTCCAAACAAAAGGATACGAATCATAGAAACTGCTACAACATTCAGGTAAGTGATCTTCTTGAAAATAAGGTCGTTTACCTGTTAGCAAAGGAACTAGGTTAGTTAAAGTATCAGGACCGACAGTTATAAGTCCCTTTAAGATAATGGCTTTTAGTTTATTTATAAGAATATCGTAAGTCTTTGGTAATTGTCTAATGAAATTCGCCCGTGACATTGAGTCAAAGCAGAAGATGTGGACATTTGGATACTCTGAACCTGCACAAGAGCGATTTTCAACTCGTTTTGTTGGTACCCACACATGCAAATTGGAGTAGAAGAGGGCATTGGTTTTTATACAGAAAATTTCAAGAAACTCATCTTCCACCTGCTCGTATCCTGTAAACTGAATGTATTGGCTGTGCATAATGACGTCATCGCTTCCATCAAACTTCCAGAAGCCTTGATACCAGCACTTGAGTTCAGAAGTGTTTATCTTTAGGAGGTTCACTTCTGTGTAATTCCACTGAAGAGTTCCGTTACCAAGAAGCACTGTTAAGAAAGGCTGAGTTTTTTGACAGAGGAGTGTTTCCTTCCTCCAAAACCGCTCGAATTCCTTATTCCACGGATACACTTCCGGAATTAAACATGGATAGGATGACATATTGTCCAGGAAGTAATTAATAGCTTTGGATTCAATTTGTTTTGAAGTTGTATCTTTCTTGAAGTTGTATCTCAAGAAAAAGTAGCCACAGTTCAAACCAGTCCAAATAATCAGACAAATCCAACATCGTAATAAACGAGAGAGGGTGAAACTACGTCGCATCTTTATCGGAAATCTCATTGCTTTCATCTTCTTAATCCCTAGGAAGAAAAAAAAGTGTTGTTTCGTATGAATGCTTCAAAAAAAATTCAGTAACAAATACTTTTGACATTTTCGTTTAAAATAAAACGCTGTTACTCCTGTAATTATCTTCAATCACAACAAAACAATTCAGCTGTTAAAAATAAATTGGAAAAACTTAAAACCAACTTTCTTAAGTTTCTTTATTTTTTGTAATAAAAAACATTATCGTGTGAAACATAATTATAAGAAATAAAATCAAGGCCACCACACAAAGACAACTATTTTAAAAAATATATTAACAATCTACGATGGGTATTGGTACCTATTCCTTGGGTACCTTCCTTCCCTTCGATTTTGGACTTACCGTCTTCACATCACATGTTTCTGCTTCTACTTATCTCGATTTTTATTTTTATTCATTGTCACACTTGAGAAAAGGTCGCTGGCGGGTCCCAAAACGTTTGTGTAATTTTTAGATTGTTAAAATATTTTGTAAAACAGTAGTCTTTGTGTGGTGGCCTTCATTTTATTCGTTTCTTTATTTTATTCTTTGGTTTTATTTTTTATTTTTTTTTATTCTTAAATGAAAAACCGAAAACGTTTTGTGATAAAACCAAAAAGCCTCATTTACTTTCAAATCATACTGTATCTGCATCTGCGCAAAAAGTAAAAGAGAAAAAAAATCCTCTTGTGAAAAAAATTCGTTAAATTCGCATTAGTTACTTGTTGAAAAGGGATTAATTTTAATCCTACCACACCATGGTTTAGCTAAAAGGATTAATTTAACATTTACAAAAGACAATGAAATAATAATAGAATTGTAAAGAACATTTTTTGTTTGGATTTCAATTTTTATCTATGGGGGCTTTTGTCGTTATTAAAGCGAATTTCACGACACGGTCCCTTTTGGAAACGATTTCAAATGTTACATCGTCCCTCAAATGCACACACCAAGTTCAATAACATCTCTCTAAAAGTTATTAGTAGACAGACACACAGACTAAGTGCTCTCAGGAACCTCACTTTCCTAGGATCTTTAGAATAGGATAGGTTTCTGACACTCGTGAATGATTTCTTTTTGAACTGTGTAGGAGACCATCTTCCTAAGGAAGCTTTCTGAAAATCTTTACGCTGTATCTTTCCAATTGTGATTGTTAATTAAAGGTCCTATAATGCTTATTATTCAGTCCATACAGAATCAATTGGAATAAAATGTTACGAAAAACGGAAATCCGATGGAAATGCACATTATTCGTTTGCTTTCACGCCTTGAGCCATCATCGACGGACAGCTGTTTCGTTCTTATTAGGACTCATCAGCCAGATTTATCCTCGATGATCAAAGCTCATCGAATGTGTATTTCCATCGTTTTCCGTTTGTCCTGTTACATTTAATGCACGTTAAAGCCTTCTCACATAATCAAATATTATCTAAGCACTTTTAATTATTGCTTTAAATTTTAACTTCATACTAATTAAGAACCAACTTTCCTTTATTGCTTTTCGAACCAGATTGTGTCGATTTCCCGATTGATACTTAAATGAGAAGAGTTTGTAAATTACTTTGCAAAATTATTCTAAAAGAATATTTCATTTAAAGTATATTAACAAATCTGTCAAGTAAACTTTAGTGCTCACGTGACCTTGATTCTGAGGTCATTTTCTCAATCACGTGACCTTTGATCGCAACCAGACCACCTGTAAAAAGTTCACCTCCATGAGAGAAATAACTTATCTTTCATTTTGGTCATCTAAAATGAGCAGTTCAGAAGTTGACCACGTCATGTGACTTCCGGTTGACCCATGTCGCTCAAAAATAAATAGTAGTCATCCTCAATAGTACACCTAGCATTTGACACCTTATTTGTATTTCTGTGTCTTATGGTTTCGGAGAAGTAACAGCCAGAAATAGCCAATGTTTTATTTTAGATACAAGGTGGCCATAAAATAACTTTCCCTGTTTGAAAGCACCTGCCGCGAAAACTAATGAACGGAATGAAACCAAAATTCAGATATAGTCTATTGAGGACATAAGGAGAAGAATTCTGCAAAAAAAAAAAAAAATAGTACCAAAAGTCGCCGATAGGAGAAAATTCGGCGCTGCTGTCATTCTAAACGTAGATTATGCAAATTTTCTAGTGCAGAAGTGACAGCAGCCTACTCAGTCCTTTTAAAAAGGGAAGAGCGAACGTTCAGTCAAGCAGTTCGTCGATTGACTGTTAAGTTGTACTCAATATGCGGCTTACCTTATTTCAACGAGAGTTACTTGTAAAGTTGTTTTACATTAAAGAGTGCAATGCAGCGGTGGCTCTTAGAAACTTTCGAAGGCTTCATAACCTACGTAAAGGTCCAAAGTCTAATGTAGCACTGCGAGCTATGATTCATAAATTCGAGGAAACTGGATCGCTAGGAGTGAGAGCCGGCAGAGGACAAAAACCAGTATTAGACAACACAGTAACAGATGTTGCCACTGCAGTGTTCGACGACACAGGGACTAGTAGTGGTCCAAGCGCTCGTGCAATAACTCGCCAAACCGATATGCCTTATGAGACTGTCTGGGAAATCTTACGGAAAATGCTGCATTTCTATCCGTATAAGATAAGTCGTGTGCAAGAACTAAAACCTACAGATTATGATAAGCGCCTGACTTTCGCGCTAATATTTCTTGCCCAAATGGAAATCAACAATGATTGGCCTTGGAACATATTGTGGGGAGATGAGGCTCATTTTTATCTGAATGGTCAGTCAACACTCAAAACTGCAGAATCTGGGCATGTGAACGTCCCTTAGTGATTCATCAAGTGCCACTGCATTCTCCAAAAGTAACTGTGTGGTGTGGATTCACAGCAGAGTTCATATTAGGACCATACTTTTTTGAGACTACGACTCCTACAGGTCCTGTTACCTGTACCATTAATGGACAGAGATATCTGCAAATGCTGCAAACGTTTATCATTCCTGTTCTATGCAAGATGGAGCACGACCACATATTGTTCGTGCAGTACAGAACCTGTTACGCCAGCATTTCAGGAATGAGAGGGTTATCAGTCAATATTTTCCGATGGAATGGCCGTCCCGTTCCCCGGACATGACCTCATGTGACTTTTGGTTGTGGGGTACCTGAAATCCATTGTGTATACTGGTAGCGTTACAAACCTGCATTCGTTAAAGATAACATACGACGGACTGTTACAAACATCCAAACTGACACTTTACGCGCAGCAGTAGAGAACGTCATACACAGGATGCAATATGTTGTACACAAGAAAGGTCAGCACATTGAAAATGTTGCAGATGGTCCAGAGGACCCTAATTATTGATTAATGTCGCTAATGTTGATAACAGATTGTTACAAACAATTGATGATTAAAGATTGTTGTTTTGTTTCAGAACGTTTTCTGTGAGTCTCAACCTCCATTCATTACTGTACTGTAAGTTCATAAACTTTCATAAACCTTTTTCACCAATTTACTGGTTCCGACAGTGCCAAATTTTCTCCTATCGGCGACTTTTGGTACTATTTTTTTTTTTTTTTTTTTTTTTTTGCAGAATTCTTCTCCCCATGCCCTCAAAAGATTATATCTGAATTTTGGTTTTCTTCCGTTCATTAGTTTTCGCTGCAGATGCCTCCAAACATGGACAGTTATTTTATGACCACCTTGTGTATATAGATTCTCAAGTTAGTCTTCACCAATATTATGGTAAAAAAAATAATGTAAAAGATGGGTGGTAAAGATACCTAGCACCTATATTGTGGTTGTGTTTTTTTGTTTTTTTTTAGGCTTAAAGCATAAATATATCTAATTAAGATCTACATTAGGACCCGTAGCATTTCATTATTTGCACCAAAAACGAAAAAACACCAAGCGGAAACGATTTTTCGTTTGTAAATAAAACAAAAAGAAAAAAAAGCAAACATTTTCCGTGGAGTTAACTGTTAGGTCAAATGAGGTATAACAGTTTCCAGGATGTTTCGTTTGGAAAACACCCGGAAAACAATACTTCCGGTTTCAAATGACGCGGTTTTCCAAATGCTTAGTCTAAGACCGCCATTTTCTTTGTTTTATGCGTGTGCTTAGCAAAGAGTCCTGACGCTTTAAATTCAAATTTTCTTAAAAAAATACAAAAAAAAATCGGATTTTCTATCAATTTTATTCCTAGGATGTATTAATGAATCGCTTTATTCAAAAAAAATTAAGTTAGCCCTAATTCCGCAGGTGAGATTTCATAGTACCCGGTACCAAATTTAGACTTTCAAGTGTCTTTATTTCGGGCACTTTGATCATATTTAGGGCACGATCTCTAAAAATGCAAAATTAATGTATATTTTTAAAATAACTATCATTTTATTACAGAAACAAAAGCCTGGCTACTTAAAATCATTGAAATGTAATGACTTTTAAAATTCTGTAGCCTTTATAAATTCGGCATTTACATTAAAATACGAATAACAGATCGTTTTTATTTCTATAATCCATATTTCATCTTTTCGAATGCATATAATATTATCAAGTTTATTTTTTCTGTTTTCATATAACATTATGATTGTATTAAATTCTGCAAAGTGCTTTCTGTCGAATACTAAGTTTATTTCTCAAATTTCTTCGTATTCTTATACTAGTAAAACTTATAATACATACCTATAAGATTAAATTCCTGACATGTGAGTATTCCAAGTCGCAAATATATTTTATTTTCAAAGGAAAAAAAGAACAATCAATTAGACGAAAACTTTCCCTGACAGAAAGTGTCCGCCATTTTGCATTCCACTTTGCCTAGCAACCAACAACAATGGCTGTTCCAGTTATTACAATTGAATCGTACAAGACATCATGTAGGGTTATTCCATTGTAATGAAATATTGAAAAAGTGGAACACTTGAAAGGAAATCTTATTCCAATCAAAAAAACCAAATGAAAATTTTCAATAACAAATAACAGCAAGCTAATTCATTGATAGGATAATGTCCAAATTTCCCACGGCCACCTGACATTATACGAAGTTTCACACATCCTATCTAAACTGGCCGTAGTTTTCACAAGGTCAGTCTTAATAAAATGCGATTCGTAAAATATGTACATAGATTTTTTTTTTTTTTTTTTTTGAAACAGAGATTAATAACCCAAGAAGAACTGCACATACGAACAGATTTAGGAACACAAAACAAATAAATAACTTGCATTCCAATCTGTCTCGTGAATATATATTTTTTTTTGCTTCGACGCATGGGTAAGCAAATAAATGCTCATCAGACAGCTCTGATGACACTGGACGGTATTGCCAGTGAAACCGATCGTTTTTAATTGTAAATATTCTTTAATTTGATTTATGTAAATAGACGTAAAGTGGTTTTAAAAAGATAACTTCATACAATTTAAATATTTAAAAATATTAAAATGTCTTCGAAATAAATAATTACAGCAAATAAATTACAAAAAAATTACAATGTGGCCTACAGAGTTTGAGAGCAATTGAATGAGGTTTAGGGTTATTTGAAAAAAGAAAGTGAGGGGGTGGGGGCAAGAGAATATTCTTTCGTTCTTCTTCATTGTCCTAATTTACTTTCTCTTCAGATATATTTACCAAAGTGCTGCAGATTTATTTGTCTTTCCACAAACATGCACAAGTTGCAATTACAGACTTTTTTTTCAAATAGACGAACGAAACGGTGAAGACAATGACACGGAAATAAAAGAACTGATCTATTATTTAATTGATAATTGTGAATAGAGATTGTCCTTGTAACTATTTGATTTATGTGCAATAGATGAATAGAATATATTTTCCATGAACAGCATTCAATCGTTTAGAAAATTTTATTGTAAAGAATAACGTTGTACAGTAAAATAAAACAAAGAACGCACATAACTAAACAAAACACAAATT
>JAFIDM010000006.1:14573374-14587939 GCA_023159025.1 Thereuonema tuberculata
TCGCAGCAGTCATGAAAGTGCCAACAATCGTCATCGGGCTCGGAATGGGCGCCATCGCCACAGAAAACAGTGGATCCTCTTTCTGACGAGTACAAAGAGGCAGCCTTCCTGTACTGGGCTGCTGACGAAGATGGTAACATTCTGGATCAGAAAAAAAGAAAAGAGCCAAGACTGTCATCAACCAGTACAAGAAATTGAAAAGCCTCCATTCTCTGCGATTATGGGAAAAGCATCAGACAGGCAAGCCTTCAATGCAGAGGATAAATGATGCTGTAACAGCCAAGTTCAGAGAAGCTATTGAATAGTGTGCGGTGATCCACGATCGGACCCCGCGGATCTGCGCAATGATAGAGAAAGCAAGCATTGATTCTGATGATCAAATCAAGTTCAAAGTGTTATTGTTCTGGGTGAAGAAGTTCGAGAAACGGAATCGGATTGTGAGTCGAGCAATTACACAGAGCGTCAGCAGGAACTGGCAAGCAAAGGAAGCTGACTTGCTAATGAATTCGTGATGTATTCAAACTGATACTTGATGAAGACCTGCAGCCGAAAAACATATTCAACGCCGATCAGAGTCGCTTCGTGAAAGAACTGCACTCCTACAGAACACTGCGACCGCAGGGAATCATTGCTGTGCGAGTTGCAGTTGATCAACGAGCACTACAACATACTCCTACATGATCATGCCTGTCATTTCGATGTTTGTGATAGTAGCAGAGGCAACTGGCAAATTCCCCGAATCAAAACCTGCTGATCCTCCAAACATCCGTTCATTCGTGGCAAATCCGCTAACATGAACAAAGGTGACTTGATCAAGCTCTATGAGGATGTGTTGTGGCCAAGCATGCCACCAGAACGGAACTCATGGTCTTCAAACAAGGTTGAAAAGCTGTCCGATAAGTACGTGCCTGCATCAAGACACTGCATCAAGGATGCACTGGAATCATCCAGCCATGTGACGTGTATTTCTTCCATCCGTATAAGTCTGTCGTCTGCTTCATCACAGATACTGTGATATTCAAGACGGACAATGTGAACAGGGATCGATTCTTGGCACTCACTCTGTCATTCACGCTGTATCAGTTCAGTGCTCCTCGCTTCAGAAGCATGATAAAGTATGCGGTCTACAAATATGGATACCGGAACAAGAACCTGATCCATGGATAAATTCTAACTTCAACTGCTTCGACTCGGTCATCAATGACAGTGCTTCAATTGTGACAGCATTGCATTCGTTAAATGTGCTCACTGTGAACAGAGTATCTGCCTTTCGCACACCCTGTTCTCTGAACTTCACATCGATTGTATCTGATTTGAAGCTCATCAATAACAATTTCCTGCTTATTTTCCAATCAATATCTGCTTATTGTGCCTGTATCATCCTTATCTAAGGTTGCAGGCTACTTATAAGCCTCTAGCAGTGACCTATAGGTGATTTCCCATGCTAACTTTGACCCCTCATAGCTCCAAAACCCCTGGCTGTCTGCCGCTAAATTTTTGCTGGTTGACTTAGTTATGGAAGATCTTTCGAATGCACATGGTCTGAACCGGCAACTCCGGTGATGCTATTGTGCCATTTACTTGTGAGAGAAACAGCAAAATAAGGGAGAGGAAAGGAAAGGGTTGGAAGATATCTGGTGAGAGAAGATATTTGCGACTTGACAAAAGAAAGATAGGAATTAATTAATGAATTGGAGAGAAGAGAAGGTGAGAATGACAATTGTAAAATTGTGGCAGGTTATGTTAGTGCAGGTGATGAAAAGTTTTCTTTTGAACTGTTTTACAGTGGGTCTTTCACGAATATTGTGGGGAATTTTATTCCATAGAGAAGGAGCACAATAGCTAACAGCTCTTTTTTGATAGTTTGATGCGATTAAAGGTGACATTTTCATTTTATTTGGAAGAGCACAAAAAGAAATGTACCTCACTTACAAATTTACAAACTGAATTACAAGGAAGTCGATGAATATTTTCCATAATTGTAATACGATGTTTTGTTTTAGAAAAAGTTGCAGTATTTAGACATAAATACAATTGTTTACTTCATTGTGTAGCATGAAGTAAGTTTCTATTTGAAAATCATGCTGTTGAAGTTTCTTTGAGCGCTGGTTGTTTTATTAAGTTTCTGTAACGTTATCTTCACTTGATGCTAAATACGGAGACTTCACAGCAAAAGTGAACCAAATCCACAAAATATATATTCGAAATAAAGAAATATTTATAAACACACAAATATTCAATTAAAAATTTTTGTATTTAAAATCTTAATAAAAATAATAAACTATATACAATACGAATAAAATTTAAAAAAAGGTCCTTGGACGTTTCAAAGGCACATGGCCTTCTTCATCAGCAAGATCTTATTCGTATTGTATTTTATTCGTATTGTATATATTTTATTATTTTTATTAAGATTTTAAAATACAAAAATTTTTAATTGAACATTTGTGTGTTTATAAATATTTCTTTATTTCAAATATTTGATCTCACACGTAAAATATTTCAAAAACATATATTCGAGAAAAGAGGTTTAACGTTAGAGTGCTGAAGGACTTCTATGGTAATGCTATTTATGATTTTAATGTCTTACTGCTAGTAAGGAACTTTTTTAATAAATATATATCATTAATCAAAAATATTGATAATAATAGTTAACTGCTGCACTTAAACTGTGGGAAAATGGACTTAACACCGAACCCTGAAAATAAATACTATTTTGGGTTATTTTGTGCCGATTTATATTTATTAAAAAAAAATGCTTAACAGTGGATAGTGCAAAAAAATATTCCTGTTACTACGTAATTTTTTGTTATTATCCAATCTCATTATTATCTGTATTCGTTTCATCCCTTGAATATCTTCAAGCAAATATCTGCCAGATTTTAAGAACCCTAATATGAAAAACTTTCACACCATTGAAATTCATTTTTCATTTATTTTTTTAAAAAAGTGATAATTTCTCTTTAATTTCATATTTAACAATAAACTTGTACAGTATAAACACTTTTTAAATAAAAAATAATAATTTTAAATGTTTTAATTACAAATTTCAGCAATAATCTTCTACATAAGAATTTTATATGAAATTTAAAACAAAAATGTATACATGGTGTCCGGGAAGTTCCCGTACCCTTATTATGTTATTATTATATTAGGGGGTACAGGAACTTCCAGGCCACCCTTATATTACAAGCAGTAAGTAACTGTTGATAATGAATCTCTTAAAACTCCTTTATTGTTATAACGAACGACATTTAGATTGAGACTAAAACGGATTCCAGATATAAACAGATGAATTTATCTCTTGTTGAGTCTCTTTCTGATGATGTTAACCTATGTTACAAATGCTTTAAGAATGGAACGATAATAATTTGTTTTCTGTTAGCTTTTTGATCTTTAAAGACAAATCTTTAAGGAATTAAAAACTTTCAAGATTTGAAGCAATGAAACTACAGGAAGTGATTTCTTGGAAAAAGCTAAAAAAAAAAAAAAAGTGTCCCTCTATAGGCCTGGACAGGCTTTTGGGGCGCGGGAGGTCAGGCTCCCAGCGTTTCGTGACCAACGGAACAAGTTGAGATCGGGTGGTCAGCCCGACGCCCGCCCGCCTTTAACTCACGGGAAAGAAACCCGGTACCCATTCCACAGAGGGCTGGGTAGACCCTAGGACCCGTTCGGAGGTGAAAGAAGCGTGAATAAATCCCCGCCCTCCGCCGAGGCCGGGAATGGAACCCGCTACCTCCAACCCGCAGCCAAGCGCCCTGACCACTTGGCAACCGGGCCCACTCTTGAAAGAAGCAATGGTTCGTATATGTATTGGATGCATCCTACCAGGAATCAAACTTTCTCATATAGATATATTCAAGTGATACACAGGTCATTTACTATGTAAAGAGAAGCATCATAATCTAAGTATAATAGGGGGTACGGAAACTTCCCGGCCACCCTGTATAGTAGCATTGATTTTTGTGGCTAAAAATGAAAACGAAACGTAAGTGCTACAAACTAAACTTTTTCTTATGCTTCGACATGGAACTGTAGTTTTTGTGACATTCCACAAGAGTTGATGATAAACCATCTGAACATTCCTCAGCTAAACGTTTTGCTCGTTATTAATTCTCTTATTTTCACTCTTCAATTCCTTTGCAGCAACAAATACTATGAAACAGTTTTTATCCTGGGATGCTCCAACCTAATGGTTCTGCAAGGAGAAGTAAGTAGAAAAAAAAATTCTAATTTACTGTGAAAAACAACAGTAAAGAAATTGCATTAATGAAAGTTTATGTAAAACTATGCAAAAAAATCACTTCGATTATATATTGTAACAGTTTGTTAAATAAATATTTTAAGAAATAATTTTCCATCTGTATTTTTGTAGAAATTATTTATCTGTGTTTATCTGTATTCATTTTTATCCTTAACCATTATTTATTCCTTTACATTTTCTAATTACTGATGTTCTGTTTATTTTTAAAATCTTTTTCGTTGCAGCCGTTTAATTGGTTAATTAATTTAAATTCGTTATATTTTTATCCAATCATTTTGTATATTATTAATTAACCTTCCAATCAAATTCTTCCATGTAAATACTATCCCACCCAAAACATTTCATGTAAAATAAGTTGCCAAGACTCACACGCTCATAATGCTTTCACTGGTAAAAAGATATGAGATCTCATGTGAAGCCAAGCCCCTAACTCTACAAGGCCTAACTCTACAAGCCCTAACTCTAAAAACCCTATATCTTGGTCAAAAAGTATGGCTTGGCCGTTTCGTGGCTGTCGCACAGACAATCCCATGGAGTTATGTAAAGGATATGGAGTATGCCAAGGCATACTTTTTGACCAAGATAGTAGGGTTTTTAGAGTTAGGCATGTAGAGTGAGGGCTTGGCTCTACATGAGATCTGATAACTTTTTAACAGTGAAAGCATTATGAGCATCTTGGCAACGTAATTTACATGAAATGTTTTGGGTGGGATGAAATAGTTCCATGAAACGGCCAAGCCATAGACTACTTTTTGACCAAGATATAGGGTTTTTAGAGTTATGTGGCTTGTAGAGTTAGGCCTTGTAGAGTTAGGGGCTTGGCTTTATATGAGATCTCATATCTTTTTACCAGTGAAAGCATTGTGAGGGTGTAAGTCTTGGCAACTTATTTTACATGAAATGTTTTGGGTGGGATTTCATTTCTTTTTGTAGGATGAGATCTGATAACTTTTTAACAGTGAAAGCGTTATGAGCATGTGAGTCTTGGCAACTTATTTTACATGAAATGTTTTGGGTGGGATTATCTATTACAACTAAATTTAATTTTAAGATTATGTAGAAAATGGATTTTTTTTTTCAATACCCTACTTTTCTGTTTTTCTATTGGTCAACTTGTACTTACAAGCTGTTTGCATTTTTCTAAGAAATCACATTATTACACAGTATTATTTAGGCCGAAGCATTGAGGGTACGACGTATTTCAGATCTTAATAAAATCCAAAGTATAAAAGCTAGATAAATGAAACTTAGCGTATTTGATTAGTATGGTAACTGCATCTTATCCTGAAAGTTTGAGCTCTCTAGTATTATCCAGGCCGAAGCTATGAGGGTTCGATAATACATAACCAGACCCCCCCCCTTTATGAGGGGTTGGAGGGTGAAAGTTACGGATTTCTTAATTTTTTTTGTTGTTTGTGTGCTAATCCTAGCCTGCATACCAAATTTCAGCTTTCTATGACTTCAGGAAGTACCCTAGAGGTTTTGATGATCATGAGTCAGTCAGTTAGTGAGTGAGTGAGTGACGGAATCGACATATTTTAGGTATTAATAAAATCCAAAGTATTAAAGCTAAATAAATGAAACTTAGCGTATTTCATTAGTCTGCTAACTGCATCTTATCCTGAAAATTTGAGCTCTCTAGTATTATCCAGGCCGAAGCTATGAGGGTTCGAAAATACGACGAAACACTTCCAGTAAAGGTACGTAGTGCCCTTCCTGCCTTCGGCTCGTCTTGGCGGGGGCACTGCCGTGCCCCCAGATAAAAACCGATGATTTTCATGCAGTACCGGATTAACGGGGGGCAAAAGGAGGCAACTGCCCCGGGCGGCACGTCCGGGGGGGCGGCAAAATGGGTTTGAAAATTGATCCTGTTTTATAATTTCATAGTGTATAAAAATGTAAATAAAAACAAAATTTAGAAATGATCAGATCACTTTTTTATACTGGTGGGATTTTGTTAATTCACAGAAAGTGAACTCAAATCCTTGTTTTACGTAAAAGTATTTTAGAAACAGAAGAGCGTTGATGTGATTTGCGGAGAATGTTTCATTGACGAAAATTCAATAAATTATGAAGAAGCTATTAATTCGTTTTCTGAAAGAAAAACAAGGAAAGTAAATTTATAAAAATATATGCATACAATACATTATCAAAAGCATAATGAAAGGAAGCTGCGAAGACCATCATTGTTTGGGCAAGAGGAAAATGGTGGTGGTTTTTAGTGTTTTTTTTTAGTCGGTTTTAAAAAATGCTTATGCCTGTATGTCATAGAACCGTTAAGTAAAAAATATACCGTATTTACTCGCATAATTTCCCCTTTTTTTCATCAATATTTTGACAAAAAAAAAGGGGGGTGGGGAAATTACGCGATGTTTTTCAATTTGAGGAAAAAAAAATATGGCGAAAGTGTAAGGAAAACCATGTTAAATATTGATTTTTAAAGCAAGAAATGTAATTAACAACAATTTTATTAACACGCAACATTTAAAATATAAGAAATCACATCTCAACATTTGTTTTTTCTTCAAAGTACAGTTAAGCAATAGACATGCACGGAAGTGTGTGTGCGACTGTGACGTAATTTCGTAACTCACGCAGCGCAGCCCGCCATCTTTATAGCTGCTCACCGCATGACGTCAGCATCAGCTGCCTGCTAATAGAGAACTTAACTTTATTCGCGAACTTCACGTTTTCACAAAACACTCGAAATTGTTGTACTGATTCAGAAGCAGTCTGCTCTTGTACTGACCGGGGTGGGGGTGGAATCTTCCCCTAAAGTAGCGTGGGATAGAGAAATGCGATAGTAACGGTACATTGTCGCGTCGTCGTGAGTTGACCGCCAGTCAAGGTCATGTTGGAAACGCGTTGAAGTAGAGGTGGGGAAATTATGCGATAAAAACAAAAATTGAATTTTGTAATCCACAAAAACTGGGGTGGGGAAAATACGCGATGGGGGAAATTATGCGAGTAAATACGATATGTGTTTCTATTTCAATAAATTAGGTTTGGCACACCATTAAAGAGACTATTACTTTTATCCAGTTATTTATAATTGCATTAAATAGTGAAAAACAGCTGCAGGGGCAGCATGGGGATGACTTCCCCCCCCCCCCCCGATAAATTTCCTAGATCCCAAACTGTTTTCATGCAATAAATTAATTCAGTTTCAGAACTTGACTCGTTGTCTCTAGATCCCACAGACACTCCCACAAACACCATTGCAGTATTATCAGATATAATCAGATACTGATGTTTTATATATAATTGGCAGCGTCCAATTCACTGGATTTATTTTAGTCTATTTTACAAAGTGATCAATAGAACAGAAATTATTTCTTTTCATTTTCACAAATAAAAACAAAAATGTTACTTTTTTCTTAATAAAATATAAACAACTTCATTGATAAGTCTCTAATATTGCTCTTTGTAATGAATTTCAAATTCCAAAGCACTATTTACGACGTGGTTCTTTGAAATATATATGTTATTTATCTGCTCCAGATATAGTAAACATTTACAAGGACTATATTTATTTACGATTATCTTCTCAATTATATAACATTGCCGATGCAATTCATTCTTTTTATTTCCGTGTTTGCTCTCACTGAAAAAGCTGTTACAACACTTGCTCATTTGTAATAAAGACAACGTTCACAAGAACTTCAGTAAATATAGTTCATGTGTCTCAATGGATGATTCATTAATCGATCAAAATTTTTGTATTTATTACTCGATAGGATTTCGATATCCTTTATTTATCGTAAGAATAGGTTTCATTTGATTACAGGAAGACAGATAAACGAGATTCTAGAAATAGCAAATATCTAAAAAAAATATTAATGTAGAAATGATCTGTAATAATAAAACAAGGCAGGTTTCCTAGTACGTATTTCATTTTATTCTTTTATTTTTTTCGAGTGCAACTTCTGAGCACGGAGATACGCATTCTATACTACTCAGAAGTTCCCATCGAATATTCTGGGAATAGATACTGTGGTGGTTTCCCGTTGCCTTTCTCAGGAAGCCATTATGAAATGGTTTGAGAAAGTGAAGAAGAGGCTGACAAACAAAAGAAAGGAAAGGAAACATCCATACCTCTACCAAGATTCGAACCCAAGCTCCGACACATCTGCCTAGTGGGAGGCCGATGCCTAAACCACTAGGCCACGCCGGGACAGCATTTCATTTTGAACAAATAATATTTAAAAAATAAAATATACTTAGGAAAAGGAAATAACAGAATGAAAATAATCAAAATTATATAAAAAAGGAAGACAAGTCTATGGTGATATTGTTATTCAAACACTTCAGTGATCAGGATTCCATTGAAGCCGACACGCAATAGAAGTTCAGGGATACTAAACACCAACTGTGATACAATTGTGATACACCTCAAATATCTTTTTTTTATGCATCCTTGTAGTGTAATGAAATTTGGCACAGTAATGATACACAAAACTGTATCCCCTTTTCAAATATCACTTCCAGCTTAACCAGAAATGGCATCAACTTTGCAAACTTAAATGGAACACCCTGTATATTTAGACATACTTAAATTCTACTCGAAATTTGGAATTCAACAATGTATCACTTGTACGTTTCGTTCGAATGTTTTATGTATGGAATGAAGATAAAAGAACTACAACAAATATTTATTATAATGACAGCTACGAACGTAGAAAAGAAATACGTTGGCTGATGTAAGTTGCTCAAAGTGTTCACCATGAGCATCTCTGCATAATTGGGCTCGTTCAATTACTTCCCGCATAACGTTATTCAACTGTTGAGCTATCAACTTTCAACTATTGGCTATCGTTGCTCGTACTCTATTCTGTAGATCAGCAAATGTTGTAGGTGGTCTCAAATGAGCAATATTTTTCAGGTGATGGAAGATGAAAAAAAATCAAATACCGTCATGTCTGGTGATCTAGGTGGTCACGGTACTGGTCCATTGGTTCCAATCCAGTGATTGCTAAACATGTGCAAATGATACATTGTTGAATTCCAAATTTCGAGTAGAATTTAAATATGTCTAAATGTACAGGGTGTTCCATTTAAGATTGCAAGTTGATATCATTTCCGGTTAAGCTGGAAGTGATATTTCAAAAGGAATACAGTGTTTTCCATATTTTTTTGTGTATCATTACTGTGCCAAATCGCATTACACTACAAGGATACATAAGAAAATATTTGAGGTGTACCACAATGCTGTTCACCCGATATATGAGGGTACCATAAACTTTTAAATGCTTAGGGCCTCTAAAGGTCTTAATCCGGCCCTGTCCCAAACAACAGAAAATGAAATATGTAAGGATCGATATTGTGGGGAACACTATAAAACCAGTTCTTCCCTTGTTTTATTATTAAATAAATCACTCCTGCATTAAGTTGTTTATTTGTTTGTTTGGTTTTTAGATATGTTTCTATTTCTAGGCTATCGTTGTTCTACGTTCCTGACTTTTTCAACTTTTCTGATTTCATATTCTTTATAATTTATAGTTGAAATAAGTTTGAAATTTAAAGAAAACATTAAATGCTACATAACTTTAAGTAAAATAACGTTAACAAGAACATAACAATGCAAGATGTTATGTTGAGATAACAATGATAAAGCATTAACGTGATGCTCTGGGGTTCATCAAGAGATGGGAATTAACTGTCGAGGATATAGTGTTGATGAAATTTTATGGCTGAAAAATGAGAACAGTAGCAATGAACTTTGAATTAAATTTATGCATGAGTTTCACTGAAAGAAAACAATATGGTAAACATGTACAATAGAACGAAGATTGTGCTCTTGAAATTATTCTGTGTGATGTACAACATTCTCTTTATCATCATTCTATTTGTGAAGTATTTGAACAAAAAGATTAGAATATGGAGCTTTAATGATTCTTAATGATAATGATTCTTGTTACTGTAAGTTTTTATTTGCATAACTTATGATATCTTACGATGATGAAGATATGAGCGAATGTTTCCGCAAGTCAAGATATTGGAGCATCTACATTGGTTATGAATACATTTATTTTTCAATATAGAATGTTTTGCATAATTATTATTAATAATAAAGTATTTACAATATCAAAATATAATAAAAAAATATCTAACATATTAATCACAAAGTGTAAAACTGCTTGTTTTCTTAGAACTTAAAATCTATTAAACCAAGTTGAACGGTTTTCACCCTTTGGTAGTAGATGTAGCAGGGATTGGTAACGACCACATACCATTACTTTACTGCCTTAGGTATTCAAGCAGTTGAAAAAAAAAACCTTCAAAAACCTAATGGGTATTGCACGAACTAGATGAAAACGTTTTTGAAAACCTAAACGGAAACATATTGGGCTATACAATTACAATGATATAACTAATCTATTTTGCTACATGAATCAGTAAGTATTCAAGAGGCTGTCATGAAGCATTTCATGAATGATGGGTACTATCTCCATGAATGAATATACTTCAAATATGCCACTGACTGAAGCATTGGATGAAGAAGGTCTTTTAGTTCCAAATAAGTAGCCAGGATAGACATAGCAAAGTATGCTAAAGGACTGAGACCTAGAAAGGTAACAGTTGAGGAAGGTAGTGTCTCAACATTCACAGCCAGTCTTGAAGTATTGAAGTTTAGGACAAGCTGCAAATTGAAATTTCAACTCGATTTTATTAACATTTGTAAATTATAGACTTTAAGCTAATGAAGATTAAATCTTTATATTTCTAACTCTATATATGCATGTTCTTTTCCGATTTGATTCTTGCATTTTGTGTTTCGCTGTAATCATCATTTTTCTTCTTGATATTTGGTAATAGAGAAATCTGAATGGTTCAAGAGCTATTTAAAATATATACACTCAGCAAAGGAATTTTGTCATTGGAATCATGAAGACATCACAAGAAGTAGCTTCTATTTTAGGAGATGAAATATTTATACTATTGCTATAAATGCTTGTGAAATTAGCACATCATAATCAAGGACAAATTTAGTTGATATTTTTGTTCTGAAAAGCTCTCATCCAAAGATCTAGAGCAATACAGCATTCGAGGTTTTTGCAAGTTGCATAACTATCACAACAAAAATCAGTAACTAATAATTAATATTGAATAAAACAAACAAAAAAAAGAATTAGAAACTCTTGATAGTTTGTTTGTATATTTCATAGTTGTTACCCGTCTAATATCCCACAATTCCTTTAAACTTTTTGATAAATTAACTGTCTTCATTAGCTTATCCATTACAAAGAAGGTTCTAAGTAAATCTAGTCTAAAAACATAAAAAGACCTCTTAATAGAAATTGCAAGATATATTTCCAGAAATCATCTTTTTACCTCTCCAAGAATGAGAAAGTTTTGTCTATCCTCTCGCTACATAGATAAAGAGAAAATTTCTATTATAATTTCTTATAAAACTGATGAGCAATTATATGACATTCATGGTTTAAAATAGCATTTCCTTCCTTTTACAAATCAGAAAATTAATTAAAGAAAAACATTTGATCATAACATAACATCAATATCGTTACCTATGGCTTAAACTGTTCGAAACAGCAGTAAAAAATTCGTCTTGAAAACTCGTAGACAAGCAGTTCTTTGAGGTTATATATCCTTGATTACTTTTGTAAATAATAATATTAATCGAGCTTTATATTAATCTAGTTTAGTAACAATTTCATTTTAGTAACAGTTCATTTTGCCCATTAATATTAATATATACAACTACCCATGTAATTTCGTTTTGAAATATAACATGGTTACAGGATTCTTTCTACAAACTGTACAGTTAAATCAAATTTCCGTCTTGTGCTATTAGCATATAGATAGCATAAATTGATATTAGGTTACCTATATTTTGTTTTTTAATGAAAACAATACATTTATTAACATAAATATTAAATACAAACTAATACCATCCAAAAAGACAGTGCCTTTACAATATTTTCTGAATACATAAAATTACATACAATAGACTGAGTTGAGTGGAAGACATTCAAGGCAGTTGTTTGTATTTAAAAAAACGGATTGGATAGACGTAGACATACAAATTTATTGTGTGGACATTAATAATAATAACAGAATAATTAAAAAATATTAACTATTACCAAAGCCAATCATCTTTTTGCACAACTATTAAATTTTTTTGGTTCTATTTTTCTTAATATTTTACAATTACTTTTCAATATCATTTACCATAATATAAGATCTGTAAATTATTAAAACATCACAATTAAGTTTTACCACTATTGATATAGTTCATAGATAGCATCTCTGACTTCGAACAAAAATATCTAAGTTCGAAACTGATCGAGGAAGAAGAAAAAAAATATTGTGGGCCCGGTAGCCGAGTGGTCAGGGCGCTTGGCTGCGGGTTGGAGGTAGCGGGTTCGATTCCCGGCCTCGACGGAGGGCAAGGATTTTTCCACGCTTCTTTCACCTCCAAACGGGTCCTAGGGTCTACCCAGCCCTCTGTGGAATGGGTACCTGGTTTCTTTCCCGGGAGTTAATCTCCCGACCTCCCGACCTCAACTTCTTCCCATGGGTCACGAAACGCTGGGAGCCTTACCTCCCGCGCCCCAAAGGCCTGTCCAGGCCTATAGAGGGATACTTTAACTTTTTAACAATTAAGTTTTTAATTAATCTTAACTTATTAAATCTCTTTTCCTCACTTCATAATTAGAACTTATTTGCTTAAAGATTAATACGATATGATAATACTTTTGAATCTTTATATTTAATAAAGTTATTTTGTTAAATACTGATTCAAAATATTATATTTGTAAAAGACTTTAGATTTTGTACAATACTTTAACGTGTGATCTTCATATTACAAGAGTCCTTTAAAGCCACCATACATATAAAAGGGGGTTAAAAAATAAAGTTTTTTTACAATAAAATCCACTATCGGTCTCTCGAGCTAATTAATTTTGACCATCTGATGAAGCGGGCAAACTAATGCGCTCGAGAAACCGGTAGTGAATTTTATTGCAAATAACTTTATTTTTAACCTCTTATTTCTGTAGTGGCTTTAAAGTCACTTTTGATTTTATTCTTTTTACTGAAAATGAAGCTAAATTTCTTATTTATATTTTTTCTACTAATTTACAAATTTTAGCTATTATTAATGAAATCAGATTCTCATAAAGGATATTGAGCCTCATGTTTCAGAGCAAAATGTAGGTATATTGCTTATAAGTGAATGATCTTCATTTATAACAATAATTTATTCTTATAAGTCTTAACAGTCTATTTAAGACACTGCAGAGACTTTAAGAGTACTTTCTCTCTATTGATTTTTCATCGTGGTTTCAAAATAATCCCTACCATATTCTGTTTCTCTTGAACTTTACAATAGCAGTAATTTCTTAACGTTGTATCATTGACACAATAGGACTGGTTATAATATCTATTAAGACGATGAACTGTACTCTTAATGCTGAAACCCTTCTCCAACGCATTAGACACCATAAATGACTCAAATAATGCATCATTTGGGGAAGTTTCAATTATTATATGAAACATATATTTATTATAGTTTGATTTCTGTTCTCCTATCACTGAATATGAGCTCATTCTTTTAGCACTTACAATAGATTTTAACTGAAGAGGAACACACTGTGGAGAAGAAGCAAGAACCTTATTAATGTATGAGACCAATGTCATAGAAGCATTCTTGACTTCCGGTTTGTCAACAGAGACAGGCATTTCCTCATTACATGGACAGTAATCCAGTGGAATACCTGCTTCCTCACAGCCACGCTGTAAAGGCAGTGGATACCAAATACTGTGACCGAACCGACTCCATTGCTTTCTTGGTTTATCCCAGCGTTGTTTTATAACATCCAACAATGCATCGTAAACGTCAAAAAAAGTTGTCAGTCTTTTCTCGTTCATTCTAAGATTTTCACTGATATGAGGATATTTGGATCTTAGCCACGGTGGAATTGTAATAGAGAAAAAAGGCGTAACTCGTTCTATGCGACCAAGAACAGTATTACTGTAACTTCCAAGTCTATAGCCATGGTCTCCCATCACTATAGTTATGGTATTGTTCAGATTACCAGAGTTATACAAATTCTGTAAAAACTCTGATAACTCTTCATCTGCCATTTGGGGGGCGTTTAAGTAATCATGGCTGGGTTCACTATAGACAGTCAACAGAAAGAATGGTCTACGGAGGGAATTCATCTTTTCTTGAAATTTTCTTAACCAAGTGAGTAATAATTCCAGATTGGGAATATTTCCAAAACACATGCGTTTGCTTTTTTTTCTTAGGGGAAAATTGCGATGTTCCAACCAAAAAG
>JAFIDM010000006.1:14630911-14645611 GCA_023159025.1 Thereuonema tuberculata
AAAATCTTTATTAATGTATTTCTAGTAATATTTTCTAAGTTATAATTTCTAATTTGATTTCTAATTTTATAAAAGTTATTTATTATTAAAGAATATAATATTTTTTCTTTTGGCATTAAAATTTTATATTTTATTCTTATCTGTATTTTTTCATTCTTTGTTAATATACAATAATCTTGTATTATGTAATTCATTATTTTATTTAATATTCTATTTATGTTATTAGTGTCTGTATTACCTAAATGTACCCAACAACATAATCCATAATTTATTAATGAATCTATAAATGATTTATATATTAACATCTTGTATCTTATAGAAAAGATACCCTTTATATGTTGAAACATATATATTAATGAATTAAGTTTATTTAATATATATAAATAATGTGTTTTCCAAGAGAATTGATCATTAATATATAAACCTAGATATCTAATTGTTTTAATAATTTCAATATTTTCACAATTACAACTTTGGAAGTTTATGTCATCATCGAATAAACAATTATACTCATGATATTTTATTACTGGATTTGTATGTAAAAATTTATTTTTTGTTTTCAATATCATTAGTTTTGTTTTTTCACTATTTATTTTCATTTTATTATTGTGTGTCCAAATAATTAATTTATTAAAGTCTTTTTGTATATTGTATTCTGCAGTTTCATAATTTTCATTTATATTTATCAATATGATGTCATCAGCATAAGCAAAAATTTTTGATGTTGATATTGTACTATATAATGTATTTAAGTATAAAATAAATAAAAGTGGCCCTAAGTTTGAACCTTGAGGAATTCCTGTTTTTAATTTATATGTTTTACCTAATTTTGAATTTAAATTAATTCTTATTTTTCTATTTTTTAAATAGTTTTTTAATATTTCTATCATATTGCCTCTTATTCCAATATGAAATAATTTTTCTATCAATATCTTATGATTAATACTATCAAATGCTTTCTCAAAATCTATAAAAATAATATATATATAATAACCGTTATTTAATGCACAATTTATGATTTTTTGGAAATCTTGAAAGAGTTTATCAGTACTTAAATTTTTTTGATATGCAAATTGTTCTTTTTTTAGTAATTTATATTTATACAGAAAGTTATATATTGTATTAGTTAAGCATGTTTCTATAATTTTTGACATATTGGAAAGAACAGAAATTGGCCTATAATTTTTTATATCATCAATTTTTCCTTTTTTATATACTGGAGTTATTTTCGCAGTTTTCCAAATACTTGGGTAAGTTCCATATTCAAACATGGCTTTTATAAGTTCATGCAATATTGCTGCAAATATATCCATATACTTTTTTATATCTTTTACAGCAATATTATCAATACCAACAGTATTTTTATTTTTCATTAATGTAATTATATTTATTATATTTTCAATACTAGGTATATCAAACACTATTGAATTTATTGAAGTTTCAATATCCGTGTTATTACTTCTAGTGTTACAATTACATGTACTAACAACTTTACTAAATGTTTTACCAAATAATTCATCAGTTTGCTTATAATTATATTTTTCTATTAATTTACAAATTTTGTTTCTATCAATAGTTTTATGTTCATTATTTTTAATAATATTATTTATTATATTCCAAGTCTTTTTATTATTATTGTAAGTGTTTAGAAATTTATTTTGATAGAATCTTTGCTTTGTTTTTTGTATTAGGTTTTTTAACCAATTACTCTTTTTTCTATAAATTTCTCTATATTCTTTATTTGTTTTATTGTTTTTATGTTTTTTATATAACTTATCTTTTTCCTTAATATGACTATATATTTCATCTGTTATCCATTCATGTTTATAATTTTGTTTTTTATTATTTTTAGTTTGATAATGATATTCATGGTTTTCTCTATATTTTTCTTTATTACTTATTTGTTTTTTAGATTTATTTATAATTTTTACAAATTTATTTATTATTTTATTTGGGTCAATTATTTGCTTATTTCTTATATTATTAAGTAAGTTTTCTGATTTTTCAATAAATAATTCCTCATTTATTATATTATTGTGTCTTCTGAATTTTTTAAGATTTTGATTACTTTTACTTAATTTTTGATTAAATATTTCTAACATTATTATATAATGATCTGATATTTCTGTTTGTATAATATTACTTTTAGTATCTTTATTTTTTAAATTAATAAAACAGTGATCTAAGCATGTTGAAGTATAAGATTTTATTGTCTGTACTTCTCTAGTTGCAGTATCAATTAAATTCTCAAAGCCATAAGTATTAAAAATTTCTAAATATTTCAGTACCAAAGAATTGTTTTTTTTTTCTAGAATATTAATATTCATATCACCAATAATTATAAAATTATTAGTTTTTTCCAATTTTTTATGAGCATATTCTATAGTGTTTTCTAATTCTTTAAGAAAATAGTTTTTATTCGTTAGAGGAGGTTTATAAATTATTAATAATTTTTTTAAATTTGTACTATTATCAATTTTACTTATATTAATATCTTTATATTTAAGTACACATGTAATATTTTCAAATGTTATTGTGTCAATCTGAAAATTCATCAATGTATATTCATTTTTATAATACATTATTATCCCACCACCTCTTCTATTTTTCCTAAGATTATATATCATACTATAGCCTTCCAGGGTAAAATATTTAATTTCATTTTCATTTATGTTTATTTCTACTAAAATTATTATGTTTATTTCATTTAGAAATTTTTTTATATGACAAATGAGATAATCAAAATTCTTTTTTATACTTCGTATATTTAAGTATAATATTTTTTCAGAAGACTGATTTATTATTCTATTTATATACCATTCTTCAAAATCACAGTAAATATTTAATTTTTTCTGATCTGATGTTTCAAACATTGGTCAAACATTTTTAGATTATTTTTTTAAGATCATCTTCATTCATTATTTTTATTATAGATGAATTTTCATCTTTTCTTACTAAGATCTTATGGAACTTTGTCCAAGTGAATTTATAATTCTTCTCTTTTGCAATTATTCTTGTTTTCCAAAATAGGGTTTTTTTCCTTTTCGTTAAGTTCTCATTAAAATAGATTCTACTGGTGTCATTGCTATCAGAAATTTCATTATTTCTTAAGATTTTCTTTTCTTTCATTTTTTCCATCCAGATTAATCTACTTTTTAAGGTTGAAAACTTGATTATTATAGGCTTTATTTTGTTCTTATTAAAAGTTTGAACCCTATGCATAACCTCTACATTTTGAAGTTGATCTTTCACACCTATCTTGTTTGCAATTTTTTCTACAATGTCTTGCAATTTTTCATTTGGAAGTTGGATAACTCCATTTATTTCTAGGTTATTTTGTCTTAATTTTTCTTCATGATTGTCTATTTCTAGTTCAAAGTTTTTGATTTTCTCTTGTGTTTTATCCTTTTCTTCTTCTAATTTTAAAAGTCTTTCTTCAGTTTTCTCCTGTTTTCCTTCTATGGCTGATAATTTATCTAAAATTTCTTCATAATGTTCATGAATGTAGTTGATACTACTTCTTATTTCCTGTATTTCCGACTTGATTTCTCTTACCTCCTGTAATAATTGACGTATTTCTAGAGCTGATTCCATTTCATTTGTTTGGTAATGCGTATCTTGATTTTCTCCTTTCTTAGCTTCTTTGGTTGATTTTGTTCGTATAGTGATATTCTTAAAGTTCATATTATCTTCTTTTTTTACAGTATCTGTAATATAAGTTATTCACTTATATTTCTCGTTAATTAGGCTTATTTTGATTGAGCAAAGAATCATGTGTGCGGCCATATTGCTACACTAATCCCGCACTCATCCTGCAGAATAGAATTGTAAAATCATTATCCTGCAGAATAGAATTATTTATGTCAAAAATAAGAAAAAATGGAAGATCACACCACCAGGGGAGTTCTCTTCAACTACGAAAATTTAAAAGAATGGCAATATGATAATGAAACTCGAACTTCTCAAATGAAATCCGAAAACATATTATTCTTAAATATCAGAAGCCTCAAAACAAATTTCAATTATTTTATAAGTCACATTAACAATGTAAATAGTTTCGAAGCAATAATTCTAGTAGAAGTAAACATAAAAGAAGAAGAAATTTCTTATTATACCCTTCCAAATTATTATATTTTACATAAATTAAGGAAAAATACAAGGGGAGGTGGTATAATGATATATTTCAAAAAACACTACAATGTTGAGACTTTAAATATAAACACGATTACTTTCGAAAATATAACCTGCACACTAAAAAATAACCTAAATAAAAACCAAAATGCATTTAATAATAAAAATCTTACAATTTTAGCAGTTTACAAACCACCGCATACTAATAAGCCACAATTTCTAGATGAACTAAATAACACCCTAAAAGAAATAACAGATAAATCAAATTTGAGTAAAGATCTCATAGTTGTCGGAGATATGAATATTGACATTCTAAAGCAAGATTCACTTACACTACAATACTTGGAAACCTATTTATCATTTGGCCTCAAAAATTATATATACGAAATAACTAGAAATGTAAAAACGGCAAAAAATACCTCCGCCACTTGTATAGACCATTGTTTTGCAAAAATTCACAACGCCACATTAACTGGAAACATAATTAGAATCGATATATCTGACCACTATCCACTCATAATAGAACATCACACCCCCAACGAGCAGACCATTAACTCAAAACATAAAAACAACAACAAAAGAAACACAAAAATGGACGAAAGCTACTTTAAAGAGAATACTACAAAACTTATAACAAACATAAAAAATACCATAGAAACTGACCCAAACAAAATCATAAGTAAACTAATCAACATTACCAATAAAGCCAGATTATATACATATAAAAACAATAAAAAATAAAAAAGCCGTAAATGATATAGAAGGTAGAAGAAACAATGATAAACATAACTCATACAAACAACAGTGGATGACAGACGATATATATAGACACATAAAAGAAAAAGATGAATTATTTAAAAAATACAAAAATAACAGGACCAACACAAAATACGAAGAACAGTACAAAAACAAAAGAAATTGGGTAAAAAATATTATAAACAAAACCAAAAACAATCATTATCATAAAACATTAAATATTAATAACAACAGTACTGCAAAAATTTGGAGTGTTATCAATTCAGAAATAAATAAAAAAAAACAAATCAAAAGACAACACACAAATCGATAGATTCATACAAAAGCATGGTATAAAAACAGCAAATGATAAACTAAGTAAAACGTTCAGACTGAAAAATACCAATGAAAATTGTAATTGCGATTTCAAGGAGCACAGAGATAACACAAGCAGTCAACTTCAATCGATGGCATTCTTTCCACCAAATATAAGCGAAGTAATTAGTTTAATTGACATTATGAAAACCAAAAATTCAGTGGGAATTGATAATATTAAGACAAAAGATATAAAGGAACATAAGGAGATTTTTGCAGAACTAATAAGTGAGCTGTTTAAAATCATGTTCAATTCGAGTATTTATCCATCAGCATGGAAAATTGCCAAAGTCATTCCCATTTATAAAAAGGGTAAAGCAGATATTGCAGAAAATTATAGACCTATTTCAATTCTATCAAACGTTTCAAAAATAATAGAATCCTATCTATCAAAAACAATTTTTAACTATGTAATAAATTACAACATACTAAAAAAGGAACAATATGCCTATCAAAGAAATTCGAGCACTATCAACCTTCTAAATAACTTTAATGAAACTATAAATCATAATCTTAATAAAAGCCTATATAATTTAGTAATTTTCATTGACTTCAGTAAAGCTTTCGATCGCGTAAATCACAATATCTTAGTAAAGAAATTGCATAATTTAGGAATAAGAGGCAAAATCAATAAATTGATAGAAAACTATTTAAAAAACAGAAAATTCAGAATAAAATTAAACACAAAACAAAGTAAGATCTACAACATTAAGTCTGGCATTCCACAAGGTTCCAATCTTGGACCTCTTCTATTTATTCTATATTTAAATTCCCTCTTTTCAGAACTACAAACATCAACGGCCTATGCCTATGCAGATGATCTTGTAATACTGAACACACACAAAGATTTATCAACAGCTCAGAATAGACTACAAGAAGACTTTAATCAAATAACGAAATGGTCACATGATAACAAAATGCACATAAACAATGATAAAACAAAACTAATGTTGATTAAAACAAAAAACAAAAGCCTGACGGACCTTCCACAAATCAAATTACATCAACACTCTTGTTACAGACAAAACTATCTTTCAATAAACTGCTCTTGCAGTAAACTAGATGTAATAAATGTATATAAATATTTAGGTATTCACATAAACAATAACTTCACATGGACAAATCATTATATACAAATTACAAAAAAACTAAACACTTTTACTTACATGTTTCACCACATTAAAAACTTATTTCCACTCAAACAAAAAATTATTATTTACAAGGCTTTCGTTGACTCTCTATTAAACTACTGACTATCTTGTTGGATACATATCACCAAAACAGAAATGAAAAACATTGAAAGGCTTTTAAAGAAAATATTAAATTTAATCTTTTCAAAATATAATACTCTAAACGAACATCAGAAACGTCAATTAAGAATCAAACACAAAATTTTATTACCAAAACAAAAAATTACCTATACACTATTAATAAAAAACTTTTATAATGTAAATAATAAAATAAAGACAGTTCCTAACATAACAAATACTCGTAGCAAACTGCAGAATATATTAAAGTTTGAAAATCCAAAAAATAATTACGGCCTTAGAAACAATAACAGGATTTTAACGAAACTGTTCAGCCAGTTAGATCCTGAGATATATAATGTAAAAAATATCGGAAAATTAAAAAATCTTCTAATAGAAAAAATAATCAACGAAAAAATAATTTGGAACATATAAATGAAAAAGCTAAAGAAACTATATCTTTATATCTTGTTTTATTTTATATCTTATTCATGTTGCTCTTATTATTTTTACATAATATTTTAATTCACTCTAATTATGTACTGGTCTTATTTGTCATATAATATTTTTACTCCACTCTAATTATGTACTGTTCTAATTTTTGTTTGTAATATGTTTACAAAAGATTTTTTTGTAATTTTTTTACTTAATGTATTCTTTATTATCTATCATACTTAACTACTCTCAGCACCTACATCACAGGTACGTGAGTTTACCTAGTAGGACTGTAATGTTTAAATTTGCAAGAAATAAATAAAAAAAAAGACTTTATTTAGATTTATAGATAATAATGATAGAATAAATTATCCGTTATTTAAGCTTTTGTTAAGATTACTGCTTAATTTTTCTAGTAGACTATTTGTATTTTTTTTTTTTTGATAAGCATTTGTTCTGAATGTATTACATCGTATTTACCTAAAAAATTAAAAAAAATATAATTTTCTATTATTTTACTGATAACTGGCTGGATGGAGATTGGTCTATTGGTGAGGTTTTTATAGCTATCGCGTTTATATATTGATGTAATTTTGGCAATTTTTAAATCTGTTGGGTATTTTCCCTTTGATATAATGTTTTTGATAATAATTGTTATTGTATGAGAAAATAACCTATTGTTTTGTTTTATTGTTCTTCTTGTTAACTTGTCGTAGCCCATAGATTTTTTTATTATAATGCTTATATCACTTTTCTAGGACCATTGTATTTCTGATCATTTCAACTGAGTCTGTCGGTGTTAATAGTTTCGAACAGTTTGTATAATTATTTAATATTCTTTTGCTGTAATGTGTACAGAATTTATCTGCTAGTAGAATTGGTTATCCTTCATGGAGTTGATCTCTTTGTTAGAACTTTTCACTTTTTGTCCTGCTAATATTTTATTTATTTCATCCCCTTGCTTTTTAGGATCATTATTAAATATGTTTTAATAGTATTTTTTTTAGCTTTTTTTATCATTCTATTTAATTTATTTCTAAAGATTTCATAGTTGAAATGACGTACATGATTTCATGACGTACTTTGTATTGATTTGTTGTTTTTGTGCATATAAGTAATTTATCTTTTTTTATTTATCTCTGCTACAATTTTAATTGTAATCCAATCTTTTTGTTTTCTTTTTAAGTTCTTTTCCTGTTTTTCTTTAATTTTTTGTACTGAAATTTGTCTTCTAAACCTCATCGATTAGTTTTTTCTAGATTATATTTAGATCTGTTATGTTTTTAACCATTATTATTAGATTACTGATTTTTTTCATTTAATTTAACAGGATTTATGTAGCATTTATTGCTAAAATTTTCCAACTCTTTAGGTTTTATTAGATAATAAATTTCAATTTCAATGGCGGTTTTATACAACGCTTGCATTATGATTGAGAGTTGTTCGACTGTACGTTAACGTTTATTGGCTTTGCGTCAACATCCACAGCAGTCGTGGAATCGCTGGTGAATGGCCTCACTTTTCTTCATCAAATCATTCCTCAAATTAGAAAATTCCCGTCAGCCCCTGCGCTCTTCACGTTTTCCAAGATGGCTGACATTGACCCCCACTCTTAAGATTTTGGCGATGAATTAAATGAATACGCATTACTAAAATGAATATAAGATAATGTTAGATAGGGCTAATGGATTTGAAGATTCTTGTCATGAAAACTCTTATCTTCAAGGGAAAAATTCGGTTTGTTTTTTTTTTCTTCATGAAAGCCGCCATTTTGAAAAATACGGAAAGTGATCCGAAAAAGACGTTAAATGTTTTTAACCAATCGCAACAACTTTTAGAAACCCGACACGTTATCAACGATTCATGGGTATTGTTTAATTGTGCTTGGTGCACAGCAACTTCTATTTAAAGACCGATACATCTTCGATCACGGGTAGACGTTCATCAACTGACAACCGCTTTGGTAGAGCATTGTTGCACACTTCCTTAAGGGCCCAATTATAAGAAATTTCCTAAGATCATTAACTATAAAGTGGGCGGTGAACGTTGGGAAATTTACTCGTACTTTCTATCCTCAAAATAAAGCTTACACAGTACAGTTACAGTGGCTAGAATAAATAGGGTGACGCTTTTTAGTGTTTCCAGTGTGATGGACGCCACCAGCACCTTTCTCATGTGTGCTCTGTTTGTCTTATTCCCAGCTATAAGAAAAGGCTTTTCTGGAATGAAATATCAATTATTTCATACATAAAATAAAAAAAAAAATAATCTCACAGCAGTATGCAGGATTCTTATTTGTTTATTATTAAAAAATATAATATAATGAAAAAGAAAATGGTCTTTTTATTACCTTATAACTGAGAAGCAAAAATTTTTCAGGATGTTAATGCTTGTTATTAAATAATGAGAAAGAAGAAATTTGAATAATAATAAGAATATTTTAACATTTAATAAGCTTTAAATATAACGAAATCAAAATTAACGTGTGTATATTGTTAAAACATCAAAGAAAAACTTTAGAAAACACACGATAACTAAACAGTAAAAATTTCACTGAGCTGATTTTAGATTATTTGCTGGGTACCGGAGACGGCGCCGTTTCGGGTTTCAACACCCTCTTCAGTCTGGTCCCGCCCCAGCATAACTCAGCTCAGTGAAAGGGACATAGCTGAGGGGCGGGACCGGGCTGAAGAGGGTGTTGAAACCCGAAACGGCGCCGTCTCCAATACCCAGCAAATAATCTAAAATCAGCTCAGTGAAATTTTTGTTGTTTAGTTATCGTGTGTTTTCTAAAGTTTTTCTTTGATGCTTTAAATATAACCTTTTAGATTTTTTTTTTAATAATTTATCTCCACCATTTATTATTTTATCTTCTCTTTCTATTTGTCTTGTATTCTTCTCTCTTTGAACTCATTTAATATTTGTACCTCTCCTAATAAGTGACCTTCCAGTTCTTCTGTTTTTATCTCTTTGTTTACAATAGAAATTGAAGCTTTCTAATTGTTTTCCAACTTTCTTATTTTCCGTTTCAATCCTATATTGAGCAATTCGGTTTTGAAAAACAAATCTATTTACCCCAAATTTCATTTTTATTTCCACTGCTGTCACAAACTTAATACTTTCTAGCCAGGGCATTGGTGCAGAATTTACCCAGGCTTCATTTTATTTTAGGTACCCCCTTGTAGTACTTTGTAATAGCATCTATATTTCAGTATATTTCTAATTCCACTGTTTTTATTTTAATTGTAACACAGTAAGCAGTCACTTTTTTTTATAGTATTGTTGCGTGAATGTATTGTTTTCATTAGTCTACTATAAAAATAATTACTTTAGATTCTAATTAGAAAATGTATTACAGTCGGACCTCTATTTAGCGAAGTCGCTAAATCCCGAAAAAAAGTTGAAAATTCGTTAATAGAGATTCACCTTTTAAAATTACTTTAAACCACATAAAACAGATTTAAAATGCATAAACAATAAATATTATTAAAAAAGTAATAATTTTAATGACATAAAGCGTATAATACCCCATGCGTACTTAAATTTTACTAATAAAGTCTGTTAATTTTGTCTTGAGTCTTTTTTTTTTTTTGAAAAAGTATTTTCGCTTATAGTACGTCTCGCATCTTTGCAATGCACCAAAAACCCCTTCAGGCGTATTTTCTTCAAATTGTAATCCACATCGGATTGTTTCAAATGATTTTTCATCATACGAAGGTTTTTTTGATTTCTGCATCAGTATCAATTTCATCATCTTCATCTTCATCGCAATTCATAGCTGTATTGTTTTTATTTTTCACACTGTCTAAAATATCCATTCAGTTAGTGTTTCCGAGGTCTCAACTTCAAAATCAAGTGAAAGATAATCATCAATCAGCACATCATCCTTAATTTCTTCTTTGTCCCTCAGCTGTATCCACATTTCTTTCATTTCCTCTAAGGGAATGTTAATGATAAAAACATTTCAAGGAGGAAAAAAAAAAATAGATACCACGAAAAAGTTCGTTAAATAGAAAATGCATTTCGCTATTTGGAGGTTATTTATCGAAGAAATTAGCAAAATGTTCTTGGTTCCAAAGAAAAGTTCGCAAAATAGAGAAATTCGCAAAATAGAGGTTCGTTAAATAGAGGTCCGACTGTATTTAAAATCCAATTGTAAAAATTATTTCATGCACTGATTTCTTTATTCGTTTAGGAACTACAATTAGTAATAAGTTCAGTTGATAAAACTAAGAAAACTAGCAGTTATCCATACTTAAAAAACAACAATGGTGAGACCAAATTATTCTCTTTCATTGGTGAGTTCTTCATTGTGTATTTTTTTTTCTTTCAGTCACCGCTGCGCTTCCGATATCTTGTTCATTCTAGCCTCAGTACGGAGACCTGTTATTTACAGTGACTTCTGCTGGCTGATGATCGCCAACGAGCGTGAAACAGCTGTTCCAGGATGTCACTTGTGAATAATTTGGTCTCATCCATTGTTGTTTTTTAACATTTCAAATGCGCAGTTTGAAGTCTTATGCTTTAAAAAAAATCATTGAGGCCGCTCTCGCTGGCACATGGATTTTCTCACTGGTTTTTTATTGTGTATTTTTTTTCTTTTAGGCACCACTGCGCTTTCGATGTATTATCAGTACTTCTTCTTTAAAAAAAAAAAATAAAATGGAAACTTATTAAAGAAATTCAAAATTTTTATTTATAAATTAGTGATGCAAACGCACATTAAAAAAAAAATATTTAATATATAGAAATTAGAAATGAAAATTACAAAAAGAATCATAAAAACAATACATAACTTAATTAGTTTGGAATATTAAAAAATATATAGAAGATAAAAACAAATATGTAGATATTATCAAATCAAATACATTTGAATAATACGTATTTTAATAAGTATATTAAAATTATTCATTATTATTAAAATTATTTATTATTATTAAAATGTATATCATCATTACACATTATGTAATATTATTAAAATGTATATTATTAAAATATGTGGGCCCGGTAGCCGAGTGGGTAAGGGCGCTTGGCTGCGGGTTGGAGGTGGCGGGTTCGATTCCCGGCCTCGGCGGAGGACGGGAATTTTTCCACGCTTCTTTCTCCTCCAAACGGGCCCTAGGGTCTACCCAGCCCTCTATAGAACGGGTACCGGGTTTCTTTCCCGGGAGTTAAAGGCGGGGGACCGACGGGCCAACCCCCCGTCCTCAACTTTGTCCCGTAGGTTCTGAACACTGGAGCCTACCCTCCAGCAGCATTGCGCGGTCCTCTGGGTCTGATCGCAACTTTAACTTTTATATTATTAAAATATATATCATTATTACATATTACTTAAGATATTAACATAGCATAATTAGCATATGAGAATGTGGCTCTTTAAGAATGCACTTGGGTGTGCAGGACAATATCCAGAGAGAAAAAAAAAAGGTAATATATGTATTGTAATTAAAATTATGTTAAAAGTTGTTATACAATATTTACAAAAAAAGATAAATACTTTTTATAGGAAAACTTCAAAACTTCATTGATTTGATAAAACCACAACAACTAGAACCAACATTTAATCATAATATTTCGTTTCTTCTAAGCGAAGAGACTTCTTCAGATGAATAATGATAGGAATAACAACATAAACTCTATCTTCAGAATTCATTTACAAAAGGAATCTTTTAGTGCGTGAAATACAATAAGTAAGTGAGATAGAAAACTTGTCAAAAAATATAACTTAACAATATAGTTTAATTTAAAATTCATGGAGAACAATAATTAAAAAATAATTAATTTCGTGAAAAAACAATAAGCAAAAATATTTACAAGAATATTTCTTTGTTTCTTATACATTTTTTAAATTTATTGAGTGTAAACGTACTAACTTTTAGGAATCTATCCTTATTTATGCAAGGAAAGGTATTAAACACACATGATTCACTTTAATACTACAAAACTCTTCTATATTTCCATAATGTCAGGTGTATTATGGAATTACAGAAGAGTTTTGTAGTATTAAAGTAATTTTGACATTAATGTCTTTGAAGATACATGATTCAATCATGAATCTAGCTTTTTCATTTGGAATACGAAATAATATATTAACTAAAAGATCAGGGTTATGATTATTATCTTGGCAGTGATCTGCCCAGTGAAAACACGTTAGGGCTTTTAATAACAATAAATATTTAACTGGGCAGATGCAAAAGAAAGGGATAAAATAATATAAATCCAAAGAATTGGCGAGATCCCTACAAAATACATGAATACTAAAATTACTAATGTAATTTGCGTCGTTTAAAAAAACATCTACAAAATGTCCGAACGTTTCAACCTGCAGGCAGGTGTTTATCAACTGTGATATTGTTAGGGAATGGGAGGTTTAAATAGTTTTTGATGATAGTGGAATGGTTGTCCACTCAATTATTGGCCTGAGTGGGTTTTCTGTAAACAGAAAATTACCTTTCCAACATCCCGAAACACACTAAAGCTACTATTCTATTTAATCACTTTCACAGAGCATTAAACTATCCACATTTAAGGAACTGCTCAGTAAGGAAATAAATTACCTATACCAAATTTTCACTCGATCTAGTTATCCTATTAAGTTCATTGATAAAAGTTACAACAAAGCTAAACACTTTACATCTAAAACCCACAGCTTAAATACACAAAAACTCCACAATTACGCAGTCATTCCTTACGTACAAAGAATTAATCACAATATCAAACAACTTTTAAAAAAAACACAACGCCAACAATAAAATGAATTAACCCAAATCCAGCAAAAAAGTGGATATTCAAACCAAAAATAAAATAGTTTACGCCATCCCATGTTCCGTCTGTAATAAAAAATATATTGGTTACACGACTCAATCTTTGCAAAAAAGATTGAAACAGCATAAAACAAATTATAGGAATAAGGATCAATACAAATCCATAATATATCAGCACAATATTACAACTTCCCACACTCCTAACTTTGAGCAAATTGACTGTGCTAATACTATTTCCTCTCTTACCTTGCGGGAGTCTTGGCACATCGTCAATTCTCCCACAGTTAATAACGAATTATCTAATAACATCATCAACACCTTTTTAAATCTCTTATTCCCTTTTAATATTACAGTTTAAAATAACCTGACAGCAGGTTGAAATATTCTGGCATTTTATATGTTTTTTAAACGACGCAATTACATAAGTAATTTTAGTATTCATGCGTTTTATAGGGATCTGTCCAATTCTCTGGATTTAAATGGATTCATTGTTTTCAAGACATCAAAGGAAATGCATTTCTACGAGAATTTTTGTCATCTTTGTCGCTCTAATTTCTCGAGAAGAACTTACTAGAAAGAGAACTCAACAGTAAATGTGTCTCTAAGCCTTAAATGGACTCACCAACTTTCAAGATGACCTGTCCAGCGGAAAATTAAAAAAATACATTTTTAATCCTGAAGAGAAAACTGAAAAATGAAAGTTATTTAAAGTAGGCCTACAAATAAAAATACAGCCTAATTGTTGTATTAGTTTTGAGCCATGCAGAGGCATTTTGTTTGACAGGTGCAAAGAAGCAATTAGGTGAAAACTGCTGTAAAAATACGCACTGTATTTTTTATAATTATGGTTTGGTCGTAATAAACAGTTGTTGATCTGAATTGACGGGAGATTTCGAAATGTTTATGATATTCCAGCCGTGGATATTTTTCATTAAAGCATTTAAAAACAACATTTAGTAGCTAATGGATTCTGGGTGTGGCAGCATCATGACTCCCTCCTTCTTGTTGATCGT
>JAFIDM010000006.1:14645711-14657015 GCA_023159025.1 Thereuonema tuberculata
TGTACTCTCAGTTCATTCCCTTACAGACAGCATGTGGTCTGAATGTAATCTTCGCTAGGTCTTAGTGGGTCTTTCATCAGGTTGAATTTCTTCTCATTATAGCAAGTAATTGACTACTATTCCAAACGGACCTTTTCATTTTTGGATAAAAAGGGGTTTCTGCTTTGGACGATGGACTAAAGATGTCTTTTGACTGTAACTGCAGTCAACTGTTACTACCGCTGATATCATATCCGCTGATTCAGTATCCGCGGTTTCAGTTGCCCGCAGTTTACCTTGGCCCAAAAAAAAATTTGGAAACTTACGAATAAACGGTTTTAAAGTTTCAAAACGTGAGCCAAACAAATATCGGCCAGTTAAAATCCAGCAGCCCAAAACCCCTCGACTCGTCTTCCTTTGTTCCCATTCTGCTTGTATCGTTGTCGCTGTTCGCGTTAGTAACCAGTTATCGCAATGTTTGTGCTCATCTACCGTAATAACAGCACCAAACTATAAGAGGCTGGTAGTGCTTCTAAGCCTAAGCGAAGCCGTGATGTCCTTTCCATTAGAGATGAGGGAATATTCTGGATATGATTGAAAAAGGAAAACTTCATTATTACTTTAGCCATTCCGGCGTAGCCTAGAGGTCTAAGCGGCGGCCTCGTACTACACAGACTTGTCAGAACCTGGATTCGAATCCAGGCAGCGGCGTTGCAATTTCCTTTCCTATGTTGTCTCAGTCTCATCTTCTTCTCTTTGGGTCTGAAGTCATAATGACTATCTGAGGAAAGCAACGGCAACCACCTCAGTATCTGTTACTTAGAATAAAGCGAATCTGCAAGATCAGAGAGAGCCAACGGACCTGATGAATGCAGCAGAAACACTGGGAATAAATAATCATTGAAAATTGAAGTTAAAAAAGGTATTGATCACCTTTTTTAATCAATTTGCAAGTACGTTAAATGCTTTATTTAGCTTAAATAGCTCTTTTTGAATCTTTAGTTTTTGCATTTTAATGCCTTTTTGCCTACTAGTTGTAGGAAAATGCTCTTTTGTTTGTGTTAAGCAACACAACATTTATTTGTTGCCTTTCTTGTTTTCGGGGGTCACTGCCAGGTGTGGCTTCATATAGTGATCTTGCCTTTCTGGTTCTTTTATTGGGGAGGCGGGGTTGGGCTGATGAGTCCGTAGAAGGACGAAACAGCGGTTCCCAACTCCTCTCCATAATTGAAACAAAGGCAATTTTAACTTATTCATGTGCTGGTTTTGTTCTTGTTTGCCCCTTTTTAAATAATAATTACCTAATTTAATATTGGTAATATCTTATTGTAGGTAAAGAATCAATTAATCTTATTTGTATTACACAAATAGTCCATTATACGTTCGGTATTATTTGCACATGACTGCTTTGGGCTTGGAACCTATCCTTCGAGGATACAAGGGTCCTCGTGTAGTTCTTTTCAGAAGATGAAGCCTTATTGTCTTAAGACAGAAATCCACTTACCGTCGACTGATTACAAGACACACGATTAACAAGATCATGCGGTGAAAAATCCTCTCTTGGTCTGATGTAATTTATGAAACAAGTGCAACTCCAGCAGAGGGCGCTTCTGTAGCTGAATATCTACAATATATTCTTCTATATTTTATCATGAAGCACGATTATATCTGATGTAAATCCTACCAAATATTTCTAAATATTTGAGTCTCTAGAACAAAAGTTTCTTTGAATGTCACTGTGTAACCTGAGAGGACGCTCCCGGGAGTGGGAGCCCACACAAATAAAAAACAATAATCCCTGTAACTAGTACAGCATCAAACCTTAGCCAGCTAAAGTTAGACATTGAATAAAGGGATAAAAAGAAGACAACGACCAACGGGGTTTAAGAGGATGCAGAGCAGAAGTGGTGTAAGTTCAAAAAAGATCTATTGAGAAAATCAGACATTTGTGAAAATGAAAAATAAAAAATACACGTAACCTGAAAGTCAATGTATTGGACGTACATAATTAGCCAACACACATTAATAATGCAATATCTAAATTTAATGTTATATAAGTTACTTATAAATCAAAAACATTACACTAAAATGGATTTACAATGGTTGTGCAGTGAAAATTGTGCAGTAAATGCAAACAAAATTTGAGGTTCATCTTTTTTTCCCTATCTGATGGTATTGACTTGCTGTTGTTGTCCTGATTGGTATTTACCATCAAAGACAAGTTTTTGAAGAAAGCTCGGAGAAGCATAAGGCAATAAATTCATCATATTCCTCTTTTCTGTTGTGATACTGGCCTTCGTGTAGGGGGGTCAAGGACGTTTCAGCGCCGGCCGATTCAGTACCGCTCCTCTATTTATATTTGTTTGTCCAGTATTTACATTTGTCAATACAGTGGAACTTGGATAATTCGAACGTCTTTAATTCGAAATCGTGGTTAATTCGATTTCACTTAGTCCCTTGAATTTCTTATTAAATCAATGTTAAAAAATCGTGGATAATTCGAAGTTTTTTATAAAAAATTTCGAACCATAACGACTTTTCGGCGTTTCATCGTTAAGAAATTCAACACGTGACAACTGAGATCCCCTTCCCGCCACCGTTCGACACGTGACGCCATTCGACACGTGACGCTTCAGACGCCATTCGAGCTTCCTGCTGTCAAGTGTCACCATGTCTTTCAGTAAACCCCGCATGTACAAGAATTTAACGTTCGCTGAAAAGGTCGCCGTCATTCGCGAGGTGGAAAAGGGTGTCCAATCGCCAACGAGTACGGATAGCGCCGAATTTCGTCGGTACATTGAAGGACAAACCAACGTAAGTGAAGCTGTTTTCCGTTCACTAAACATGCTTGATGTTTTGCTAACCTTAAGCGACTGAATTCTACAAACAATCAGACATTGCACAATTTTTTGAAAAACTATCATTTTCTGTATTGAATGTAATACAATTTTCTGTAGCTTACGTAATATAAATCTTATTTTGTTTACATACATATTGTGTTTATGTCTTTCATACCATGATCTTTCTGAATAAATATTCACTTATTGACAGAATAATCTTTTCAAGCATTCAGTGGACTTGAAATTAAAGTTTAAAGATGTAACGTGTTTAATTCGAAGTCTTGGATAATTCGAAGTTTTGTAGTGGTCCCTTCAGCTTCGAATTATCCAAGTTGCACTGTCTTAAGGATTATGTTGAGGATTATGGTAAGTTCCATTTCGGTTTGAAGATGTGAACTTGAAAAAAAAAAAAACCTTCCCTTATATCGCTATTTAAATTATTAGGAATTTATCTTAAATCTTACTTTTAAAAAAATGAATTTTAACAAATAAATGAAAACTTTGTTTTATATTACAATCTGCTTATTGCACGATTATTAAATAAACAAGAAAAACTATTCTAAAAAGGGCGTGATTCATATTATGAACAACTTATTGCTGGACCACCTCTCAAACTTTGGAAATATCGACAAGCTGACGGAAGAATACTGAGTTTCGCAGTAGAGATGCCATCGAATATCTACACCGAATAGCCCATAATTACGCATTTTAAACTTTTCAATTAATTAAGTTCATTTATAAAAGTTTTAAAATTTGGTTTGTTTCAATTACATATATTTTAAAAATTTTTTTTTATTATTTTTAAACATTTTTTTAAAAATTAAGTATGTATATTTTATAATGCAACTGAACAAATAAAAGGAATAAGTATATCTCATTAATTGGTTGTAGCCATTTACTATAATAAATAAGTTGCACATAAAAATATAAAATGGTAAATAATATAATAAATCATATAATAAATACATGTTGTTTCTTTAAATTTAATGGTAAATGGTGGTACCCTCTCAAAATCAGAACCACTTCATTTTAATCCAGTTTACATCTTTTCCATCAATGGTGGTTTTTCGTTTTGTTATAGAAGTTTCTAGAGACTCACTGAAGAAGAAATGGTCGTGATGCATTCATTTGAATTGTCATCTTATTTCATTTCTGCGAAAGCTGTCATTTCCATGTAAATACCTTCAATGTTCTGATGACTATTTGGTTTATATTCTAAAAATTTAGAAAACTCAATATCGCTATTATCACTAAAAGTAATTGAATTAGCATCTGTTTAAAAGTAATTGAAGTTCGTGCATCTGTTTAAAATTTAAAATACATTTATTAAAAATAAAAACTATTTACATTTAAAAAACAACAATTTGTTTTTTAAATGTAAATAGTTTTTATTTTTAATAAATATATTTTAAATTTTAAACAGATGCACGAGCTTCTAATTCAATTACTTTTAAGATATTCAGTGCATGTAAAAAGTATATTACGGTCGCTATTATCACTGTTTGAAATGATATTCAACGTCAGAAAGAAACTTGCAGGGACTCACTAAGGCTCTGAATAAAGGCGGGAATTTAGCAAAGCTTTCCTACAGTGCTGCGATCTATGAGGAAAATATGGAAGTATGGACTTGTGTTCATCTCTGAAAAAAAGACAACATGTTATATACTGGCATGTAGATACATCAAAAATACCAATTTTGGACTTACACCACTTTCTGCTCTGTACCCCTCAATAGGGGAGTTTCAAAAAATTAAACATGAAAAAGAGGTAAAGAAAATGAGCATTTTATTCGTGCCTTTTGTGTCTAGCTTTGACTGGCGAAGTTTTGATGCTGTACTAGTTACAGTGATTTACTTATTGTTGTTTATTTGTGTGTGATCCCACTCCCGGGAGCGAAAACGATCCCAGAAGTCCTTCGGGCTGATCATCAATACCGGTGATGAGTCCTAATAAGGACGAAACAGTTGTCGGAGATTCCAGTCTGATGAGAACTGAAAGCGTGAAGGAAAGGAAAGGAAATTTCTTTAATAAAATAAAAGACAATCAAGTCACTGATTACGCTGCGTGTTTTGAGTCTCTGGGACGGGACGTCTTGTAATTTCGCATCCACATTTAAGGACCACCGACACCTAACTTTTACATTTGAAACATTTTCTGTATGGGTCCCTTAAATGCGAGACAAAATTTACCTGAACGGATTAATTACAGAATGAAGCAATTGCATAAACCAAATAATATTAATCCACTCGTTAATCCGTTAATCTCGGTAATCTGAGCAAGTTTTGACGTGATTAAAATGAATCAGATTCAGTGGAATTTAATGACATTTCTTCTACTATTTACGTTAGAGATATGTGGGTGGTTTCCTTAAGGAGCCTTCGTGACTCATGGAAGATATACCTCTTCAATGACCATCGGGATTGAGCGGTTAGTGCAATGATCGCTCGCTTTTACCCCATAGAGAGAAATTTGGTTCCTATTTTACAAAGGGCTGGGTGAGCCCTAGGACGCATTCTGAGAAGAAGTAACCCAGGATGAATGGCTCTCTTCAACCGGCTGTCTTTAGTCAATCCATTTGCACTAATGATATTACTACACTGTATTTAAAATATACAGGGTGATCGAAAGCAACCGTATTACCTGTTTCCCTCGAAAACCACAGGGTAGAGTTTGTTCGCGGAAAAATGTTCATTATCAAACAGTACTCTAAGAATCGAATGGTGGCATTTGATAGAAACCGGAAGTAGGGATAATAGGGTCAATTTTGAAATTTCATATTAGAACGTAGATTATGTGGGTATCGTCTTTTGAAAAGAAATAACTTTTACTAAACTTTTTTTCTCTAATGTTCGTTGATTAGTCAGGAAAAACTGAAATGCAGGCTATTGTCATCAAAATACTCATTGGAACAATTGCAGACAACAATGAAATTGACAATTGAACAGTGGCAGTTTATGTTTATGGGATGAATGTGGGTGGCATGGAAGCCAAGCACTGTGACCGTAGGTCTATTATACTAACCCACAAAACTAAAGACATGGTGGGAGTTGTGCAAGGGAAATGAGAGAACCCAGAGAAAACCTTCCTAGCGCGGATCGTCCACCATCACGAAACCCACGTGAGAACCAAACCCCGGTACTCGGAGGTGAGAGGCCAATGTCAAAGCGACAACGCCAACCATAGCCTCAGCCAACAGTTACTCTGTGTTGCATACTTTGAACACTGATTGGACCATTGTCAATTTCAATGTTGTTCCCATGAGTGTCTTGATGACAAGCGCCATCATTTTCCTGAAATGTGAATAAACAAGGAACGTTACAGAAAAAAAGTTTTATAAAATTTGTTTCTTTTCAAAAGACCCATCCAACGATACTTCATGACATACGTGCTAATCTGAAATTTCAACTTAGAACATAGATCATGTGGGGTATCGTTTAATTTCAAAGCTGACCCCGATTACCCCGTTTTCTATCGTTCTATAATGTCGTTCCGGCGTAGTCTAGTGGTCTAGGCGGGGGCCTCCCACTAGACAGATGTATCGGAACCTGGTTCAGATGACGTCACCGGCACGGATGTTTCAATTTCCTTTCCCGTAGTCATTCCATAATGGCTTTCTGAGGAAGGCAACGGGAAACTACCACAGTATCTTTCCCAATAAAATTCAATGGGTTTAACCATAAAATCACCGAGAGACAGACACGGTTTAAGGACCTGACTCAAGCAAATGCAGGTGACCGCAAACCTTTTATTTCTTTTATATATTTCTTTTACCAATGCACCTAAAATTCCCAAAATTCAAACATGAACTTGTGAAGCATCTGGGATTTGTATTTTCTTGTTTCTAATTTTCAAAATATATAGTAATTAAATTAAAATTTAAAAATATTCAATTTTTTTGGGTGTTTTCAGGTATTACTTGGTATTTTCAACTTAAAAAAAACTTGATGAGAACCTGTAATGAAAAAAAAATTGTAAAATAATGTTTTGTATTTAAAATATTTATTATTAGTTCAATAGTTAATTTTTAAAAAAAAATAATTTAATCTCAAACAATTTTAAAAATACTCAATTTTTATTTTTTTAAAACTGTTGCACTAATAATAAATATTTTAAATACAAAACATTATTTTATGAATTTTTTATCATTGCAGGTTTACAAGTAATACCTCGAAAACTCCCAAAAAATTGAATGTTTTTGAGTTTTAATATAATTAATTGTACAATATTTTGAAAATTAAAAACAAGAAAATAGAAATTCCCGATGCTTCACAAGTTTATTATTGAATTTTGGGAATTTTAGGTGCATTGGTAAAAGAAATAAAAGGTTTGCAGTCGCCTGCAGTTGCTTGAGACAGGATCTTCAATCAATAAATATAATATTCTAGTACAGCTTGATGTGGGCCCGGTAGCCGAGTGGGTAAGGGCGCTTGGCTGCGGGTTGGAGGTGGCGGGTTAGATTCCCGGCGGAGGACGGGAATTTTTCCACGCTTCTTTCTCCTCCAAACGGGCCCTAGGGTCTACCCAGCCCTCTATAGAATGGGTACCGGGTTTCTTTCCCGGGAGTTAAAGGCGGGCGAGCGACGGGCCGACCCCCCGTCCACAACTTTGTCCCGTACGTTGTGAACACTGGAGCCTACCCTCCAGTTGCATTGCGCGGTCCTCTGGGCCTGATCGCAACTTTAACTTTAACTAGTACAGCTTGATAGTGTATACTTCTCGGTATCGGTATGATACAATGCCCCGCCACGGCTCTCCGCCACCCGTGGCTGCCAACGTGGTCGCGGGGAACGGCAGCCAGTCAGTAGCCAGTTTGTGGCGACGCCACCGGCTGCCCTAATCTAATAGGCTCCATAAGGCCCCTATTACACTAGGCCACCAGGCGGCGCAGCCAGCCGCGACACTGGTGACGCTGCTCGTCATTGGGCATTGATTGTTATGGAGCCTATTAGATTAGGGCAGCCGGTGGCGTCGCCACAAACTGGCTGCTGGCTGGCTGCCGTTCCCCGCGACCATGTTGGCAGCCAACACAGAAAACAGACTGCTCGGCTGGCGAGAACTACCGAATTACCGTAGGACCGAATGAGTGATTGGCTGCCCCACCGGTTGCCCTGCACGTGTCGCCAACTAAGTCACCGGTGGCAGAGCTGGCTGCGGCGCCTGGCGGCCTAGTGTAATAGGGGCCTAAGAATCAATGCCCAATGACGAGCAGCGTCACCAGTGTCGAGGCTGGCTGCGCCGCCTGGCGGCCTAGTGTAATAGAGGCCTAAGCGCTCTTTCACAAGACGCGACCATGGCAGCGCCCCCAGGGCGTTCTACAGATTTCAGCGGAGCCTTTCAAACGTGGCCGCTTGGTCGCTTCTGGCAGCGCTGCCAGGATTTTGGTCGCGACATGACGCGATTTTTCAAGCCGCCAGGCTGGCCGCGCGATCACCGTCATTCTATAGATTTCAGTTGATCCTTTCACACGAGACACGATTTTCGTTGCGACCAGAAGGTTGTTGTATTTTCTTATTTTCGCTTTATTTTTGTTAAAAAACACGTTTAAAACGAAACTACTTTACAGAATGGGGACTTTTGACACTTAAAAATTCATATTAGAAGTTCGTGAATATTTATGAACAAAGAACATTTTTTTAAAAAAAAAATGGATTTTAATAGAATTAACAAAAAAAAATTTCAATAAATAACATACAACATCTTCTTCAAAAATATATTTAAACAAATTTTCGGAAAATTTTTTTTTTTTCCTTTTTCAAGTTATTTCCTACATTAATAACAATAACAACAGATGTCACCTCGATATTTAATTTACTGTTGGAAATAACTTTAAAAAGGAAAAAAGAAAAATTTCCGAAAATTTGTGTAAATAAATATTTAATTTAATGTATTTCTATAAAAAAAAATGCTTCAAAACAAATTTTTTGTTTGAAAACAAACAGCATCCAATGAATCTGCATGATATATAGAAAGTCTTTAAAGAAAACGTTTTTTATTATAATTATTTGATAGCACGTAAAAAAAAATAATCTCAAACAATTTTTAAAACACAATTTTTATTTTTTTTTTAAATTAGGCCTAACTATTGTACTAATAATAAATATCTTAAACACAAATCATTATTTTATGATTTTTTTTTAACATTTAGGTGTCCGACAAGTTTTTTTTAAGTTGGAAAATATAGTGTACTACCTCGACAATTCCCAAAAAATTGCCTGTTTTGAATTTTAATTTAATTAATTGTAAAATATTTTGAAAATTAAAAACAAGAAAATAAATCCCAGATGCTTCACAAGTTCATATTTAAATTCTCCTAAGTTTAGGTGCATTTATAAATGAAATATATAAAAGAAATAAAAGATTTGCAGTCGCCTGAATTGCTTAAGTCCCTTTAATGAGCTTCTTTTATTGTTTGGCCGTGCTGCCATGGTCGCTTCATGTGAAAGTGTTTAATACGATTACGAAACTCTTCGTTTTTAGTTATTGTGTCTTTTAACATTTCATTGAACTTTGGAATTATTGCACATTTAATTTTTGAGATTAAAAATTTTTATATGTTTTAATTAATTTTCAGAAATAATTGGGAAAAATAGGCTTTAAATTCTTAAAAATCATCTTATTTTTCTTGTATTAAGTATTCGTGAAAACAGAAAAATAACAAAGCAATAAATTTGTTGATGCTCTGTTATTGATTAATCAAAAAACAGTTTTGAAATACCTAAGTAAATAACTAGGTGTGACTCCAAAAATAGTTCAGAATGGATTTTCCAGTCATTCTGTTATTTGTATAGACTTTAATTTGTAATTTGAAATTTCATTTTCCGTTTTCTGTGAGCAATCAGTAAAGTTCAAAAGGTCAATCACTGTTTCCTCCTAACCGCACGTGGGTTTTTTTGTTTTTTCTTTTTTAATGTTTTAATTTTATTTTTCCTTTTTTGTTTTTCCCAGATTACATCATTATCAGAGAACAAAAGTCCTTTCGGCGAGTTTTTATTTTATGTTTTCACTTTTGCGGGTTCCACATTAGTTCCGACATTTTTCATGTAGGTCCGTGTATCGAGACCTAGTTGTGTACTGATAGCTCCTTGCTGATGATCGCCATATTAGCGTGAAACAGCTAATGTCATTTTGTATACAATTTGGTCTCACCCATTGTTAAAAATAATGTTTACTTTACAAAATTCATTTTTCTAAAGCAACAGTTGGCATTAAATTCTTCTACCAATATTTTTATATTGCTTTTATCATTAGTTTATCTTTTCTTCCTTTCATCGACTTTGGCCAACTGTGGACCACCACGGCCTAACCCTACCTGAAAACGTCAGGGTGAGGCTAGGAAATTGAAGAAGGGGAACGAGATTCACATCCAGTTCAGAATAAGCCTGAGATAGTAAGTCCCAGGGGAGAAACGAACGAAACACAGAAGAAGAAAGATGAAACATCCATGCTCTCGACAGGGATTTGAACCCGGGTACCGGCACACAGGTCGCACGGCAGACCGACGTCTGAGACCGCACGACCACGGCGGTACGGCAAGTTTATCTTTTATAATGTAATATAATATTGTAATTTTGTTTGTGGGTACAAAGGACGGCAAACAATCAGAATAGAGTTTTTGGAAGTTCTCGGCTCTTTATTTTAAAACAGGGGTTTTTATACAAGAAGGAATGGCCATAAACAAAGAAGCCTACCATTGGTAGGTTTTCAAAAACAAAAAGGAAAGAGTTAAAAAAAGAGACGAAGGGTTAAAGGTGAAGGGTCGAGGTCGTTGAACTGTCATAAAACTAAGGTCAGTTTCAACGGAAAAATACTCAGAGAATAAAGTTTAGTTAAAAATATAATATAAATCAATAAATATAAAATATAAATCATTACAATATAATACAGGTAACCACCGTTGATTGCGAGTGCGAATTCGTTATAGCGCGATCTTTTTTTTTTAACTGTCAACAATTAATTATTAAATAAAACATTATTACCATCAAGTATATATATTTGTTACTTACATTAATTAATATAATATATATATATCTAATTGCAATTTTTCATAATATCGACAAATTTTACCTAATAAACGTAGACAGCAAGGAACACTAGATTCTTTTTTGCAATGCGGAACAAAGTGATTACATAATATTTTTTTCAGTTTCTTTTCAATGTTATATTACTTTTATGCCACATAAAACGTTTATTTTCATATTAATAATGTTTATTTTATCAATAAAGTGTTTTTCATACTCTAAAATGATTTTTTTTTTTAAATCACCCGTTGATTGCGAAATTTCGCTCATTGCGACCTTCTCTGGAACGTATCCTTCGCAATCCATGGGAGTTACCTGTATAATATAATATAAAAATAATTATAAAAGGGAAAAGCTGTTGATTTGCTTGTTTGTCATTCAATCACGTCTCAACGGATCACAAACAGATTTTCCATGCAGGTAGTCCATAACACGGGACTAATACTACAAGTTATAATAAAATCATA
>JAFIDM010000006.1:14710429-14727353 GCA_023159025.1 Thereuonema tuberculata
ACGGCACCAGTGATGCAATTTAGTCCAATGAATAGAGACCAAAAAAGGGGGGTTACCTTACAAAAGGTCCGGTAGTTCTAATTTTTTGATATGTTGTCTAGGATGGTTAGTAAGTGTTTAAAATGCAAAATGCACAATTCCTCCCCCGCCGCGCCCGCCGCCATCTTAAAAAAACCAAAAAAAATCGGCACTTTGTTTAGATTTACGCTTATATCTTCTGTTTGGTGCATTTTAGCGACACAAAAGTTCTACTCAATATTGTAGAGAATACAATTTCCTACAATTTAGTTTTTAATTTTTGTTTTTAGAACAGATAGTTACGGAGATATGATTGTTTTGAAGAAATAAACAAAAACGCACTTTCTGGAAACTTCTAACTTTAGGACGCTGTAATTCGGTTATGGCCTATTCTAGGGAAATAAGTATCAGAATAAAATGTGGAAGGAATTTAATTACGTACAAAAAGCATTTAAATTTTTTGACCCTACGGAGAGTGAGGTAAAAATAAAATAAAAAACAACGGAACATTGTGGTTTTTGTTATTGTGACGCACAGAGTATCTAAAAAAAATTCACCAAATACCTTCCAGTGTTGGCTTGAAATTGGAGTGTATACAAACCTAATTGAGTTTCTGACATGAAACTGAAGATGCTGACAGGTTTATAGTTGCCACAGCTAAATGCCTCTCCCCCACGTATGACGCCGTCGTCATTGTCGGTGAAGACATTGACCTACTCGTCCTGCTGGCACAACACCTGCAGTCAGAAATGTCTACCTCAAAAAAACCAGCGAGAGGGAAACAACCAGACGCAATCTACTCCGCCTCCTCCTACAAGTTCAACTCCACAGGCTGTATCTTGCTCCTGCACGCAATATCGGGCTGCGACACCACTTCAACCATTGTTGGGTTTGGAAAGAATAAATTCTGCCAACTTTTTAGGGAAGACCCATCACTGCTGGAGCAGGCGGAGAGGTTCGGGGACCTTGCTGCCACTCCCCACCAAATTTCAGCAGCAGGGGAAAAAATCTTGGTATCCATGTACGGTGGTAGTAACGAACAGTCATTGATTCACTTCGCCACAGCAAATTCATGACCAGTACCACCAAGCTCAATCTGACTAAACTACCTCCGACCACTGACGCAGCACATTTCCACTGCCTGAGTTCATACCAGCCGGTCTTGGAGTGGATGGGGATTGTCAAAGACCCGATAGAGTGGGGCTGGTGTAGAGGAGCTCGAGGACTGAAACCCATCAGGATAAGTAGCGACGCTGCTCCTCCAAACCTGCTTAAGACCATCTCATGCAGATGCACAACTGGCTGTATGGGGGCGTGTGGCTGTAGAAAGGCGGGCCTCAATTATTCCGCCCTATGCAAATTCTGTGCTGGCCAAGAATGTGACAACAGGGATGAGGTCCTCGTCGACGACGAAGACGACGACGATCGAGTAACTTCGCCATTTGACAAAAATGAAGACCCCGACTTCATTAACTCAACCCCTATGAAACGAACGAAGCGGATGTAAATTTGTTTTCTTTTCAGTTTTAGTTCCATTAATATCGATTTTGGTATGATTATTAATGCCTTTTGTTCTTACTTTGTTTACATACATGCATCTTTAAAGAATGTATCTGCTGTGTTGGTGGGATATTTTAAATTGAACATCCGCTCTCACCAGTAGGTATTCCAGTGAAACAGTACGTGCCTCATGAGCATTGCGCTGTAACATGTCAAAAACTCAAGTAGGGTTGGTATACACTCCAATTTCAAGCCAACACTAGAAGGTAATTGGTGATTTTTTTTTTCGATACTTTGTGCGTCATAATAACGAAACCACAATATTCCGTTGTTTTTGATTTTTTTTTACCCCGTAGGTTCAAAACTTTTTTACTCCGTAGAGTGAAAAAATTTACTTGCATTTTGTAGGAAATTAAATTCCCATTTTATTCTGATACTTGTTTCCCTAGCCATAACTGAATTACAGCGCCAAAAGTTAGAATTTTGACAAGTTTCCAGAAACTGCGTTTTTGTTTATTTCTTCAAAACAATCATGTCTCCGTAACTATCAGTCCTAGAAACAAAATTTAAAAACTACATTGTAGGAAATTATATTCTCTACAACATTGAGTAGAGCTCTTTTGTAGCTACAATGCATCAAAACGAAGTTATAAGCCAAAATCTAAAGAAAGTACCAATTTTTTTTTTTGTTTTTTTAAGATGGCGGCGGGCGCGGCGAGGGAGGAATTGTGCATTTTGCATTTTAAACACTTACTAACCATCCTCGATAACATATCAAAAAATTAGAACTACCGGACCTTTTGTAAGGTACCCCCCTCTTCGGTTTCTATTTGATGGACTAGTGCGTCACAATAGCAAAAACCAACAATATTCCGTTGTTCTTGATTTTTGATTTTACACAACACTCGTAGGGTTGATCCATAAAACTATACATGCGTTTTGTAGATAATTAAATTCCATACACATTTTATTCTGATACTTGTTTCCCTAGAATAGGCCATTCCTGAATTACAGTGTCCTAAAGTTAGAAATTTTACAAATTTCTGGAAATTGCTTTTTTTTTTATTTTTTCAAAAAGTGCATATCTCCGTAACTATTAGTTCTAGAAACAAAATTTAAAAATCATATTGTAGGAAATTCTCTATAACATTGCGTGAAACTCTTTTGTAGCTATATTGCACCAAACAGACGTTATAAGCGGAAATCTAAAGAAAGTATTAATTATTTTTGGGTTTTTTAAGATGGCGGTGGGCAGGAATTGTGCATTTTGCATTTTAAACACTTACTAACCATCCTAGACAACATATCAAAAAATTAGAACTACCGGACCTTTTGTAAGGTAAAACACCTCTATTCGTTGGACTAATTGTTTAGTTCGAAAACATACCATGTGCGTCAGATGTTATGTTCTCGAAGCAAACAGCTTGGATCTTCATGCGGAAGTGCATAAATGCGCTTGCGCTAACCATGACGATCGCTTAACACTAATAACACTGATTGTAGTAGAGCAGCTGGCATCGAGATTGGGAAAGATATTGAGATCTGTTACTGTTTTTATTGTTTTGTGTTGATTATTGTGTATTACCAAGTTAGAAATGGCATCGAGTAGTGAAGAGAAATTTGAAACATTGCCGAAAAGGAAAAAAAGGGATAGTGAATAAAGGAAATTATAAACATAATATTATACGAGAAGCTAAAGTGAAAGGGTTAGCCCACAAATGTTGTTTTTTTTCCTGCATATTCCAACAAAATTGCCATCAATCATAAGAAGCTAGATGATCTGAAGATGCTAATGGACTACATTCCGGCTGAGAAAAAAGAATATTGGTCACAAATCATAAATTGGCCATCTACAGAGCAAAATGAAGAACCAGAGGAAGACTTTTAGTTATAACGATCATAATAAAGGAAATTGTACGTCACCGGATTTGTTAACAATTCATTTCTGTTCAGTTTGCTCTACATTTCGCAATTTTTGTAATTCCAGTATTATAATTTTTCTAGTTTAGTTTGAAAACGCAACAAGTGCAAGTTTATATACATTTTTTTATTTTAAACGCACAATACATTAACCAGTGCTGAATACCCATATCTCATTATTAGCACTTACATTTTCACACAGTAACAGTAGAACTATTAATATTCTTACAGTTTATGGAATAAACAGTTTTTTATGTTTCTCCTGTAAAATTTGCATTTTCGTAATATTACCTTTTCGAAATAAGTGATTCAATTGATTTAACCAAATATTCATTATGCAAAATTTTGAGGTTTTGAGATAAGTTGATTTTTGTGTTTTGTTTTCAGAAATGTACTGCCAAGTAGTATGATTAGAAAAAACAAAACAAAAAAAAACCAACTTTTTTTTGTGATAATTTTTAACTCTTTATACCTTATTCGAAAGTAATAAAAACAGGAAAGTTTTTCAAGTGATTAGTACGTTTATTGTATTATCAAACTTCATAAATAAATCCACTTGAATGTACAATTAGGTTGAAGGTTTTTACAATAAGTGAGTATTAGTTCTTGTATTTTTATCATATGGAAGATTTTAAGTACCGTACATTATTTGCTACATTAAGTATATTACATGTAAATTAACACAGGAGGGAAACGGAAGCATTACAAAAAGAAAATTTATTTTTTTTATTTCTGCTATTATTCTATTCGGGAGTACACTTCTAAAAAAAAACAAAAATAAAAATTTTTCAAAAACTATTGAGTTTTATATAAACAAAGAAACAAATAAATAAATAAATAAATAAATAAATAAATAAATAAAAGTTTATAAAGCAGCACGTCGATTGAATTCTCGAAAACATCTCGTCGCCGGTCTAGATGTAACGAGAAATGTCGAAATTGAAGACGAAGAAATACAAAAAAATGGAAAATGAAATATGCATTTTCCCTTTTAATTAATTAAAAACACTCTCTCCCTAATTCTGATACATTGAATAAACGACTATTAAATAAGTCAATGTTTATTTTCATAAGCAAAACGTAAAAATGACGGCCCTAATCCAGTCTTCTTCGGCAATTGACGATTGTAAATTTTCCATGCTGATAAAAATCGCTATGAATTAAAATTGAATTGTAAAACTTTTTATTCAGTGGCAATTAATTCTCATTGGTGTTTACTTAAATGGGAAATTAGGGCTTAATTTACGTTTTAATGAAAACAGAGTTTTAATCCATTGACTGTGTGGACCTATTTTAATATTCATTTTGTTTGATGCATTTTCAGGTTCGTCGTATTTATATTAATTGGCTTAGTTATTGTAGGAACTGCTGTAGATTATAAAGATCACAGAGAACAAGAAATCAAATCGGATCTTGATATGAAGAAAAACAGCTACTTCTGTTGTGCCTCCATTTTGAATTGTAAAACGAAAAAGGAGCATTATTCTGAAAAAGGTAAGCAACCAAATAGGACTTTAAAGTTCAAAGAAGACTATTAGAGAAAGAGAGTCTTAAAGCAGTATTAAAAAATACATTTAATATTTGAAAGATATTATTTTATTCTTTACAAACAATTATTATTATTAAAGCATGTCTTTTAATGTGAGGGATAGAATTGAAATTATATAAAATTGAGCTTTCACAATTAAAACCGCTCTCTTCTAGACTCGTCCAGAACACTGACTGGACATAAGTGTGGGAAGAGGGAGCGTTGTGCAACGTATGGGAATAGGGAACCAATCAGGTTATCTTAAGAAACAGGGACGATGGAATCCTGTAGAAATGAATAGCTACCCACACACGGAGGGGTTTTTTGGGAGTTTTGACGCTGAAGACTATGTCCGAAGGATGAATCATTTACGTTAAGCTGAGTCGGGGAGGTGGTAAGTGGGGGAGGAGATTTCGCAGGTAGTTGGCAATCGACCTGTCACAGTTCCTATGCGTGAAGCATGGCTTAACGTAAAGATTCTCAATAACGATCAGTTCCTTTAAGGATTTAATTTCGAACTTGCTTAGACTAACTTTCGAACATGAAATGACAAGTAATTGTAGTTTCTTACAGATTGATTATGTAATTGGCTTTATAGTGACAGTAGCACTAAATTTATAACTATATTTTGAACTTTAGTAGACATTATATATTTGATAATTGTAAACACAATTACAAGAAATAGTAAAAAAAAATCTTAATTAAAGTGAAAAGAAAATTCTAGAATTATAAATCTAGTCAACCAGAGGATTTATATTTATTACTAGGCAATTTCTGATGAGATTTTTTTATTTAAATTGATATTTTAGAAAATTTCGGTAATTTTCTAGATTTACTTTATTTATCACATCCGGTAGTAATTTATATGGGTGGCATAATTATTAAAAATGTTGGTTATAAAGTTACATATATCTCGAAGATTATGGTTGTATTCAAATTTGTATTGTTCATGTAATATAATTGAAAATAAGTCTTTATTATTAAATTGTATAAAAAGTTCGAAGTAAGTATTTTATTATTCATAAAGAATTCCTTGTTATTTTATTACTTGAAGTATTTTTAGAATATATAACTAATTTTAAGATTTTTTTTTTGGTTTCATAAAATATTTATACTATTTACATTTTTCATTATTTGTATTAGATCAGATAGCATTTTCATAATTAAATAAGAATCAAAAAAAGAAAACTAAGTTATTATTTTATAATTTATTGGTATAATATTTTTATAATTTTTATTTCAAGAAATTGTATTTAATTTTTGTTGTAAGTTTTAATTTAATTTTTGTTGCATCATTTAAAATAATACCCAAATATTAGTCTTTGAATGATATTATAATTTGTTCATTTTTTAAATTTGTTATGTAAATATTTGTTATGGAAACACAGTTAAACGGCTACTAGAGCTCTGTGCTCCGCGAAGGATAACTTTCAGTCGGGTTGGAAGTCCAAAATCCACTCCACTTCGAAGGTCATCTCTGCTAAGGGTTGAAGGGTTTCCTTCTTAACACAGAGTTGTGATACGCTGCCGAAGTAAACCGCTAGGGGTAAAACTTTTGCTCGTTAAGCCGCGGTAAAAGATTTGTTCCCCAAAGGGTAAGTATGTGAAGGAGAGACGAGTCTCCCTCAGAGGTCATTGATCTCTCGATCTGTAAGAGAAGACCCCTACGTGTGTGGGTAGCTAATGAGAACGGAAAGGCGTGGCCATCGTGAGAACATAACTGACATCAATGATCGAAAATACAATTTTACTCTTACATACAAACATCCACAGTGACATCTTGCGCCATTCAAAGAAACTGTTTTGACAACAATTTACGTTGTTAAATTAAATTTTCTAGATTTATGTTTAATCAATAAGGAGAATAAAATAACTCTAAAACATTATAGAAAAAAATTTAAAAGTGATCATATTTTAAACTTTAAATCAGGTCACAGTATAAATATCAAAAGAAACATAATTGATAATTATATAAGAAGAATTGACAGGTCATCTAGCACAGAAGATGATTATAAGAATGAAATACAAAATATGAAAATAATTCTAAAGAAAAATGGATACAATGAAAAATTCATTAATTCCAATATCCAAAAATATAATACTTTCAAAATTAAAGAATTAAATGAAGATAAAGAAAAGAAAAGATTTTTCGTTCCTTACCTTAACCAAAATAGTTTAATATTGAAAAAAATTTGCAGAGATTTTAACATTAATATTGGATTTAATTATAATAATAAATTAAAAAATTTTTATGTAAAAAACTTAATGAAAGTGACAAAAAAGGAGAAATGGGGACTGTATACAAAATAGAATGTTTGTGTTGTGACAAGTTTTATCTAGGGGAGAGCAAAAGAACTATTAAAGAAAGGGCCCTGGAACATGGATATTACATTAGAAACAAATTATTTGATAAATCAGAAATGGCAGAACATTGTTCCAGGAAAACCCATTGTATTAATAAAGAAATTAAAATTTTATATAATGAGAAAGATACTAAAATGAGAAAAACAATTGAAAGTTTATACATACGAAATACCAAAGATAAAAATATAAATAGAAGCAATGGTGTTGAAGTTAGTAATGTTATTGCAAACTTGGCTAGAGATTTAATTAGACAATTTCATTGTATTGATAAGGTAAGAATAGATGAGATGAAGTGTTAAAATGATAATTACTCAATGAAATGTTATAATATCATAATTTTCACTTCCTATATTTTTTAATAATTAAACAATCTCGATGTAAGAATAGATGAGTGTTAAATGTAAGAATAAGTGTTAACATGATAGTTACTACAATGAAATGTTATAATATCATGATTTTCAATTCCCATATTTGTTAAAAATGATTGTAGCTGAAGAAGAAGAGAAGGAAATAGTCTCTTCGAAAATTCCTGTCTAATAAATGTATTTTAAATTTACGTATGTTTTGATTTCTTAGTTTCTTTCTTAGTTTCCAACAACTTTATGGTATGATCGCTGTTCAAAAGTGTCTTCAGTTCCGAAATCAATCGTTTACTGCACTGTTGAACTCAAGTTATGCATTGATATCGGCTTTTGCTTTTCTCATCAGAGAGTTTTTTATTATTTTATTATTATTTGCTTTTTATTTATGGTCCAATGCCTTTTGTGGTGAACATTTAGGTGCCCCAGGATTTGAATTCCACATTTCATTGTGTTTTTATTTTACTTTCTTTAATTTCCGAAGGGTCACTTGGTTTATTACTAACATACTACTTTTTCCCCTTACACGGCTTTTGAGCTTTTCAATGCTGGGTAGCCCTGGTTGAAGAGAGCCTAATAAGCTCGAAACAGCTGTCCCAGGATCCCAACTTGACTCCGAAGGCTATCATTGTATTAAAATATTTTTCTTTTTTTTTAGATGATGCAGAAAAAGACCGTTTTAAAAAATTTATTTGTTGTTTTTCAATGTACACTAACGCCGAGAAGATCCTAAAAATAAAGGAGAATTCTGATCATTTGTCTTGTCTCCATGGAATGCGGGTGTTCAGTCTTGCGTTCGTCGTTTTTGGACACAGTTTGACCTTTTTTATGGGGAATGTTGGTAAGTACACGACAGTACTAATTTTGAGTTCACTTAATGTTTAGTTGTAAACTAGGCCATCCCTCCCCGGGTACAGATTGTACAAATCGTTCTCTCATTGTCTGTTTCGATATTATTTGATGAATTAGTAGAGATTATGAGGATAAAACGATACAACTTCATCACACAAATTAAATATATTTAAAATATATTTAATGACAGCAAATTTTGAGAAAGAATTTCAAGTCTTTCCTTTCTCAAACTACAAAATATAACAATTTTCATAGCAAAACAGAAAGACATGAAATAAACTGCTTTTACAATACCGTATTGGCCCGAATATAAGACGGCATTTTTTTCCAAAATCCCATCCACGAAAGTACTATTTCGTCTTATATTTGCAACCAAACTTGGAGCGCGCACGAAACCGAAACCGAAACCAAGCGTGCTCTGGCGCTGAAGCAACGCCACCTGGTGGCGTTGGCTGAATCGATCGTAGGCCTAACCAACATGCTCCAAAATAAAAAAAAAAGAAATATTCTACTACGCTTAGTGGTGTTGCACTTTTTTGCAGAAATAGTTTAATTTAATTTCATAAATGACATTTCGCCTAGCTTAGAAGTCACAGATTTAACTAAATATTACTGACATTAAGCCTGTTACTGCAACCAAAAGTATTAACGATTTCATCATGAACTGGATGTTGGAAAATAATCTGTCAACAAATTTTTTTTTAAATAATTTACTAGAAATATTTGTCGAATTACGCCTCGTTAATAGATATAACGTCTTATATTCGCGACCAATAGTTTTTCATCAAATCGGAGCTCAAAAAACGCCATTGTCTTATATTCGAGTCGTCTTACATTCTGGCCAATACGGTATGTGATGTATGAAAATATACAATCAGCCCGTGCTCTTAAATAATAACTAATATACAATCCTAACCTTATTTACTGTTAATAATTTGGCTTGGTGATTCTTTGAATTTACAGTAAGTTGAGTTTACAGTAAATAAGGTTAGGAATTTATATTGGTTGTTATTTAAGAGCAGGGATAATCCAAGAAGAATCGCTTCCAATGAAAGCGGTTATGATTTGGTGAATAGTTTAGTAAATAGTGATATGTTAGTCCTTTTTGAACTCATTTTTTGATAGGTGTGCCATTCTCGATGGAGAGAACGCAACATTTTGAAGTTCAACAATGCTCATTTTGCATTTGTCGACTTCCTCGCAACAATGAACAACGGAAAACCGTTTTCCATTGTTGCACTACATTGTGAATATTGGAAATCACAACAATCACAACAATTGCGCCTTTTGCATTTGTCGACTTCCTCGCAACAATGAAACAGGAACAACCGTTTTCCACTGTTGCACTGCATCGGACAGACCGACAGATAAATAAATTTTAGTAATATATAGATTATAACTTTCAGTTTTCATTGTTCTATGGTCTGGAGCAGTTCTTCTCCTTATGGCAAAGCACCAGTTTTTTTTTTATCTCACGGAAATATGAGATATAGCACCATTTTTTTTATTTATCTCATGGCTTTTATGGTGTGGATACATTTAAGAACAGTTCGTGGATCACACTTTCAGTAGCAGTGATTTGGAGTACATAACGAGAAAAAAAGTAATTGGAAATAAAGAAAACGTTTTCATTCTGCTCAAATCACAAAACAATATAAAATGGGGAAATCTGTGCATCCCTTTTAGCGGGATCGTTTACAAACAGACAAAAGAACAACAGAAAAAATTGGAAACTTTCAAACATATAACATAATGGTTATTTCCTCAATAAACAAATCAAAAACTAAATATTTACTAAATAATTTTAATGAATACTTGAATGACATAAAATGTTTAAAAACTAGGAGTTCAATTCAAATTAATTAACTAAAGATGAAAAAGAGGAAGTTTCAAACTCAACATTGAAATATGTTGTAGTCTTTTCTCACTTTTATCGAAATAATTTTATTTCGTTCTTCAAAGAAAAACACATTTTTTTAATAGAATCTTGATGATATACTATAAAAAATTTTATTCCAGCCTTATTTTCATTTTTTTGGTTGAAAAATGATCTAGTTGTTAAATATATTTTTAATTTCTGGTTTTCTTTCAGATAACTTCATGTTTTATCCTTACGCCATGCGGGATTTCTATTTCCAATTAATTATGGCTGGTGTTTATGCTGTGGATTCATTTTTCGTTTTAAGGTTAGGATTTATCTCTTTTTCTTTTATATTTTAATCATTTAATTTTAACACAGTCAACAAATTATTAAAAGAAATAATCAAAAAATAGAAAACTGTAATTAAGCCTGTGGGCCTAGTGGTACAAGAGGTGAACTTCGGCTGGAGGAGGCGTCCGCAATTTCCAGTTTCTTTTTCCAAAAGTATCCTAGGGTTCACTCAGCCCTCTATAAAATTGGAACCGGGTTTCTTTCCAGGATTAAAGGCGGGAGGGTATTGGATCGACCGTCCGACCAAACTCCAATCTGATGGTCGAGAATCATTGGGGTCTATATCTCTAATGCCCGAAAGGACCTCTATAGTCTGTAAATGAGATCAAACACACACCTTTTCTCAAATTAGAAGGAAAAGGTACAGGTTCCTATGATCCAATGAGGCTGCAGCCACGCATTCGACAAAAAAGTCGGTATCCATTCTCAAATAGTTGGATGAAATCACGAACCCCCTCTGCAAAAGAAGTAGCGTGGATTTATTAGAGAATTCCTATCAGGCCTATTTCTAGTACATTCTGGGATACTATGTATACAGTGCACATGTATATACACATGGGCCAAAAAAATCTACAATGTACAAAATATCTGCTAAAAACTTTATTGCTAAAAGTATTCAAATTTAACTTTCAGACATTTACTGTCGAGTTCGGCGAACTTCTGCAAGAACAACTAAGGTATCCATTATGTTGGCGACGCCTTTGTATCTGGTTTTTGATGATATATCATATCTTTAGGGTCCTCCATAAGTAAAAATAGATGGGTGTTAAGTTGGGTGAGCAATGGATATCAAGAGTACTTCTTCATCCTAGCCAGTAACGTGGCAACGTCCCGACGAGGTGGACTCTCCCGTCTTTATGGTACTGCAGGAAGGCGCCATCTTGAAAGCAAAATCTCTTCTCCCAAACATGAATGGCAGGGAACTGATAGTGTGTAGTATGTCGAGGAATGCAAGGTCAGTAACTGTTCCTTCAAAAACGAATGGTCCTTAGATGACAGTCCCAGACATTAAGCTCCGATAAATTAACATCTTTGTCCACATTAACGTGAGGATTTTTATGGAGTTTAGTAACTACACTTATTGCCATTCACTGTACCATTCAATTTAAATTGTGCTTCTTCAGACTTAACCATCTTTCTCACAAACTTCCCGTCCTCGTGTAGGTTGTGTTGAAGTATTCATAATACTAGATATCAGTCTTGGGATGTAAACCTTCCATTTGCAGTCTTACTCACTTGATCTTCTGACTCCTGTCTCGCGTTCACACTGTTTTGCGAATTACCGTGACGAACATGAAAACTTCTGCAATTCCATTGTTGGGCACTTGGTACCGTGCGGTGCCTTCCTCATTTTCGATTGACCTTAAATTTATCAGAAATGCGTGTAATTGTTAATCACAATAGAGGTTCTGTACCAAATTCAAGCCACCCTGCCGTCATACTTTGTTCATGTTTTCAAATTTAAAATAGCACTTCAAAATGATCTTGCATTGCTCGAACAGGGCCGCCATTTTTGTTTGATTATTTTGCTGGTCATATGATTACCACCATTTTTTGCGAGAATACAAAACTACCCAATGCCACCTAATTCTCTTTAATTCGGTTATCAAAGTCCAAAGATAATCTCTTTTAACGTTTGTGTACATTTTTTGGCCCCCCTCTGTATATATACGTGTGTTAGTCACCTTTTCATAACTTCCTTCCTTCCTTAGGTGCCTTCTCCCACAGGGAGGTTGGCGATCAGCATGTACCACAGATCTCTATCTCTTGAAACATGTATGATGTCCTGAGCATTAAGTCCAGTCCACTCACGCAGGTCATCCATCCATCTTCTTCTTCTTCTCCCAACGCTTCTCTTCCCTTCTATCTTTCCCTCAAGTGTCAATTTAGGTATCTGATATTTGACATCTCTCTGTATGTGCCCACAATAGGCAAGTTTTCTTTGGTGTATAAGTTTGATGATAATTCTCTTGTAGTTAGCAAGATGAAGTACTCTTTCATTTGATGTCCTGCTGGTCCAACTTATCTTTAACATTCTTCTTAATGACCACATTTCAAATGCCTCTAATCTTTGTTTAATTCCCTTTTTGAGAGTCCATGATTCACATCCGTATAAAAGAATTGGCCAAACATAACATTTCCACACCCTTTTCCTTATTCCAAGGTTGAGTTTCTTTTGGCATAATACTGATTTCATTTCATTAAATTTTAATTTTGCTTGTATAATTCTGTTTTTTATATCTTTATCTTGGTCATTATCTGAATAAAAATGCCTACCCAGGTAGCGAAAGTTATTGACTTGTTCTAAATCTCTGCCATCACATTTAAAAAAAGTAATTTCCTTAATTCCTTCCTCGTCCAGATGCTTTATCAGTTCAATTGGTAATTCATCTGGACCTGTTGCTTTGTTGTTTAAAATAAACAAAGTTTGTTTGTTGTTGTTTAAATATTGAAAGTTTAACTATAAACTTTCAATATCGGAAATCTTTTGTGAGAAGATACAAATTTTTCTTTATGTTAATTTAATTCAAGCGGCTGGAATTGAGACTTGGATTATCTAAGTTAGACCAACTTTATTCTTCAGAATACAGGGAGTCTCAAAATAATGTACTAACACTTCGATAGTTAGTACATCAAAGTGTTAGTATATTTTTTTGAGACACCATTATATATTTTGGCAGGGTAGTTTGACGTTTTTAATAAAAATATATCAGAACAGATTTTTCTTTAATTGAGCTACGAAACCAATTAAACAGAAGGAAACGTTAAAAAAGCTTCGAAAACAAAGTTAAAAATGACGTAATCAGTTAAGGAAAAAATATATCCCAGGCTAATCTTTTTTTGTATTTTTTTTCAGTGGTTTACTCGTTATATATCTTTATTTTAAAGATGAAGAAAAGAAGAAAAAGTCTTGGGTTCGCCACTATGTGGATCGTTTTATAAGGTAAATTCAATATTTTTATTGTTAATACATTATTATTATTATCATTATTATTGATTAATCACAATTATAAATTAGGATCGTTAACTAATATTCTTTTACATTTCTTCTTCAAAATCATCTCCAAATCCCATACAACTATAAACGACGTTTCCCAGACGCTTATCATTCTGCTTTTTAAAGTTCTCAATTCCGCAAATTAAAATAACAATAATATTTATACTAATAACAATATCAACAATGTATACACACTGAAGTTATCTCAAAGGCTTAATAATCCAGTAGAATTAGCATCTAAATCGGAAATAATTGTTACAAAAAGGTTTTTTTGTTTTAATAATTTGTTGCCCAATATGACTATCCTAGGTTGTCCCCCCCGGCGGAGTTGTGCTTAAGTGGTGGTGGTGGTGGGGGGGTAAAATGTACCCCCTAAAGGGGTATTTTTGCAGTTTTATATATTTACGAAAAAATTTCGTTTTAACTTCTGCTGTTTGGTAATATTATTTAAAGTAACGTATCTATCAAAAGTATAGAGGTCCATTAAAAAGTTAAAGCTGTCCCCAAACAGGCCCTACAGGCCCACGGGTGCGTGGGGGTAAGGCTCCTGACGTTTCTTGACCAACGAGACTAGTAGGAGGTCGGGTGGTCAGCCCGACACCAAACCCGCCTTTAACTCCCGGGAAAGAAACCTGGTACCCATTCTACAGAGGGCTGGGTAGGCCGTAGGACCCGTTTGGAGGAGAATGGAGCGTGGAAAAATTCCCGCCCCACGCCGAGGCCGGGAATCGAACCGCTACCTCCAACCCGCAGCCAAGCGCCTTCACCCACTCGGCTACCGAGCCCAATATAGAGGTCCGTACAGTTCCTATATATGAAACATAATACTTAAATATATAAAAAGATAATATTAAACAATGGTATCATATAGAATACGATGAGATCCATTCAACAAATATAAAGATGGAGATAAGAAACTCAATTCTTGAAATCAATTAGTGCTGATTATATTTCATAATAAGAAAAATTGAAAAAAAATAGGTAGATACACAAATTTCACAGACGTCGACGTTTGACTGTTGTTGGGCCATTCGGCTCCTCAAAGTCTCTTGCCCCATATATTACCGTCGCCCCATACATGCAGTCCAGGTCTTCAACATCTGGTTCGTCAATTTCATCTGGTTGGAGGGAGTTACTGCAGGAGTTCCCCTTGCAGTTGGCACAAATCAAAGAGCACTTAATCCCAGCCTTCCGACACCCACAACTATCTGCACAGCCCTTTTTGCATTTGCAGAAAGTTGTGGAGAGAAGAGACTGTGAAGCTGGTTCCTTGGAGGTAGGAACGGGGACAAGACCAAAGTTTGAAGCCTATTTTCACGTCAGACCATATCCCACTCCAGCACTTATCAGACCTTCTGATAGTAAACCACTCATTGAGCGCAAACCGTGTGTAGTCTTCTTGGGATATTTTCTTTTCAAGGCCCATCATGTCGTGTAAATAGAGCTGCGCACATTTAGCATACAGAAAATGCATACTGGCATTAAAATAGGGTAGCATTTTCTTAACAGTGGTGAGGTGCAGTTCCCAGTCGCCACTCCTCTCAGCCTGTATGAATTGCTTCATCAGAGTTGTCATGTCGAAGTAGAGAATCCAAATCTTGGCAGTGGGACCATTTAGCTCCAGCTCTTCAAGTTTCTGTCCAAACATCTCTTCAAACTTTCATGATTAAGGGCTTCCGAGGGACTTGTTGAGATAGACACCTCTTCAAGGGGCTGATCTGTTCTCTCATTGTTACTCATTCTTGAGAGGATGACTTTGCGAGAGCTAAATTGCAAAGGATATGTGCACGAACTACCCTTGAATAATCACGACCAGCCATCATTTTTTCTTTTGAGACCTGCGCGTAGGCAACGCAGAATAGCTCTTGCAGCCCACTTCCACTCATAATGTAGCCTATGGCTCCGAAGAATGACATCAAAAAGATGAAACCTTCCCAACCGTACTTTGACTATGCCCACATCGGAGTCTGGAGGGAAAGATGCCACTATCTCACGTGCCTTAACATAGAGAGGCTGGTCAAATGTAACAAAACAGACATTTTGTTTGATGCTTTTGCATTTGTTTATTGCAGTGAGAAGTGAAGTGTACACATTATCATAGTTGCTGGGATCTGCATTGATGAATGGGAGGAACAGTGTCTGTGACGTCGAGTACGGTTCAGTGCACGCTATTTGCTCCATGAAGCCATTCCAACCTGGAAGATTATCTCTTTTCCATTTACCAAAAATCCACTTGAAATCATCCAGTTTAATGTTAACTGTTGAACAATTTTCCGTCAAGTCCTCAAACATGATGCTCTTCAAAGGTGCTCCAGTATGTTCAAATGTTGTTACTGGAATTACAATGAATTCTGCAACTGTGCTGGCTTTTGGAACAGTACTTGTTCTAGCAATTACTAGCCTCACTTGAAGAGGCAGAAATTGCTGGCGTTACACATTGGATACCGCCCAAGGCATGGAAATTATTACGGACATCAATTGTCCGTTTAGAAAAAGAATTTTGGTGGTTAAAGCTCTGAGGATGGTTGATATAAGACACCTCAAATATCCTGGTCTCGTCGTTAGTCTCGCCGCTGCGGGTTGGAGGCGGCGGGTTCGCTTCCCATCCTCGGCGGAAGGCGGGAATTTTTCCACGCTCTATTCTCCTCCAAACGGGTCCTACGGCCTACCCAGCCCTATGTAGAATGGGTACCGGGTTTCTTTCCCTGTAGTTAAAGGCGGGCGGGCGTCGGGCTGACCACCCGACTTCCTACTAGTCCCGTTGCTGAAGAAACGTCAGGAGCCTTACCTCCCGCGCACCCGTGGGCCTGTATGGCCTATTTGGGGACTGCTTTAACTTTCTAACGGACCTCTACAACTTTTGATAGGTGCGTTAGTTTAAATAATATTAACAAACAGCAGAAATTAAAACGAAATTTTCTCATAAATATGTAAAACCGCAAAAATATCGCTTTTGGGGGTACATTTTTACTCCCCACCACTTAAGCACAATTTCCGCCGGGTGGGAAACCTAGGATAGTTGTATTGGGCCACAAATGAAGCCATTAAAACAATAAAACCTTTTGTAGCAATTATTTCCGATTCGTCTAATTTTTTGGTTTTACGCTACTTGTCTATAAATAGAATAACAATATAAAGCATTTAATGTGATGTGCAAATTGATTAAAAAAGGG
>JAFIDM010000006.1:14727753-14768246 GCA_023159025.1 Thereuonema tuberculata
CAATTAAATTCCCTATGTGAGATTTAAACAGGTGTTCAGGCTTCATTACTATGTTGAGCACACGTAAAACCTTGCATTTCTTCATTAGCCTCCTCCGTTACACATTTAATCCAGGGTAATTCAGCATTTCAATATCTTCCTGGGAGACATTTTTTGATACTGTCTCAGTGCTGCCACAATACGGGCTATATTGAATGACCTAATACAGGGATGAAATGGGATGCGAATAATAAATGGAGAAGACCAAAACACAAATGGTTGAATGGTAGTCGCATATACCATAATTTAACTGATGCTACGACCCTGGACAGAAAGCAATGGAAGGACGCTCTGGGTAAAATCTAATTGAGAATAGTCACTAACCAGTGAACAAATCCTGAGATGATAATGATTATTTACTTAATTTGCCTAAAGGCAATTAATTTTAATTTCACATTCAGATTAACGGATTATCTAAAACGCCGATCAGTAGCCAATGCTGAAGACAGGCAGTCCATTGTTTATTGCTAATGCTTTCTTATGACACGTTGTCTTTCGAGATAAAAGGGATTGATGTTTGCAGAGTATATTCCCCCAAGTACTCCGTTGACGTTCGTAACTAAAGTAACTACACACATACACAGTAGTACAATTAAGAATCTGATCCCAAGTGGAATAGCCTGATGTTTTTCCATCAAACTTCGGGAAAGAAATCTAGTTTAAACTGTAAACCTACTGTTCAAATGCAGTAGTAATAAATAAATTATAAACAGGAAAAAAAAAGACATAGAAGGGGTTAATATAAGACTTTGAACCTTCCCTCTCCAATCCAATGCCTAGTGAATCGATAAGTCAGTCCTAAATGTTAAAATAAGAATGGATGTTTTGGAAAAATTTTGTTTTTCTAAGAATAATAACTATTCAAAACCCAAAAATAGTGTATTATGTTTGCAAAAATATATATAAGATATATGGCCCAAATATCGCCCAGGTTCCTAATACCGCCCAGGGCGATGTAGGACGGGATAGTGATGCTATCATGCGGGAACCGATGGAAACAATTTGCCACTCCTTCCATTAGCACGCTGTGTTCGTTTGGTGGTGTTAGTTCAACCCGTTTATTTTTTATGAATTCTTGAAGTTTTTCGTTCTGGTAAGTTATGAACCTACTGTTTCTTTTAGTGCTGCAGCTTAAGAATTATTCATGCCATCGCAACCATCTGATATCGTGAATAGTGAAAGAAATAACCTATCTGTTGATAATTTCTTTAACTTGTTAGAGGTAGCCGGTTTGTCTGTAGCGTCCCCCAAATTGACAGGCTAGAGAGTGCCCAATATCGCCCACCTCGTTGTTCCATATATCGCCCACTGTGCGATATTTGGAACTTATATTTACACATTTTATTTTGGTTTATTACATATGTCTCAACGTAAGACATGGGACAGAGTCAAGATGAAGGAAGCTGTCACAGCTGTAAAAAAATAAAGAAATGGGCCTTCTGAAAGCTTCCAAAACATTTAATGTCCCACTCTTGTTAGTGGGTCACCATTCACAATTGCTCTAATGAATTCTCTCAACAAAAGGAAACTAAGTCCTAAAGGGCTGAACTTAGAAGATCCAAAGAAAAAGAAGCTCGTAACACCCATAAAGAATTGCGAAAAGATTAAGAAAAAACAAAAAAATGCAAAGAATTCCAAAAAAAAAGTATTTAATGGTGTGGGCGTTATTTGGAATCCTTTCACAAAATTCAAAATATGTCTCTTGACAGAACAAAAATTGAGGAAAAATAAAAAACAATAGTTATATCTATAATTGGTTCAGGAACATGTAAGTGAAAGGTAATATGATGTATTATAATTGTTTGAAGCCACTGGGAAGATAAATGACAAGAATATGGGCAGGTTTTCTTAGATGGGCGATATTTGGGTCATATACCTTAACTTAAAAATAGAATCAAAAATTTTGGGAATATGAAATATAATAGTTTTATTTCAAGTAATCACTCAATGGCGGTGGCTTAGTTTAAATCCCATCTTTCCCTTTCCTCTTTTCTCTCTTCCCCAACTAAAGGTGATTAAAAAATTCCAAAATATAAATGATGCATCACCAAAAAATATTAATGGATAAAAAATATAAAAAAAATAATGAAAAAAAGATCAAATTGCAAAAGGATGATAATAGGAAGTTCAGTTAAACACTTATCAAACTTAAAAATATACGATTGTTATTCGTTATAAAAAATATGATGCTAAAGATGATTCTTGCAATGAAAAGAAAAACACAGTGATCAGTAATAAATTCTTATCTAAGAGTCAGTGTCTCTCTTTACACATATACTAATTCCGCCGAATGCTGGAAAGTTTTGTTTTCCGGGAATAAATTCCCTTTTCACCTTAAATCGTTTCGGTGATCGGTTTAAAGACGGTAATAACCCAATGCACAAATTGTCGTGTAATTGATAAGAGAAACCAACCCTTGCACGATGCGTACGGTCCAATTTTACTACAGTCCAATGACACGCGGATTCGACCCGGAGATCAGGGTGGTCTCCGTCCCGGAAGCGGCACAACAGATTTATATCGGCGTCCCCCCGCTCGAATACTGGTTAATTGGCGCTAGCGTCAGGTCCGACGACTCTCCGATTTGTTTAATAAGAAACTTACGAAGTCATGTCGTCTTTACACGTCCAGTATCGTCCGAAGAAGGCGCCATATTTCCATATTGCTCCTTTCCCTGACCGGGAAACCGGAACTGTTCTTTCACATTAATTGCTTCTGTGTGTCTGTCCTCTCTTCACCTTCTCCTCCAATACTTCGGTTGCGAAGCACTTTTTTACATCTTAAGCCCATTGCACATGGATCCGAAAATCGGTCGGTCGGATCCATGTATAATGGGCTTAAGGGGAGCGTTTGAGACCATAATTATCATATTGAAATGAAAAAAAGGTAAGGTGAATGAGGGTGTTTTGAATATGTAAATTTTGGACTGAATCACCTATACGTAAATTGTGTTCCAAAACACCCTCATTCACCTTATCTTTTTTCATTTCAATATGATAATTTTGGTCTCAAACGCTCTCGTTAAGTCCATTACATATGGATCCGATCGACAGATTTTCGGATCCATATGCAATGGGCTTTTACGTTAAGATACCAGAGCTCCGACTGTATTTGATCGCCTTCTCTTCTCCAACTCTTCGGTTTTTCCCATCGTTTTAAAAGTTTAACTCTCATCACTCAATTAAAAACTGTTGTCAATCATATGATCATTCGCTTTGCCGAGGGGAGAAATGAGGGCGTGTTTTTCCCACACTGACCACCTCGTAAGCTTAAATTTACTTAACTCGCACAGTAAAAACAGAAAATAAGATAAAATATCGATAAAACATTGTAAAATAAACAAATTATTAATACATATAATATACAAACATATAATATACAAACATATAATATACAATCAAAATAAATTGAAATTTCTCTAAGTGGATTAGCGCCAACTGACCATTTTTATGTCCCATGACACTTCTGGGAATTTTTTCTCGCGCTCAACAAGGACCTATTTAGAAAGATTTCAATTGAAACAATTAGATGGTGTCTAAAATAAGCATACTACATTTCAAGAAGATCTTTCTAACGATTACGGGAGTTAATGCATTCAATCGTTGACTGATTTGATAATAAGATATTTTTCGATATATTTTCTTTGTAACTATGAAATTTTTTAAAGGTAATTATATTGTTTATCTCTTTGTGATTTCCTTTCAGAATAACGCCTGTGTATTGGTTCTGCGTCTTCATTGTCAATATGGGTTTATATCTCCGAATACCATCCAATTCTATGGATTTCACAAAGAAATACCAATTAGATATGTGTGTAGAATCTTGGCCAAGATACTTAACCTATTTCCAGAATTTGGGAGATGTCACAAAAGATGTAATTATTTTTATCTGTTTCATCTTTGTAGAGAATTTAGTAGAGATTGCAAAAGAATATATTTTGGTTGTACATCAAGGTCTATAAAAGAACGTCTTACAGAGCACATTCGTGCTTTTAGAAACAATGAACCTGAGATTTCTGATTGGGCTTATCATGCCATCAATTTAAAACATTATTCCTGACCCTGTCGTAAAAATAGTTTATAATGCAGAAATGAACAAGATAGATATTTAATTGAGTCATGTTTTATAATTCCAAACATTGCTTTAATATAGGTAAATCTTTAAAAATTACCAATATTTCCTTAAATTTATTTAAGAAATATAAAAAGTGACATGGGAAGCGGAGTGGTTCCAGGATGTCACTTGTGAATAACTTGGTCTCATCCATTGTTTTTTTATAAAAAAACAATTAGAAATATATAAAAAGCTGTTTTTAATCTTCAAACTTTCAGATTGTAACAATCTGTTATTATATTCGATGTTATTTTATTGTTATTATATTATTATTATTATTATTATATTGTCATTATATTCGATGATGCTATCAAACTTTCTTATTCTATTTCAAATTGTAAAGATTTGTTTATTTTTCAATCTTTGAGATTGTTATTATATTCCATGATAACATCAATGATACTATTAAACTTTCACATTGTAATGATATTGTTATTACTATCAAAGTTTTAGATTGCAAAGATTGTTTATTTCCAATCTTTCAGATTGTTAATGATTTTATTATACACTTATTATCAAAAAAACCGATGTACCTAGAAGGAGTTGTCCGATTGTAATGAAATTTCCTATGCAAACACATTGGGACCGCCCATACAAATGATTAAACTTTGGTGTCCAATGAATGAATAGCGAGAGCTACAGCGCATCGGAACTGCGCACTCAGCAGGTGTATATAAGAAGCGATTGCCAATCAGATGGTCAAAATTTCTGTTGCATTGCGAGTTAGGATACCTTTCATTGACTGAAAAATACCTTGCCGCAGGATTCGAGCTCATTACGTGCAACTGTCACAGTTTGAAAAAGGTCGTATCATTGGATTGAAAGAGGCAGGTTGGGCAAATCGGAGAATCGCTCGTCATATGGGTCGAAGTGATGCGGCGATTAGAAGATGATGGCAGAATGGGTGGACAATGGCATATTTCAGCGTCATGAAGGTAGCGGTCGACATAGGGCTACAGCAGAGCGGGAGGATAGAGTGATTGTCAGATCAGCTGTCACAGCGCCTGAATCATCGTTATCAACCATCAGACGTGCGACCCGCACACGAGTGTCCACCATGACCATTCACAGACGGCTGAGAGAGTGACTTCTACGCTCGTACCGACCGCTACGCCACCTGCCACTCACGTCTGCACACCGTCGGGCCAGATTACAGTGGTACTTGGCTCGATCCGGTTGGAATGATGCTGACTGGGGACGTATAGTGTTTAGCGACGAATCCCGCTTCCAAATGTGTTCTGACGATCGTCGCAGACGTGTCTGGAGACGCCCAGGGCAGCGTGCCGATCCTGCTTTCACTATTGCACGCCACACAGGCCCTCAACCAGGAGTTATGGTCTGGGGTGCCATTTCCCTTGATAGCCGGACCGCTTTGGTCGTCATTAGGGGCACACTTACAGCACAGCGGTACGTCGACGACAATCTGAGACCTGTTTTGCTACCCTTCCTTTTGCAGTATCCTGGCCTTATTTTACAGCAAGATAATGCCAGACCACATACGGCACGTGTTGCTTTGACCTGTCTTGCAGCTTGTGAAACACTTCCTTGGCCAGCCAGAACACCAGATCTCTCTCCAATCGAGCATGTCTGGGATATGATGGGAAGGCGACTGCATCCACCAGGTAATGTGGATGACCTAGCCCGACAATTAGAGGAAATTTGGCACGAAATACCGCAGGAGACCATCAGGGAGCTTTATCACTCTATGCCTCGTCGTGTGGCAGCTTGCATTCAGGGTAGAGGTGGGTCAACACCTTATTGAGCTCGTTACTTTGTAACTCTGAAATAAATCATTCAATTTGTCTGAAAGTTTAATCTTTTTCTATTCTGTACATAATCTTCCTCTCCACCAATTTTTGTCTCCTTCGGACAACTCCTTCTAGGTGCGTCGTTTTTTTTTTGTTAAGAGTGTATTTCGTGTTAAAATCAAATTATTATCATTTTTCGATGTTATTTCCATGATAATTTTTCATATTTGCTTTCTGATTTGAGGAGAAGGAACATATTTGGTTCCTCTCAAATTATACCTGAAGAAGAAAACAGGATAAGTTTCCGAAATACAGTAAAGTTATTTATGAAGAGGAAGAATTTATTGTATTATTTGTTATGTCTACATTTTGTCTTTCGTTATTGTAGTGTTTTGGACATACATGGTATTTAGGAAACGATATGCAGTTCTTTTGGTTGACCCCTTTCTTCCTAATACTCATGAAAAGGTAAGAATTCGTCATTTATTTTAAATTTATAATTAAAAAATATTCTTTAAAGAAAAAGAATGCTTGATGTAAATAGACTCATATGAGTCAATCAGACAATACTAGATAACTTTTTTCCTGTTTTCATTTATTGTTCCTTCGTGTTAAGGTCCTAGTAACCATTTGTGGAGTAAATTCAGAGAAAGAGGCTGACGTTTTAATATTACGAAAAACTGCATCGTATGGTAATGAAACGCAGACTTTTGTTACAGCAGACAATGATTGCTGTCATTTGGCAAATGTAAAACAGGCTAATTTTATGAGTTTTGGATTTTCGATTGAATTAAATAATCAATAGACATAAATATAGAAATTGAAGTCTTTTTCATTTCATATCATGGACTGTTCATTCCCCAAGAAATAGGAAGTCCAATAGAATTCTTAACACTCCGATTCCTGCAAATTATAATCACTGCGTGGATTGCTCTTCCCAATTACTATGGGAAAGCCGATTGTAATTAAGATCTTTGCAAAACGGTTTCTTTTTTAAAACGGTTTATAGATATTATTATTATTTACTCATTAAGTTTTATGTAAAAATAATGTGCGATGAAAAATGTGGAATGTTCTTTTTTATCATTCCTTCTATTAAAGCTTATTTTAAAAGTTATTCTTTATTTGTATTTATTTATTTTAATGACAACTCACAATAAACATTTTTTTTTTCAAACACACAATTTATTATGTAAGTCAACTTCGTATGATCAGACTTCAGTCTTGAAATCCTCTTCAAATCATTTGGATTTTTCCAGTTTAACATTTTTTATCTAAAGTATAAACTAAGGATTTTCCCTACATAAGGCAGCTTAGGAAATTTATAGTAATTCTGCCACGATCCTTCCTTTTTAGTGACTCTACAGGAAAGTCTGTGGGGATCCATAGATGTAGATACTGAATATATATTGAATCGACAATATTGAGAACGAATACCCATCGATCCAATGTATTCACTTCCGGTTCAAGATGGCGGCTGTCATTTACTCAGTGTCACCCAACCACAGGCCTAGAAATATGAAATGAGTCAATCGCTTGTACATGACCTTGAATTACATAGACTTGAGCAAATGAATAGTAATGTTACTTTAACAACACAAGCATTTCATAGATTACAAACTGTAGAAGGTCGCAGTGTGAATTGACTTATTAAATTTTGTTTGAAAAACCCAAAGTAGATATTATTTTAATTTTCTTAATAAATAGCCCAACCACTTTTCATCTTCTATCTTCAATAAGAATTTATTCTTATTACATCTAATAAAAACTGAAGGAATAATAATAAAAATAATTATTACTCATTTTAAATCTTCTCTATAATAGAAATTCTGCCATTCCGGCGTAGTCGAGTGATCTAGACAGAGGTCTGCCAGGTATCTCGGCACGAGGCTTGGATGTTTCTCTCTTTCTTCAGTGTTTGTTTCTCTTTATAGGAGTCAGAAGTCTGACTGTCACCTTACGATGCCTCCTGAATAATTACATCCAAACAAGAATAACAAAAAAATCCCCCATCAAAGAGTATGACTCAGTGACCAGTGATTCGAGAATGAATCAGGGAACAAGACAACAACAATAAAAATTCTATTACATTAACAATTGTACAGAGTGGGCAAAAGTCCTTATACCCTTCTTAGTAAACTGGATTTGAATTGATGTGCCTATTGCACATCTGTATGCACTCCTCCATGGTCTGTACACAGACAAATGTATCTCCAGGTCCATATGTTCCTTTTCCATAGCATTTGTGGCTTCCCAGTCGTGAAGGTATTGCGGAGAGCAATCTGCAACTGAGCGCTGGAAACGTATCACTGTTTGCGGCCTTCCTGTTTAATGATTCCCCACATGTCTGATGTGGTGAGATCTAGGCTGGATAGTGGCTATGGCAAAGGTGAAGGAAAGTTCTCGGATCCCCGGCTAATCCACCTGTTTGGGAAAAACTTATCAAGGCACAATCGCATTCTTAAGGCGAAATGAGCTAGTGCTCCGTCTTTTGAAGCCACAAGGTGTCAGCTATGCCTTTCAATTGGAGTTCAGGACCAATCATACGTGATAGGTCATCTGATCTCCCTGGGCCATTGAAGAAATAAAGTCCAATCAGATGTTCTCCTTGCGGTGGATGTTGTTGGAGTTTTGAAAGAAATGTAGATTTCCCTTTGACCAAAAATAAACGTTCTGATCTTTCAAACTTCGATAGCACATTCATCACTAAACATAACTCATCGTTAATCTTCTCTTGTTGGAGAAAAAGGTTGTAAACTTCTTGGCGCCTTTAAATCTAAGGCACTGACAGCTCATTCACTGACAATGGGTGAAAAGGTTTCGGTTTGAAATCCTTTCGATGAGGTCTCTTATGGTTGACCGGGGAATATCCAATTCAGCAGCACGCTTGCGAGTCGACTTCACGGGAGATCGAGTTATGGATTCTTCCACAGCAGCACAGGTTCCCATTAGTGTTGACGATTTTCCCGTCCGATGTGAATCCTTCAAAGTCTTCTTTTCCAATGCCAATAATGTTCTCTTGGATGGTGGCGTCTTCCGAAATCGCAGCTGAAAATTGATAATAATTTGTTTAAGTGTTTGTCCCGTAGGCGGTCGGTCTTGGATCAAAACTGCAGCCACTAAACGCTCTTCAATCGAGAATCTGCTTCAATCAGTTAACTTTCCGTCACTGTTTGCTTCTTTGATTATTGCCATTATTCGATTGCTGGCGTGTTGTCAATTTGCGATTGTTTCATTGTTGCTTCCATTGCTCGTTGAATGACTTATTTCCAAAAACGTTATATACAGTGTGTCCCAGAAGGAAAGGTCAATATTTTGGGAGGTGACTGTATCGGTCATTTTAAGCAAAAAAGTTTCTATGAACGAGTGTCCTATTCCGAATGGTTTCCGAGATAATTGAAATTTGGCCCAAATTGTCACTGCGCCTGCTGGTCATTGTTTTCCTTCTCTTCACAGCACTGCACCAAGATTTCCAGACCTAATCCCCTTGGATTTGTGTTTATGGAGTTGGATGAAGTGAACAGATGTTGAGTTGTTCACGAGACAAATTGCTCGCTCACATAATGAGCTTTTCTGCGCGTAAAGGAACGTCATGATGAACTCGGAGAAGCAACACGTCATGTTCTCACAAGAGTTGGGAAATGCATTGATGTTGACGGTGGAATTTTTGAAACTTTATTATAAACTGTAAGAAATGTGTAACTTGACAAATAAATAAACATTAAGTATCTTCAGTGGCGTACCTAGGGGGGGGGGGGGGTGCGGTCCGCACCGGGCGGCACATATTTTGGGGCGGCATTTTTTATATTTAGTTTTAGTTGTAAAAAAAAACTTGTTCACTTCAGAAGTTTACTATAATAAGTTTACTATTCATAAGTTTACTATTACTTAGTAATTCATAATTTCTACGAATTATGAATTACTATATGATTTCGAAGAAATGTTTAAATAATTTAAATTCGTCTATTTTACTGAAAATTATTAAGATTTATGACAAGAATATGAAAATATTCAAATTTCTCCATTAACTCTTATCTCCCAGCGTCATTAGCTTTAGAAATGAATAATGTAGTTAACATTTTTGCATGTGGAAAACCATGGAAAATGGTTTTAACAAATGGTCGAAACTTAATCCCAAAATAAGTCAACACGAGTTGAGCCCATTGCACATTCGATCGTTTTCCCAATGGAAGGAATTAGAAATAAGACTTGGACATGGCGCAACTTTTGATAACTACAACAACAGAATATTGATAAGAAAATCAAAAAATGGAAAGAAATTCTTGTAAGAATAGTTGATATAATTAGATTCTTAGCAAAACAAAATTTGGCGTATCGAGGTGATCGTGAAAGTGTTCATCAGGAAGACATCAATTCAATGGAAAATAGAGGAAATTTTCTAGAGCTTGCTGACTTGTTGACTAAGTAGTATGTACTGAACATGTAGTAAAAATTAAGATGGGTAATAAATATAGTATCTCCTATTTGATTCCGAATGAATTCGTAGAGCTATTGGGAAGCGCAGTGAGAAAAACAATTATGGATCAAATAAAGCAAGCTAAATACTTTTTTATGATATTTGACAGCACTCCAATTATTTCCCACAAAGATCAAACCAGTCAAATTATTAGATATGTAGTTATTGATGGCAGCTAAGTTAAAGTTGTAGAATCGTTTATTGACTTTGTAGAAACTAAAGGAAAAACTGCTGAGGAAATCACAAATATGATTTTAACGAAATTAGAAAATGACGGTTTTGATATAAAAAATTGCAGAGGACAGGCTTACGATAATGCTGTCAAAAAGCACAGCGGTGTTCAAACTCGCATTAAACTAATAAATCCAAATGCAAAATTTGTATTATGTACAAATCATTCTATAAACCTGGCATGTTTACACGCTGCTTCTACTGCTATCGATTCCTTAACATTTTTTGGAACTATCGAGCAGTTGTTTTCATTTTTTTCTTCTTCCACTCGTCGATGGGATGTTTTATTTTCTGTCACTGGTCAAGGTGTTAAATGCAGCGTAAAAACTCGCTGGAGCGCTAGAGCAGAAGCAGTAACTATAGTCAAAAAGCATTTTTTTACATTTTAAGCGCCTTGGAAAAATTGACATCTGAAGATGAAAATAGTAAAACGAGATCAGATGCTGGAATATAACTCAATTCAATGCAATCTTTTTCTTTTCTGTTATTTCAATTTATGGGAACCCGTTCTTTTGGAAGTTAATGACGTGCAAAAATACCTGCAAATAAAAGGGTTATGTTCATCAATGCCATATAAAACTAAATTCCTTACAAACCCATTTCATGGAACAAAGAGATGCGCTAATACAAAACGCTGTTATAGAAGCCAAAACAATTTGTGAAGAGTTGGAGATATCGACTGAACGTCGAGTTAGAAGGAGAAAAAATATGAGTGGGGGAAATTCACGAGACTGGGGCTATCCTTAGAACAAGAAGTATGAAGAGAAATGTTTTTATCTATGGATAGAAATAAAAGAACGCTTTGATCAGTTGCATGTCCTTCGTGTGTAAAACCATGTAACCTACTAAATGAAGAATTTGAGTATCAAATAAATGACTTATTGACATTGATAAAGAACAGTTCCATATTGAAAGAAAAAGGATCCAGGTTTTTATGGCTGTACCTGCACTATAAGAAGAGGCAAAACGTTGGAAAAACGGGGGTGGGGGGTGGAAGGCCCTCTTGATATATTAAAATTTATTCAACAGTATAATAGATTGGAAAATTCTGGACCCAACATTGTAATTTTGCTAAGAATTTTTTTAACAATTATTCCAATCGGTATCGCTAGTTGCGAAAGGAGTTTCTCCAAATTGAAGTTGATAAAAAATTATCTTCGTTCCACAATGAGTGATTTAAGACTACAAAATGTTGCAATATTGTCCATAGAACAAGAAATTACAAATATTATAAACTTTGAGAGCGTTATACACGATTTTTCTACTATGAAAATTAGAAGAGTAAATATGTAAATATGTTTACATACACATATGTGTACAATTTGTTTGTTTATCCAAAAGAAATGAAATTATTTATTTATAAATATAAAATAAAAAATATTTAATGGTAATTAATTTTTTTTTGTAAATTAGGTAATCTATGTTTTGTAATTTAAATATGGCATCCAACAGTAAAACAGTTACCATCTATAGTTTGTCTCAATTACAATTATTTATTTATGTTTATTAATTTTTAAAAACCACCATTTCATTGAGTTAGAAAGGGCGGCAAATTGGAGACCGCCCCGGGCGGCAAAAGTTCTAGTTACGCCACTGAGTATCTTTGTTATCATTCATTTTGAAATTGTACTTTCAAAATTACTCTATCTCGGAAACCATTAGGAATAGAATACTTGTTCAAATGGTCTTTTGTGTTTAAAATGACCGATACTATCACCTCCCAAAATATTGACCTTTCCTCCTGGGACACCCTGTATACGACTGTCTCCTTAGCATACATTTATAGAAGAAGTATAAAGACTTTTCGCCCACTCCAATACAATCACTGGAATCCAATTTTTGGAAAACTTTAAAATCTTTGAGGTGCAAAATAAGTGATGAGATACTGAAATAAATGAAATTTATTTTATTTGCCTACAAACATTAAATAAAGAAAAATGATCAATAAACATTATTTCTATTTTTTAGATCCAAACGTTTGGCGATAATATCGTTGATTTTAGCATTTACCGTTAGTTGTATTACCTCGCTGTATCGTGTACAGACATTGGATGTTGAGAAGTATTATGATTCCGAAGTGTAAGTAAAACCTTCACTTTTGATTATATTAAAAGTCATTTTTACTAATAGGAATTATCTAGTATTGTGATTATGCAAGCAGAGTATATCCGAAACTATAGAGCATTAAAACAAAATTTTATTATTATTATTATTAGAAACTTTTAAGTTAAGTAATAGATATGGCAGAAATGCCAGCTACATTGAATTTTGAATGACCATTACCATCATACATGGTAATTAGTATGAATTAGGGTTTGCTTAAATGAAAATACCTTTAAAAATTTTATTCATAATTCGGTTTATTAATAACTCTTATAATATAACGCATGTAGAGGAAAAGGTCCAAATATAAGCTAGGATTGAGGAGAAGATTTTACGTGCGCTGCTCATCATTCTGTAGAACAAAGGAGTAAGCCTGATTAATAATGAGTTAAATTTAATAACTGAACAAAAAGAAGTACAACCCGGTTTCGGTTATATTCTAACCGTAGGTACTTGAAGATGGTTGGAATATAACCGAAACCGGGTTGTACTTTTTGTTCAGTTATTAAATTTAACTCATTATTAATCAGGTGTGCCGGCTTACTCCTTTGTTCTACAGAATAGGCTAGGATCTATGTGTATGTTTATGTGGTGAGTGTGGGTGGCAGGGAAGCCAAACACTGCGACCGGAGGTCTATTGTACTAACCCATGGAAGTAAAGATAGATGGGGAGAAAGACTGAGAAAGTATGGTGGGAGAAGTGCAGGGGAAACGGGAGAACCCTCAGAAAAACTGCCAGCGCGGATCGTCCACCATCACGAAACCACATGACAACTGAACCCCGTACTCAGAGGTCAATGTCGTAGCGACAATGCCAACCGCGCGGCCTAGGCTAAGGCCTAATATGGGCTAGTTGAAGTATTCGGGTAAGGGAGGTACTGCAGCGCAGTAGAAATATAGTGAAAATGTGTCTGACAAGTAAAGGGCCTACAGCGTTACCGGAGTTGCCGGTTCAGACGATGTGCATTCGAAAGATCTTCCATAACTAAATCAATCAGCAAAATTATCTCACAAACAATAATTTTAGCTATTCTAGTAAGAATACTTAATATATCTTACTGATTCAGTAAGCCAAGGGTAAAGGAGTTATGAGGGGTCAAAGTTAACATGGTGGACTAGAGAAATCACTTATTAGACACTGCAAGAGGCTTATAAATAGCCTGCAGCCATAAATAAGGGGAGACAGACACAATAAGCAGATATGGATTGGAAAATAAGCAGGAAATTGTTATTGATCAAACAATCAGATACAATTGATGTGAAGTTCAGAGAATAGGGCGTGCGAAAGGCAGATACTCTGTTCACTGATGAAGTGAATGGTACGACCGCGTCACCGGAGTTGCCGGGTTAATGGCACCTTTCCTGAAAGCTTGTTCCAGAGGGAGTTCACTGGCAGAGTTTGCCTGGCAGACAGCCAGCAGGAGAGGAGGAGGAGGAGACGGTCAAGTCCAGGAACAGGTCAGCCTGCCGGACACAAGCAGAGCATCTCTTTCTGCTGCCTCTCACTTCTCTTTTTTCTCTTAGCCTCTTCACATCTCTCTGCTTCTCTCTCACTCCTCTTACACTCTCTTCACACGAAAGATACTTTTTGTTGTTAGATGTTTCTGTGTTGTTTTTTCTTAAATGTGCTTATTGTAAAGAGAGTATCTGCCTTTCGCACGCCCTGTTCTCTGAACTTCACATCGATTGTATCTGATTTGAAGGTGATCAACAGCGATTTCCTGCTTATTTTCCAATCAATATCTGCTTATTGTGTCTGTCTCATCCTTATCTAAGGTTGCAGGCTACTTATAAGCCACTCGCAGTGACTTATAAGTGATTCCCCATAGGCCACCATGTTAACTTTGACCCCTCATAGCTCCTATACCTCTGGCTGTCTACAAGTTTGCTGGTTGACTTAGTTATGGAAGATCTTTCGATTGTACATGGTCTGAACCGGTATCTCCGGTGATGCTCTCGCGCCCTTTACTTGTGAGTAACAAGAGAAATGAGTGGAACAGTTACTCATTAAGTTCTTTAGACACAGTGTGGTGAGAAGTGTCAATCAACCTATTTAATTGAATATTGACATTGAAACATTTCACAGGTAAGTTTTTTTATTTTCTTAACCAAATTCTATTGAATCAAAAGCCGATTTCTAAAATGCATGACACTATTGACATTATAAAACTTGTTCCAGCATAGTTTATTTATTGCATAGGTAATGGCGGGAACCGATCTTAATGTTTCTTACCAACTGGTCTAAATACAGACAACTTAAGAAGGTCTTAATATGGGCTGGCCCGTTTATTAGGCCTTTTTACTTTTTTGAGCTTAAAAACCATTATTGATCTATATGGTTGAAATGGTTGCATTTCTAACATTTTAGGTAATAGCGGAAATCCAACGGATTCGTTGGCCCTTGAAAATATCCTAATCCGACGTTGTTAGGGCCTCTGAACACGATGGTGAAGTCCGTTTGTCGATCCGATCTTCGGTTCGGGAGTTGTTAGGGGTGGACAGACACCGACGGACGGACAAACGCAGTAGCTACCGATTTTGGTCGCTATCACAATAGCTCCCTAACGAAACCTATATAAATGTGTAGCGCCTTGCCGTGGTTTGTTGGCGTAAATTTGAATGAAAGGGTTGAATTATGAAATGATTATAACAGATTTTTAATAAGGAGCACTATATGTATTGATATCATTTACAGACTGGTTAGTAAGAAGAATCATGATTACAAGTGAAGATACATAAATATATAACGGGGTTTTCAAACGTGGCTGATAATACACTAGATAAATATAAAACTAAGCACATATATATGCAAAACTAAAACGAGTGTCACTGAGCACGATAGAGTTCACACGCGTTTACAAGAGTTCTCACAAGATGTTCACAATGTTCGTGGCAGTTCTTGAAAGCGGAGAAGGTTATAGTTCAGTCTCTTTAGTCTTGTCTTTCAGTCGAAGAGCAGTTCTGGATGGGTATAATCCAGATAAGATCGCTCGTTGCTGCGGCCTTTTCGGTGATGCTGTCTTGCACATCCTTGGATTGGAAGAGCGCTCATTTTCAGGCGCAACCAGGTCCGCGGGACGCTAGCCTAGGCAGGACGACATCACCTTCGGTAACACACTTTGCCGCCGCAGACCGATTTGAGGAGAAATATTTCGTAGCGCATATCTGGATACTTTGAAGAACGCTCAGAGGCACAACAATTGATCCGGGATGAAAAGTAATGAAAATAAATGATAGGAAAGAGAGAAAATTATGTAACAACCATCGGGCCGTTACAAATGTTAAAGTTATAATATCTCATGAATAAAAAAACGTTATTCTTCCATTTTCTGGAAAAGTGAAGTAAATCGTCATTATACTGCACATGTCTAAATAGGATTAATTTTAATCGCGTGCGAATTAACTGTCCTATTCGTTGCATTTCAAGTATTTCAAGAATTCTCCATGAATTTCTTTTTATATTTCCTGTTGTCATTCCGTCCTATAATTATCCAGGTACACCAATCTTCTTGTACTAGACTTCGTTATCAATAATCTTGATTCAAGAAGCGATGAGCTTAGGGAAAGATTCCATCAAAACTTGGAAAAGAATGAATTAAAAAAATATTTATTCTGTGGTTCCCATAGATCTAAAGAAACAAGGGAAGATGATGCTTCCATAAAATTCAGTGAACCAAATAGTTCAGTTCACTGTTTGAATTTGAAATTTGTCTTAGCAATCCTTATATTTATCTTCGAAGGAATCATTTTATCTTGGGGATCGAATATCATTTTTTTCTCCAGATTTCACTTCATCAACAACAACAAGAAATTCCCGTCCACACAATGTATTTGCACTTTCTCCTTTATTATTATATTCATGACTTTTAATTAATTTTCGAACTTCATTGTTTTGTAAGTGAATGAATATTTATTATAATTTCTTACTTAATAAATTAATTCTGAAATAAATTATAATTCTTACTTCAATTCCCATTGTTTCAAAAAATTAATAAAGATAGAAAAGAAATTCACTTTCTCATGCTAACAAGGATCCACTTATAAAGGTTTTCAAATAGAAATGTTAGATAGTCCTTTAATATGCATATTAAGTTTAAAGAAGATTCATCCAGTGGTTCGAAAATTATTACTGTCGTAAACACACACACAGACCAAGTGATCGTGACAACAGGCTATGAAAATCATAGACAACGAAGAAAGGAACAGTACTTTTTCTAGTTTCCTTTAGCATTGTTTTTATGTTTGAAATTAGCCATGGCATTTAAAATTTTATTGAACGTGGAATTGCACCCATCTATAACAAAACATAGCAGCATCCTTAAGGAAATTTTCTTTTTTCTTTCACAGAGACGAACTAAAAGAATTTTTAACTGTAAAAATGAAGCTGATGGTTGAAGTTTACGTAAAACCCTACTGCAGAATCGGATCCTACACTATTGGAATGGCTTGTGGCTGGTTTCTCTATAAAACTAAGAGTGAATTCAAATTCTCTAAGGTATTTATTACTCTTTAAGTTTCTAAAAATTCAAAATAATAAAATAAATACAACAATAGGCGTGAAAGAATATAATACATGGTAAACCGCATACATTACACGGTGAACAATATATAAATACATAAAGTTCTGCATATTTTCATATTTTGTTTGAACAAATTCACTAAAAAGTCATTAATATTCATTCCTCTATCTCTGCTTATATATTTAAAACTTCTTATAAGCATTGTTTAGTGAATTTGTTCAAACAAAATAAACAAAACAAAAAAAATACACAGAAATGTAATGTTTACCAAGCATTGTATTCTTACGCCGCACCAGTGGGGTATTTTCATCAAAAATCCGGCCAAAAGACCGATTTTTCCAAAATGACCCTAGCCAGAAAAAAATCTCTGCCCGAGTTAGTTGGGGATAACGGGACGATAGACTTTTTCCCCTATGCACCATATTGCGCATGCGCTGTCAATCCAATGTCCATCATGTCCATCACTCCAATAATAAAAAATGATCAAAAAATTAAAAAAGGTAAAATAACCTCAAAAATAAGTATAAAAGAGTTAGAACAAAACATAAAAGATTTAAAAAATAATAAAGCAACTGGGCTAGACCTAATAGCTAATGAATTCATTAAATATGGAGGAGAAAAACTAAACAAATGGATTAAAATATTATATAACAAAATAATAGAAACAGAAATCATTCCACAGGAATGGAAACAAAGCGAAGTAAAATTAATCCATAAAGGACAAAAAAAGGAACTGGAAAAATTGGAAAACTATAGACCTATAACGATCATTAGTAATCTCTGTAAACTGTTCACCAAAATACTAACCAACAGATTGGATACAATAATGGAAAACAACAACATATTAGGAGAATTACAGAATGGATTCAGAAAAGATAGAAGAGCTTCAGACAATTTATTTGCACTCACTGAAACCATAGATAAATATAAAAATTCAAAAAAACCGCTTTATATTGCCTTCTTGGATATCAAAAAAGTTTATGATACGGTAAGTAGAGAAGGGCTCTGGAACATATTACAAAAGAAAAATCTTGATGGCAAATTTATCAGATTGATTCAAAATATTTATAAAGACAGTAAGTTGAAATACAAACTCCATAATTGGGAATCAAATTGGATACAATCGGAAATAGGAATGAAACAAGGGTGTACTTTGTCACCAAAACTATTCAACATAATAATGAGTGAATTAACGTTTAGACTCGAAAAGAGCAACTTGGGTATCCCAGTTGGGAATGAAACCCTGCCAGGCTTATTGTTTGCGGATGACATTGTTCTATTCTCAGATAATAAAAAGGATTAACAGAGCCTACTAAATACGGCAGGAAGCTTCGCAAAAGATTTTCAAATGGAATTCAATTGCAACAAAAGCGAAGTAATAAATTTTAATGTAGTTGAGAAAAACTACTGGCAAATTAATAATCGGGAAATTAAAGAAACCAATGAATATCAATACCTAGGAATATTAATAACAAATGAGGGACAAATCTTTAAAAAACATACAAACAACACAATAGCTAAAGCAAATAAACTAAGTGGATGGATAAGGAGCATATGTAATAAAAGCTACAATAAAGTAGAACTAGGTAGAATATTATGGAAATCATTGGCTGTACCTGTTCTAACATATGGTAACGAAACTATAATTAATACAGAAACCGAACTTCAAAAATTGACAAATATCCAAAACACATTTGGAAGAAAACTAATAGGAGGGAACAATTTGACACCTACTATGGCAGTTCAAAGTGAAATGGGGTGGTCATCGTTCTTTAGCAGAGAAGCTTCAAGCAAATTAAAATATCTGGGGAGGTTGACTTTCATGAATAAAAATAGATGGTCTAGAAAGGTGTTTGAAAATACAACAGAAAAAAGCAAATGGGTAGATAAATTAGAATATTTAGCAGAATATTATGAAACAGAAGAAATTAGAATAAACATTGAATCGGAAAAAAATGGCACCATCTTATTAATAAATGTGTAAAAAGTACAGAATTAGAACTATTCGTTGATTCTATTAATAAATACAAAACTTTACCATTAGGGTTTAAAAATAAAAGGGCTCCCGTATATCAGGATATTTATGATAATTCCTATGGAAGTTCTTTACTTTTCCAGTGCAGAACGGGATCATTGGCGCTAAATAAAAGAACAGAAAAATGGTCTGCAAAGGGGCCAATATGTGTAAATTGCGATAAAAATGAAGAGGAATCTCTAAAACATTTCATCTTAAGATGTCCATGCTTCGGAAAAGAGAGAACCGAACTCTTAAAAAATATTAACATAAACCCAAATAACTGGGAAGAGGACGAATTACTGGATCACATATTAGGATTCAAGGGAAAATTAGATCTGAATAAAATTAAAAACTTCTTAAAACTTGCTTGGATTAAGAGAGAAACTCTAATAAATCCTTAGGGTATCCTTTCTGAACAGGAAGTGCGTTTTAAAGCATATCCCTATAAATATACATACACATACATGTGGTGAGGTGCACTTGTCAGTTCTGTGCAATAGCACTTTTGGGAGTGTTTTTACTTGGTTTTAAGAAAAAGTGTCAACTAATAATAGTTATTTTACGTGTGATTAAAATTGTTTGAATAAAAATACACACACATTTAAAAAATATATATAATTAAAACATTAAAACACAATTAATTTCGACATTGTGTCCAACTGTCTTTGTCAAGTGCAAAAGTTACATTAGTGCTCACATTTAAATACAAGATTAAAAATTACATCCACATATTGAGGCTGCGCATTGCGCATTATTCTAAACCAATCATAATAATACAATTAAACCATTAACAACATCTGGCATCACTACATCGAATTGAAGATCCCAATAATAACCATAAAAGAATTAATGAAATAAAATAAAAAATAACTAAATAAATAAACCATATATAATAAAAAAACTAAAAAATAAATAATAAATAATATTTTAAAAAATAAAAAAAAGAAAGAAAATAAACATAAAAATTAAACATTGAGATCGAAATGTAGATCCCTACATAACACATCAAAGATAAATACTAAATAAATAAATTAAAAAGGATAAAAACATCACAGTACTGTAAATCTACAATTCTAAACCAATCATAATAATACAATTTAAACCAATAACAACAGCCAGCATACCTATATCAAAATAAAGATCCCAACAAAAACCATAAAGGCAAATAAATGAAATTAAAATAAAATTAACTAAATAATTAAAAATATATAATAAAAAACAAAAAATAAATAATAAACAATAATTTAAAAAATATAAAGAAAGAATTTAAAAATTAAAAAATTAAAAAAATGGAATCGAAATGTAGATCCTTACATAACAACATCAAAGATAAATAACTAAATAAATAAATTAATAAAAAATTAAAAAAAAATCAAATTGGATAAAAAATCTATTGTATAATGAGCTGATAATCAGTTATATTCTTAATAGATGCCCCTCATTATAACAAAACTTATTTGTAAGAATGTTTGCTGATTCTATACTTTTCCTCATAAAATCATTATCCTCATACCCCAAAATATTTTACATTTTCAAAGTCAATCGTATGGTTGGTCCTTGCTACATGAGTAGCCGTTGCATATGGAAAATTCCTTTTCTTTACAGCATTAATGTGTTCTTTTACACGAACATTTAACTCACATGACGTCTCTACAATGTAAATACAATTATTATTAATACATTATATCCCGTACACCATGTTACGTTCATTTTGATTTGATTTATCATTTTTATACCTTAAATGTTTATATTTCGATCCCATTTTTTAATTTTTCAATTTTTAAATTCTTTCTTTATATTTTTTAAATTATTATTTATTATTTATTTTTTGTTTTTTATTATATATTTTTTAATTATTTAGTTAATTTTATTTTAATTTCATTTATTTGCCTTTATGGTTTTGTTGGGATCTTCAATTCGATGTAGTGATGCCGGATGTTTTTATTGGTTTAATTGTATTATTATGATTGGTTTAGAATAATGCGCAATGCGCAGCCTCAATATGTGGATGTAATTTTTAGTTTTGTATTTAAATGTGAGCACTAATGTAACTTTTGCACTTGACAAAGACAGTTGGACAGAATGTCGAAATTAATTGTTTTAATGTTTTAATTACATTTTTTACATTTTTTATTTGTGTGTGTATTTTTATTCAAACAAAAATTGTCAGGTTTTTTTAACATTGAAGATCCTGAAGTAGTTATGTACTCATATTTATGAACTTGTTTTACTTTCATAACATTAATATTTATTCAATTATTAATGTTTGAATGTAGACTTAGTAATTGTAAATTTGGAAGCAAATTTCTATGTAACTTTAATGAAATTGTTATATTTCCGGGTGCGTCCCGGTATTTCTTTTACATAAATATAAAGAGGAAAGCTTTCATAATACAAAAAGAATTAGGTGCGGAATAGCGCAGATGTTAATGTAAAAAAAAAAAAAAATACGAACCTACTGCCATATCTATTTTTTCAAGCGCTTTAAATTCTGATTGTTTTTATGTTTTGTAGGTGCTTCTTGGGTCAAAGTTATGACCCGAAAACAGCTTTATGATATTATGCAACATCGTAAAAATGAAGACATGAGCAAAAAATTGCAATATTTAGAATTTTTTTTAAGTCTAGAGAATTGCGCTGAAAACAAGAAAAACAGTTTTAGCACAAACTGTCTTACATAAAGTCAGAGTTTAAGCGTAGATGGACATAAGAAAAATGATATCTTTTTAAAAAACATGAAAATTGTCTTCAAGGTGCTTTTGAAATACCCGCAGCAACGGCTCGAACGCCTCTGAAGTTATTCTTCTAAGAGATCAAAGTAAAAGACGGAAGACCGAAGAGCTCCGCAGTACTGTTGAGACAGAACAATTAACGTTTACTAAACTCATGTGAAGTTTCAAGCTGAAGGCAAAACATATGCATCCAAATATTAAAAGAAATTATTGTATCTCGTTTAAGAGCAACGAAATATAGGAAGGCCTATAAGCTTGCGCAAGAAGAAAGACCACGATTGACACCGTTACAAACACTGACAATGTTCGTAGAAGCTGGGCTTTCGAAAACAATATGAATCATTAGAAACACGAAATTCGAATAAAATTAACAAAAAACGCCGATGCATTGGGTGTAGGATAAAAATCAATTTATACACATTAAAAAACGACTAGTTTCGGTTTGATCGAACCTTTATCAAGTACAATGAAATATATTAAAAACACGCTTTATATAACAGATCACTGCAAGTTAAAATAATGTATGAAAACAGCAAGAAGTTTTGTCTATCAGGAGCCGGGATGATGATGGATGACGTATGTGACTGGAACTTGGGCCGCTTCGACTTCAACGCAAAAGGTGAGATGAACTGAGCAGCAAAAACAATAGAGGAGAAGGTTGGAATCGTATCTGGAAAAAAAAAAACCAGGACAGAAAAATAATGTTATTTAATGGAGCGGAGACCATATTGCTCGATGTTTTGCACAGAAATGCAGTCATTATAACAGGAAGGGTCTATTAAGATGTGAATAGACTCTTTGCATTTGCGCAAGAAATGGTTACTGTCTCTACAGATAATTGATGGACGGGAAAAATTAATATGATTTTTAGTATGGTATGTAAGGCAGTATTACAATTGGAATCTCTATTAACAATGACGAATCTATGTTGGAAAGGCAACGGAACGGTTTTTTTCGGGTGTCCTATATACTTGCATTGTTTATTTTGACAAGATATAGAATAGACGACTCCCTTCAGAGTCGGTAACTTGAGGTGGATTGTTGAGGATTTTTAAAAGACTATTGGTATTAGAAGAGGTGAGGGAAATGTTAAGGGGGTGAAGAATTTTGTTGACAACTTTAAACATGTAGGGATGGAATGGGACAGAGACATATTTGCGAGGGGTGTGATGGCCGGGCTTGTCATTTGTATAGTGGAAAGGATAGATGATACGATGTGTTTGTCCAAAAAAAGAGGTGGGTAATCATTGAGAATAAAAGTATTTCGGATGTTTCTGATTTCAGAAAGAAAAATGGAAAGGTCACTAGATAAATTGAATGCTCGTGTATCTGATATTATTGATTTTTAACGAAATGGATGAAAAGAAATAAAAATTAAGGGTAATATTTTGGGATGAGGGCTTACGATATACTGAGGTAAGGAAAGATGAATTCTTGCATTGAACTTTAACGTCAAGGAATGCTGTGGAACTGTGTTCTTCTTCCTCTTTCTCCATTTTAAATTTTATGCATGGATGGATTGTATCTATGATATTGAGAATTTCTTCTTGAATGGAGATATCACAGTAAGTCATCCACCTATCTGCAATACTGTGAAATGTTGAATTTCTTGTCGTCGTAGATTACTGATGCCGAGTTCTCAACGAAAATCATGGAAATCTCAGCAAGGGCAGCAGAGACTGAGAGGCCCATGAATAAGCTTGACTAAATAATTTACCGTCAAAATTAAAAAACTGCATTTTAAAGAGGGTCGAAATGAGGGGATGAATAACGTTATGCAACTGCATAATTGTAAAATTATGAGGGAATTTACCTTGCATATGAAGTAAAGCCTTAAAAACGAAGTTCAGGAGAAGTAGATGTAAAAAAGTGCATCAACATTCAGCGAAAAAAAATTCAGAATTATCAGTATATTTGAGAGATTTAATTTTTTTGTATTAGTGAGACAGCATTTTTTAACCTCAAAACTGGAAGTTGTATTAAAACATATTAGCTTATTATAAATCAAAGAAGATAGACCTTTAACTGCAGAATTGTTACAATTTACAATGGGTCGAACTGGGAACAAACCATTGCTATTGACGGGTTTATGCACTTTGGGTAAGAACTTAATAGACGGAGTAGCGAGAGAGCTATCTTGAGATTTTTCAGCATATTCGTGGGATAAACAACCTTGCGACGCTAGCGAGCGTATAATCTTTTCTATTAAAATTGAGCACAGATTTATAATTGTTAGAAAAGAAGGATAGTCCGCTAGTTGATTCCAAAAACGAATGCCATTTCCTTGTACTCCTGGTCATTCACAATAACTGCTGCGCCTCCCATGTCAGCCGGCATAACCTTCAAATCACTAATGTTCTTTAAGCTAGCCAGTCCATTCAATTCTAACGGGTTGAGATGCTTTGTAACGGGTTCTGAGCGTTCTGCAGATAATATTACCTATAGAAGAACTTAATGTGGCAGGGATACTATTTGTGGGGAGAGCTGAGATTGCTTCTTCGATGGGTGGGATAAGATCAGGTAATTTAGGGTGTGAGGGAACGTTAAACTTTAAACCCTTGTTTAGTATTTGTTGTTGAAAAAACGTGAGCGGATCACTACTAATATTAACAGTTCTATTGCAGATTTGAGGAATAGGTGGCCATGTCTTCATGCTTAAAGATGTCAACTATGTCATTCTACAAAGACTTATCAGACTACATAATAAGAATAAATGGCTTCAACTAGGCATAAAGACTCGATCAAGTGAGCTTCGTGAACTTGTACCTGTTAACATTTTTATTGTCATTTTAAAACGTGCTGCAGAAACTTATTTTTCTGAATTCCATTGCATATCCCAAATGTATATTAAGAAGTTGACATCTTTAAGCATGATAGTAACCTTTCCATTTTTCTTTCTGAAATCAGAAATATCCGAAATACTTTTATCCTCAATGATTACCCATCCCTTTGTTTTTGGACAAACACATGGTATCATCTATCCTTTCCACTATACAAATGAAAACCCCGGCTATCACATCCCTCGCAAATATGTCTTCGTCACAATCCATCCCCACATGTTTAAAGCTGTCAACAAAATTCTTCACCCCCTTAACATTTCCCTCACCTCTTCTAATACTAATAGTCTTTTAAAAATCCTCAACAATACAACTCAAATTACCGATCTCTTTCTCTGAAGGGAGTCGTCTATTCCATATCTTGTCAAAATAAACAATGCAAATATATAGGAGAGACCCGACAAAACCTATCCCGTCACCTTTCCCAACATAGGTCCGCCATTGTTAATAGAGATTTCAATTATAATACTGCCTTACATACCCATACTAAAAATCATAATATAATTTTTCCCGTCCATCAATTATCTGTAGAGAAAGTAACCATTTCTTGCGCAAATGCAGAGTTTAACAGACCCTTCTTGTTATAATGACTGCATTTCTGTGCAAAACATCGAGCAATATGGTTTCCGCTGCATTAAATAACTTTATTTTTCTGTTCTGTTTTTTTTTATCCAGATACGATTCCAGCCTTCTCCACTATTGTTTTTGCCGCTCAGTTCATCTCACCTTTTGCGTTGAAGTCGACTCGGCCCAAGTGTCAGTCACATACGTCATCCATCATCATCCCGGCTCATGATTGGCTTACAACTTCTGTTTGTTTGCATATATTATTTTAGCTTGCAGTGATCTGTTATATAAAGCATGTTTTTAATATTTCATTATACTTGATAAAGGTTCGATCAAACCGAAACTAGTCGTTTTTTAATGTGTATAAATTGATTTTAGAGTACCAGTTATAAGTCCTGAAATAAAGTTACAGAATTTATTGGACTATACCGCAACAATTTTGACATATTTGCAAAAAATAGTGCAAACTCTAAATAATGAAAATAGCTAGCAACACATTAATATTAATTAGCAATTGGGGATGTGATGGATCACAGCAAACTCAGTTTAAATAAAAAATTGAAAGCGAGTGCGATTGCGATGCAAACATTTTTCAAAGTTCGTTGTATAAATAACTTGTGGCTCGAAAAATAAAAATATTATTTGATATAATCCAGCACCTTCTCGCCGCTGGTATTATCAGTCTATAAGAATAAGATTTGTTACAGAAAGTGTAGGCATTACTAATGAAGAAATTCATTATATGCAAAATAAAATAAATGAATTAAAAGCAACGAAGGTCACAGTAGCAGGCAAGAAGTACTCCGTACAACATACAATGATTCTGTCAATTATCGATGCCAATGTGTGCAATGCTGCCAACCATATTACATCAACAATAAAGTGTTGTATCTGCGGAGCCACATCTAAAGATTTCAATAACTTAGCAAAGGCGAAAGAAATTAACATTGAGACAATTGATTAAAATCGAGTCTATTTTGGTGTCCAATACATGCTTCCACAGTTATAAAGAATGCTTTGTTGCCAATAGCACAGCTACCAAAAGAAGCAGCTGAAGCTCGGAATAAACACTTTCGCGTTTCCCGCCAAAGGTTCGCAGATAAATATTCCAGAGAAGCAGCAACTTAGACGAAATAAAGTTCTCTGCTTCTCAGTTCAAATCCATTTCTAACAAGCATGAGTTCTATGCCTAGAAAAAATACGAAACAGTTTCTGAACAAATGCTAGTGCCATCTGACATGATTTTCTAACTTATCTCTAGATACACTTTATCCTCAGATGAAGCAGAAGTATCTTTTCATCTGCTGATTAAAATTACAAATTGCATTTTTTGTCCTCTCTAAAACTGTCAGAATCACCTTAGAACTCCTTCCATTAGCTCACTGGAAGTAGATCAAAAGCAAAAAATAATTTTGATCGGTTTTTTTTGGTAAAAATACCCCACGTATTGTTATATTTATTAAGTATTGTTTTCTAGGGGCTGTTTATTATTATTTTGAATTTTTACGAAGCTGTTTTGTCTGAAGAAGATCGGCAATATTTCAGCCGATTAAAATTTTATAATTAAATAAAGAGTAAATATTAGTTAAAGAAAGTTTTATGTTTCAATTACTATAATATAGTAGGAGATGTAAAATTATTTATTGCTATTTGCTTGTAATTATTTTTTTTAAATTTCCTTGAAAATTAATAACTTTCCATTATATTACTGTGCATCAGACTTTAATCTAGTTTATATTCCATTTCTATAAAGATCTAATAAATACGATGCTCTTTTCTTCTATTCAGAAACAGGTTATTGGTCTTTGGACAACTGCCGTTATTCTTTGTGTTGGTACAGCGCTTTATCCTTGGTTTGGGAACTTTAATAAATTCGACAGTAAATTATTCACGGCCTTATGTCACAATGTGTGGTCAGTTGCTCTTGGAATCATAATTATTCTCTGCTGTTGTGGATATGGAGGTAACAGGATTTTGATTTCATAATAAATTATTCTTATTTTAATACAAGTAGGTGCAGCAATCCCAGTAGCGATCGCATAATGCCCCACGGCTCATATACAGAGCGATTGTATGGATCACATAAAGGGAAACAGAATAACATAGAAATTTCTGGAGTTCAAGAAACAAAGGATGAGAATTTAATAATTGTGTCAAATAAAATCTAGGAATCTTTATAACTTCAAAACAGAAAAAAAAAATAGAAGTTCTCTAAAGATCCCATTAGAATAAAAATAGACCAATCAGATTTATTTCAAGAAGCTTTCAAACAAAGAAATATTTAATCATTAAGTATATCTTTAAAATGATAACAACCAAAGAATGTATATAAATGAAAATTTAACACAAAATTACAACCTGAAAACCCCACAGAAAAAATAGTAGCTCTCCATGTTCCATTATAATAAAAATAGGCCAATCATTGAATTTCTCGCGACGGAAAGACAGACAGAGTGGGTTTTTAAGGCTTCTCCTGCTAAGAGCTCCGCTCCTTATAGAAGCCTAAAGTAACGAAAATTGCAGATGATTTACAAAATCTCATGACACTATTTTACATATCTTTACGAATATCTTGTTATTTCGGTTGATCTTCTTACATCATAAAAAATTCAAATTTCTATCGTTTATATAAAAGGTACTAGGAATACGCTAGGTTATACTGGCTGGGATTAGTTCATTCGTTCAGCTGGAGATTTCTTTTTGAGGGTTGAGACAATGGAGTCAAACTAAATATGCCTGTGTTTTAAGTTAGACTATAAATGAACTGCTACCAAATTTCATGAAAATCTATCCTGTCGTTTAATGTGAAGCGCATACAACAAACAAACGGACAAATGAAAGAAAACAATGGACAAATTCGCAGTCTCAGTCAATGTACTCAGTCTGAGAGAGAAACTTCAATTTTTGTAAGATTTCAATTCAAACTCAAATTTCTATTTCTGTAAAGGTATTATTCTAAGTCAGTTTTCTTATTATGTTTACTTATTAGCGGCACGTTTTGTTAATTGTTAGCGACCCATTTGAGACGTACTGTGATAACGACGAAAATTGGTAGCTAACGAGTTTGTTCTGTCCGTCCGTCCGTTCCCCCCCCCCCCCCCCCCCCCCCCCCTACCCTAACAATTCCCGAACGGAAGGTCGATCACCAAACGGTTTCGCATCGCGGTCAGAGGCCCAAACAACACAAGAGGGTAATTCCATGTCAAATCAACACAATTTTGGAAGATATTCAGACTTGATGTCTCAGATTGTCATGATTTTTGGTATGCAGCAATAGCCTACCTTAGACTTATGAAAAAATATCCAATTTCAGTTGTATACAAGAATTACTTTTGAAGTTATTAATTTTTAAAGATTTAAATTTATATCAAAAAATTACACGTTTTGGCACCTTTAGTTGCCTGTAGGCTAGGAACCAGTGATGGTACAAAACTGGGAGTGGTCTCATTTTAAAGCTGTTGAATGGGCTTTAATATGATATGTAACAAGATAGTGTCACGTTGCTATTGGCAACTTGTGACAGGTGAGATGTCGAATTGAATTTTAATTTAAATAAGTAGTAAATATTTTAAATATTGTTCCATTAAAGGTTATTTTCATTATATATACATATTATTGGTGTTTATAAAATATTTATATTGTATTTGCTAGTGATTTATTTAATATATACATATCCATTTTCATTGATAAATATCAACGTATAAAATTTAAGGAAAGAAAACGTGAGAAAATCTGTGTTTAGTGCAATGAGATCATTGACTCTGATATTAAGTTTCGATTCTCATGGGAAAGAGTTAATTGTTCAGAATACATGATAAGAGGAAACGGTCATAGTCATGTGATTATTTTATGGTATTTTATTGGTTAATTGTAAAACCCGAAACTTATTTTTGGCGCGAAAAGGGAGAAAAGAGAGACTTAGTTTTTTTTGACACATACAGTTGCGAGAAAGAGCTAACAGCAGAGGGAAGACGAAGTTCTTCGTCCGGGCCCGTCCCACCGGGGCGAAGCTCGGGACATTTAGTTAAGAGACGGCGGAAAAGACGAGGTTTCTCGCCGACTGCGTTCCACCCGGAACGGAGGCTCGGGGACCGTTTCTGTAAGAAGGTAGTGAGCGAGTTGACCAAAGCAGTCGGCGGGCGAAAGCTACCGGGGTAGTGAAGATCCACCTGCAACCGAAGGAAACAACACGGCTCAGGCAAAAAAAAGAAAATATCAGCCATCCCTGGGAAAAACATGAACCCGACTTGTGCGTGAATTTTAGTGCGACGATACAAACCAATGAGGATAAGCCAAGCTTTGATGTGTCCAATCCTTCATTGCAAACCGCAAAATAATATGAACCATCGTCGGCCATTCCCACGGAGAAGTCAAGGTTGCGTCGGTAAAAGCAAGATTAGACGAAATTGTAAGTAAAACTTTATTCTATTCGGGAAGCCAACCCCAACCCCAATCCGTCTAGAAGCAAGTACGGGGGAGGGAAAAGCCGATCAAATGTTTCCAGAGAAGGCGATAGCATTAGTGTATAATGTCAGTTCAACGAACTCTGAAGCCGAATAAAAATCCAACCGGTATTAAAACATATCAAAAAATCCCAGTTTAAACGAACTTGCGTTTGTTAGAAGAATCATTGAAACGAAAATTAAAACCAACCAGACAATTATTTTTGTTTCGCAAACTGCGACTCTAGTAATTAATGTGAGTGATCATTTACAAAGGGAAATTGTTCATTGCAAAAGACGTGTCTCCTTGGAGGAAAAGGAAACTCTATTGTTCACACGAGGTTGTGAAGCCATTAAAATATAATAGAGAAAATATTTTCCTTGCAAAGACTATTGCATTTAAACTACAGGTATCATTTTTAAAAGAACCGAAGAACCGGTTTATAACACAGACTTTAGTGTTAAACCAAAACATTATAAAGAAATAACTTTACATCTTAAGTTCTCTCAGACGAGAACAAATTTTATCTAATTTAATTCTGATCGAAAAGTTGTTCAATAAGAAATCTAATCTTTACATTATCATTAAAAAATATCGATATTAGTTGATGTGTACAAATTGAAAATATATATTTTATATGTTTGTATTTTGGGGGATTGTTTTTTTTTTTTCAGGAATTAGCATGGGATTCTGTATTAGTTCAAGGTGTACACCTGGGGAATGAGGTATTTCAATCTATTGAAATTGTGTTTTCGGGGAAATTGTGTTATATTCAGGGTATATTTTGTGGAAAGAAAAATAAATCAGTAGTAATTTTGTCATTTTGGTGTTTGTAGAATTATTTTATTAGACTCGGCATCTCACCGGGATAATTTCCTTAAGTGTTAATTCAAGTAAGATAGGGAGTGTATCCGATAGATTTTGTGTCTTAATATTTTTAGCCTATTGTCATTTTTGGGGATTGATGATCGGGGGTTTTGATTCGTATTCCATGGGCCCAGCACGAAGCCAAAATCTCCATTTAGTTACATCATCCTCAATTAAACATAGGTAATTTTCTTATTATTTTTGAGTTGTCCTTGGAGAATACTATTAATCCGGTGTCAAAGGTTGGATTCGCAAAGCGTGGTTTCTCATATAATCCGAAAGGAATTGGTAGCCCAGAGCATAGTTTCGAATATCTTCGAATCACGGAAGATAAAGAAGCCAAAATGGCGGAGAAGAATAGCCAATACGGCGGAGTAAAGAGTAGCCAAGATGGCGGAGGAAAGAGAAGCCAAAATGGCGGAGTGAGCGCAAAAGAAGCGCGAAAATAATCTAATGTTAATAAATATATTAACAGAATAAAGCAAAATAAATTGTTGAAAATGATATTATACTGATATATATAGTTATAAGGAAATACTATCACTGACAAAGATTATGAGGATTCCTGTGAGAGAATGAGATAAGGTGGGTAGTGATTAATGAGTACTGACCCATGTGAAACGGCGGTGACATCATTCATCGTCAAGGCAGTAGCATTGGCAGACTTAAAAGAAACTTAAAAAGGGAATAGTTTTCATTCAGGAGATTAGGAGAAGCTCTAATGCCAACCCGTCGTTAAAAATTGACAAAAAGGCAGCCGATCCATTAATATCTTCCTGATAATATTCTTTATAGTTAAAATCGCACCCCGATTAAACTCAAAGAAAGTGAATCTCATATCTAGTCATAAATTGTTAATAAAGAAAGAGTAGAAATTAATCAAATCAAATACATGTCATATTTTGTTTCAATTGTATTTTAAGGTATTTGTGTTGTAATACGACATTGTTTTCAGGAGTGTCATGAGATAGGGGAGTCACTTTCTGTCCGGAGGAAGTTGGCAACCAAATCATTTGTGATTTCAGAAGGGAAGAAGGGTACGAAATTGCTGGTGGTCAACAGAAACTAGTGCTCTGATTCGTAGGGATAAGGCAGGAAATATAAGAAACACTGTTCACTATCTTACAACGGAAGGAAGGAAGGTTTGTTGATTGTCAACAGGATAGTGGAGTGGATATTTGTTGCCTCAGAGAGTAACATGAACTGTATTTGTAAGTCAATAAATTCCCTTCCTAATTAAAGAATAATGAAACAATGTTAACAGGCGAGAAACGCCAAAGTGTGAGAAGGTGAGGTAATCCCAACAGACGGGATGTTGACAAGAAGCAAGGGAGCCAAAATGCTCCGCGGTCGCCCATAATGAACTGCCCAATTCATCGTGGACGAGTAATTGGCTATTAATTGAAAATTTGTCATTGGGTAAAGATGCAAAACGGGGAGAAGTTTACCTGAAAAGGTGGAAGTTTACAAAACAAAGCGTTTGGTTATAGTGACATGTTGTCCTTGTACCGCCCGGCCTCTGTGCCCGCATCTTGTACAGGAATGGTGGGTAGGTTATCTTTTCTAAATGTCACTGTGGTGACGAATTATTGTCGGAGAAATCCGACACATTTTTTTATTTTGCTGAAAAGCATCCTAATGAGTTTTTCTTTGGTATCCAGTTGATTAATTGCGATTTGTATCGTTCGTAGGAGTAGAGATCGTCTTGTATTCATTAATAAAGGATAAAATTTAGATTAAGGCGGGTGTTTTAATTCGATCCATCCGATCCATAGTTTTCTGTCCGGAGACAGGTCCAGTTCTATGGAGGTTACATGGATCTCCCAGAAACACCTGAGGAAAGATACTGGGGTGGTTTCCCGTTGCCTGCCCCCAGGACGCCATTAAGGAATGACGTCAGACCGAAGAGAAAGTGAAGAAGAGGCTTACAACACAGGAAAGGAAATTGAAACAGCCAAGCCACTGCCGGGATTCGAACCCAGGTACTGGCGCACTGGCCACAACGGCAGACCGCCGCCGAGACCGCGCGGCCACGCCAGCACGGCGTGTTTTAATTAGTATATTTTTTTTTATAGAAAATTTTCCCGGGGGAAAATTTTTTCTTTGTCGGGGGAACTTTGTCATGTTGCTATTGGTAACTTGTGACAGATGAGATGTCGAATTGAATTTTAATTTAAATAAGTAGTAAATATTTTAAATATTGTTCCATTAAAGGTTATTTCCATTATATATATATATATATATATATATATATATATATATATATATATATATATATATATTATTGGTGTTTATAAAATATTTATATTGTATTTGCTAGTGATTTATTTAATATACATATTCATTTTCATTGATAAATATCAACGTATAAAATTTAAGGAAAGAAAACGTGAGAAAAATCTGTGTTTAGTGCAATGAGATCACGTGACTCTGATATTAAGTTTCGATTCTCATGGGAAACAGTTAATTGTTCAGAATACATGATAAGAGGAAACGGTCATAGTCATGTGATTATTTTATGGTATTTTATTGATTAATTGTAAAACCGAAACTTATTTTTTGGCGCGAAAAGGGAGAAAAGAGAGACTTAGTTTTTTTTGACACATACAGTTGCGAGAAAGAGCTAACAGCAGAAGGAAGACGAAGTTCTTCGTCCGGGCCCGTCCCACCGGGGCGAGGCTCGGGACAGTTAGTTAAGAGACGGCGGAGAAGACGAGGTTTCTCGCCGACCGCGTTCCACCCGGAACGGAGGCTCGGGGATCGTTTCTGTAAGAAGGTAGTGAGCGAGTTGACCAAAGCAGTCGGCGAGCAAAAGCTACCAGGGTCGTGAAGATCCACATATCCAGGTACTGAAAGGAATAGAGAAATTTTGGAAAAAGCATTTGAAGACAATGCAATTGAGACTGTCACATACAGACAGTGGATCTCTGTGGATATATGTTACTTGGAAATAATTCAAAAACTGGTTAGTGAATTTGTTGATGTATTTTGTGAAAAACTTCCTGTTCTACTTCGTCATCACTTCACAGCAAAAAAACAAAGTGGATTTCTGAGACGTGCCAAGGAAAATCTTCTGGAATCTCAAGTGGCTGTCGTTTGTGACTTTTTCTGAGAATTATTCTTTCATTTTGCAAGATGAGACACAATCATATCATTGATCACATAGTTAGGCAACCATTTACCCTTTTGTGGTGTATTTTAAAGAGGAAGAAATCAAACAGTTCAATTTTGTAATAATATCAGACTGCCTCAATCACAACATTGCAGCTGTCTCTCTGTTCCATGCAAAGTTGATGGAATATCTGAAATGCAAGTTTCAAAGACCTCCCAAAAAATTCTTCTATTTTTCGGATGGTTCTGCGGCGCAGTACAATAATAAAAAAAATTTCTTAACTTGTGTAATCCCAAGCAAAATTTTGGAGCTGAGGCTGAATGACATTTTGCAGAAACAGAACCATGTTCTGTTGCATGGAAAAGGTCCATGCGATGGGGTGGGGGCCACAGTAAAAAGACTAGCAGCCAGAGCAAGCCTAAAAAGACCCTATGAGGACCAAATAATGAATGCCAGGCAACTGTTTGAATGGGCACATCAGAACATATCTAACATAGACTTTAAATTTGTGACGATTGAAGAATACATTAAAACTGAAGAACAACTGGCCAGCCGGTACAGTACAGCTGTAACTATATCAGGCACTCAGAAATTTCATGCCTTCATACCTCTCACGTGTGGAACCAAAGTAAATATGAAATTATTTTCTTCTGCAGTTGTTTCAAGTATATTTCCTGTTGTAAATGACATACAACAGATAGTATTTGCAGATATTAGTGGGTCTATTACTTCAATCTATGGTGACACTTGGTGGTTGAGTTATGTTCTCGCTAAAGATGAAGATTCCAGTAAAGTGCAAGTTACATTCCTCCACCCTTCAGGTTCATCACCCTCATATATATATCCCACACCATCTGATACACTCTGGATCCCTTCTGCAGATGTGATATGCAAAGTGAATCCCATCCCACAAACTAGCCGAACATACTGTTTACCATGAGTGAAGACAAATGTGTGTGGGTATCTTCCAACAATTGAAGTTTTCATAAGACAAAACAAACATAACTGAAGTACTGATTTGTTAAGCCTTAACTTTACTCATGTAATAATGATAATTATTTTTAATGATAAGTGTTTATGTAACCTTTTTCCATTTTAAAATACAGTGTTACCTCCGAATAACGGACAGTCACGGGACCGGATTTGTCCGTTATTGGGAGGTGTCCGCTATTCGGGAGGACTGTCTTTTTTTCATTTTTTAGCTTATAGCTTGTCATTTAATGAAAAATTACGTACAATCTTAATTAAATTTCTACAATTATCATTGCGATATGAGAGAATATGAAAATTGCAAATTATTTACTATATTCCTTTTTAAATGAGTGCTAATCCGCTTGTCTTACTTAAAATAATGATAAAATTAATTACAGTATATAGAAAATTAATTTCTAGCCATCCATTTGATGCCTTAAACGTGTCCAATCCTAAAGTTTGACCGACTTCTCTGGCTTTTTCTTGAAGGAAAACACCGCTTATATCATGAGCAAAGCGGAACCATTTTATCACCACTTCGTCGATTTTGCTTTTTTCAGTTTTACGAAACTTCAAATTCTTCGAATTTTCGTTTGAATTCACCATCCACATTTTACTATTCTCAATTTTGTCCTTTAAAAGTTTACTTATCTGAGTTTTTCCAACTTTAAAACGTTCAGCAAGACAACGCACATCTTTTCCTTTTCAGCAACTTCAGATCCCATTGAGATCCCATGATAGAATTTTGCTATACGTGAAGTATTTAGACATTAAAAACAAATAATTTTTTGAAATTTTTAAAATTGCCACTTTTGGAGAAATTCAAATTTTAAAATTTAACTTAAAATTTTCAAAATTTTTTTTTTTGTAACCCCTATCTTGTTGCATATCTTTCAAGAGCTTTAAAATGAGACCACTCCCAGTTTTGTATCATCACTGGTTGCTAGCCTACAGGTAACTAAAGGTGACAAATAAACATGTTGTATATACTTGCTTCACACTAGAGGTTGAGACCAGACTGACATCTCAAACAGCTGTTTCTCGTGACATTTCAAAACTCTTAATTGAAGATCATCAGTTGAGAGTTGTCCCCAGTAAACAACAAGAAGTGAATAGAAATGTATTTCATGGCACCTCCACAAATCTAAGCTAAAAGCACAAATACACATTAAAAATAAATTAAAGAAATTCATGTGCGGACCTCCGTCAGCCTCAATCAAATTTCTAAGCGCATTTAATCAAATAAAAAGTGCCCAAAAATGTATAAATACACTAAAGACTGAGGCCAGTGCATACTAGTGACATCTCAAAACAGCTGTTTCACTTTTAATTGTTGATCATCAATTGACAGTAGTCACAGTAAACAACAAGGTCTCAATCCGAAAGTGAATAGAAATGTTCATAGAAATCAAGTAAATGCGCATAGGAATTTCATTGAGACATGCGGAGGCCCGCACATGAATTTTCTTTTTTTAATTTTTAATGTGTATTTTTGCTTTTAGTTTAGATTTGTGGAAGCTATATTTCTTCCTATTACCACTCGTTTTAATCATTTAGGTTTCTCTTTGTGTCCCATATCTCCTCTCTAGTCGATTGCAGAACCGCTATATAGCGCCCTCTATTACCGAAGGTTTCCGTCAGCGGACATACATTCATGGAAGAAGAAGATTTATCGCGGTACTCCCGTTAATATTTGTACATAGGGTTTTGATATACTCTGAATCGGATTTTCTGAAACTTAATGAGATTTAATTAACAAATCTTATTTTGTTAGAAAATAAATCTAGCCTTACATTTCGAATTTGAGGATATATAAAAAAAAATATAATTCCTACTGAATTCTAAAATATCAAAACTAGAAGGGTTAAAAGTACTATAATTAATAACTGCCGTAGAATAAATTAGTGACTAATATTAAAGATTCTACTAAATTTCTTTTAATGTATAATTTTACTGTTAATAAATCTAGTTTGCTTTCAATGTGAGTTATCGAGTGATCTAACCACTGATTTGGTAACTCGATTGCAAGGAACTGGTTTCTTCTCTCATTTTCCTGAATGTTTTCAACAACCTTCCTTAAATTCTAGTCCAATACTCTACGTGGCCCTGGAAAGTCGAAAAAGTATTCGCATTAGTTCAATTTCAATTTAGTTTTATTGCCAATAAAATTTTACAAGACTTACGGTAGAACCTCGATTATCCGCAACTCATTTAACCGGAACCTCGTTTAACCGACGTCGGTTTCCTTAAGTTTTTTTTTTTTGTAAATAAACAATTTCTCCCCCCATCCCCCCTTCTGTCGGAAATTCCATTCTTTTATCCCCCTTTGCCGGAAATTCCATTCGCCTCCAAGACCATCTGCCTTTCTATTGGCTACTTTTTGTCCGACTTAGAAGCGTTGGCTTTAACGAAATGTGGAACATTCATTTATGCTATGGAGGCCACTAAACGAAAACGCGCTTTGTTGACAGTTGAACAGAAGTTCCAAATTGTGAGCAGAATTGAAGCAGGTGAAACTTCTAAAATAAGCAACTCCTATGCTTTTGAATGTTTTGCTAAAGAACTGATGTGGTTGGAGCAACAGACTGACTGATTCTACTGAACTTATGCTATTGAAACAACTTCGGGACAGAGTGGCTAAACGACGTCAGTCATGCTTACGGCAGAGCAAACTTCCGTTTAAGCCAATGTAAAGTATGTATCGTGTGCCATATAAACATTTACAGTGCATTTTCTGACTTGTGTGACATCTATTGAACGAATTTTGGGTTTATAATTATAGTAATATAATTAAGCCGTGCTGGCGTGGTCGTGCGGTCTCGGCGGCGGCCAGCCGTGGCGTCCAGTGCGCCAGTTCCTGGGTTCGAATCCCGGCAAGGGCATGGCTGTTTCAATTTCCTTTCCTGTGTTGTCCAGCCTCTTCTTCACTTTCTCTCTGGTCGGACGTCATTCCTTAATGGCGTCCTGGGGGAAGGCAACGGGAAACCACCCCCAGTATCTGTTCCCTAGTATATCTACGGCTTCTCCTAGGGGTCCGCCCTTCGGGGGTCACTAGGTTCCGTAGACCGCGGAACTTCGTATATACGAAGATCGCACATCATGATGATGAATATAATTAAAAATATCACATTTAGTCATTTTGTACGTGTTTAATGTTTTAACATCCAGTGTTAAAATTTTTGCGGTCTCCTGACGGCCATTTTTAAGTGCTCTCTTGTATCCGGAATTTTCGATTTATCTACGGAGGTCCGGTCCCGACCACTTCGGTTAATCGAGGTTCGACTGTTTATGCTTACATGACATTTTGACAACCCACTCGTCTTAAAGGAGATCCCGTCGAGAAGACAAGTGCGCGTCTTGAGTAGGCAATTAACAAAGGTAATTAACAAAGGGAATATACAACACAACGATCAGGGAAAATATTTACAAAAGAGAAAATTACTGAAATTTTAGCAAATATTTACATGTTTATTTTCGACAGGGAGAACTTATTTAGGTATTTTGGATACATGGAATAAAGGGAACAAGAAGAGAGTAGGAATAGAGTGATGGACTATTCCATTACAGAATGGAGATAGAATAAAGGAGATGAAAGAGAAAGGTGGAAAGGGATTCTGATCGCAATTTCAGCCTGGCTTCAATAGAAGGTGGAATGTGTTTTTTAACTTTTTATTTTGAATTGGGGAAGAAAAGGACATTCACGAATCTCTTTAGGTATTTCATTCCAAAGTTGAGGCGAAGCATAACTAGCAACTCTTCTTTGATAGTTAGACTTTGTTTTCGGAATGGATAGTAAGAGGTGGGTAACAGATCTGGTATCATAGTAATGGGTTAATGGTTAGTGGGATACAGGGATAGTTTTTTATTAATTACTTTAAAAGTGAAGACCGCTAATTGTAGTTTATAGATGTGGGGGAAAGAGATGATTTTATATTTAGTCCAGAGGGATCAAGTAGAATAGTGTCTAGGTTTTTTATCTATAAATCTTAGAAAATATTTCTTTACATTTAGAAGCATATTTTTATAAAATTTAGAAGAGGTGCCCATTCTACGTCCCATTAACTAACCTTGCAGTGGGTGTGGAAGACTATCCAGAACAGATATGAAGTAAAACACAAGTATTTTCTAAGAGGTGACCAGTGAAAGTTGTTAGTAGAGAAGATCTCTAAAGAGCAAAATAAATCAAACAAAATAAATGGGTTAACGTGCTGACAGATTTCATTGAAAATGTCCGTAAAGCCCAGCACAGAATAAACAAAAACACAATTGTCTTTTCCGATTCATTTTACGGGGAAGATTAGGGAACAGCTGTTTCCCCCTTCTACGGGATCATCAGCCCTAACCCGCCTCCCTCGATAAAATGAATCAGAAAGGCGCATCCTATGGTAAAGTCAACAGCCAACTAACCTTTGCTTCAAATTCCCTGAGAATTATTTCACATTTACTTTGGTGTTTTTTTTTTCATAATAAGTAAAACAAGTGAAGTAATTCTCAGGAAATTCTTTAATTTATTAAAGAAAAAAATTAATTAAATACTGCTTTTTTGTAGTTGAGGACAGAAGCTGAAGTTTCAAAAATAGCCTTGAAATAGCAACGTTAATAGCTCCTTTCGTTGTGGATTTGCTTTTAATTTTGGTAATAAGTAATTTTAGATATAAAGAACAAAACTATAATTAATATAGTTAATTGAATATTAATTGATATTGAAATCAGAGTCTCATTAATTTTAATTAACATTTGTCATCAAAGCAAAAGATTTTTATTGCTACTATTTTGAAAGAAATGAATAAAAATATTTGGTTGTCTATAGATATCGTAGAAAACGGAATGTCATGTTTACTTAAATACCAATCTTCTTGTACTAGATTTCGTTATCAGTAATCTTGATTCAGGGAGCGACGAGCTTAGGGAAAGATTCCATCAAAACTTGGAAAAGAATGGATTAAAAAATATTTATTCTCTGGTTCACCATAGATCTAAAGAAACTAGGGAATGTTATGCTTCAATAAAAGTCAATACAATTCTTGCATTCTAATGTACATTTAATTATCGAAAAACTTGATGCCGGGAGTGACGAACTTAGGGAATGATTCCATCAAGACATTTAATGATTTTAGATTTTTGATGAAAGAAATATTTTTTTTATTCATTTATTTCAATATAAATACAAAAATTACATGCTGTAACAAAATTTCAATTTTTAAGTATTTCTTAATAAAACGAAAATAATAATTACTTTTTTAATTTTTTACAGGATTTTTTAACACTTTGTTATCATGGACAGGTTATTTGCCAATTAGCCAACTTTCTTATTCAACCTACTTGATTCATGCGTTAATTATAACTGTAGTTTATACATCAATTAATAAACCATTCCATTTTTCCTATTCTCTTCTGGTAAGTTCAAATAATAATAAAAATACTTTTCTAGTCTTAATAAAGGAATTTCAATTTCTTTAATTTTATATCCAAATTAAATGATAAACAATAAATAATAAAGATGTAAAATTATAATGATTAAATGAATCCGAATAAATCTACTTATTGTTGAAGCATATATAAGAGGTGCATTCAAGTTCTAATACCTCCGATTTTTTTTCTCAGCACTGGAAACAGATAGAAACCTGCGGTTTGTTTTAAAATAAGCGAGCACTCTTTTGTCATTGCGAGACAGAGATGGCAGCTTTGTACGGCACACAGAACCTTAGCGGCAGT
>JAFIDM010000006.1:14783246-14819272 GCA_023159025.1 Thereuonema tuberculata
TGTGGTAATTGGTAGTGTAAACTGCAATCGTAGAATCAAATAAATTTCAACTTCGAGATTATTATTCCATTTTCACGGAATAATATTTTTAATTATTTTTAATTTTTCATACAATTACATAACACATAAATTTATTCTACACAATTCGAAATATGTACTTAGGTCTCCATAAATTAATTTAAATTGAATGCAATTATTTATCATTTCTAAAAATCTATTCGAATATTTAGCTTTTAATATACAAAGAAAGTCACTTAAATAATGTCCGTGTTGTGAAACACTTGGAGCAGATGTTTCAATGAAACACGTGATTAGCCAGAGAATTATCGGAGAATACGTCATACAGAAGATTTATTATATCAGTTCATTTCATAACATTAGAATTCATCTTTGTCAACGTCGCCTGCTTTTATTTACCTTCAATCGCGGTTTTTACCTTTCACCTTTTCTTTCCATTGTAGTTTTATTAACCTGGTTTTCCTCACCTTTGGGTCGAAATTTCTCAATTTTAATAAATTTTTTTTAACGTAGTTTTCTGGGAATGAGCCTTATTTAATTTGAAAGTTAATTTACGAAGCGAAGGGGATAATCTCATCCATGATTAGGCCTTCCTAGAATTTTTTGGACATAGTGAACTTTAAAATCAAGGCTTATTTATATTTTACTGTGACGGGGGTCACACGAGGCGACATGGAAAGCGCGATCTGGGTCGCGACCCTTCCTGTTGTAGCTACTTGACTCGCGACCCGGGTCGCGCTACCCGAGATTTTATTGGAAGTATGGACACCGAAGAAATAGCAACGCATATCTGATTAGAAATAAAAAAAAAGAGACGGTGATTTTGGATTCATCCGATTCTGAAGGAGAAAAAGGTTATCAAGTTCATTTTACGAGGGTTGTAAATAAACTAGTAGCAACATTGATACAACGCAATATTTAATGAACGAACACGTACAAATTGCATTAGATTCCTTCAATATAGTCACCCGCCAAGTCTATAATCGTTTGCCAAATTTCGGGAAGCCGTAGGGGACCATTTTATCACCACTTCGTCGATTTTGCTTTTTTTCAGTTTTACGAAACTTCAAATTCTTCGAATTTTCGTTTGAATTCACCATCCACATTTTTCTAATCTCATCTTTGTCCTTCAAAAGTTCACTTAAATGAGTTTTTCTAACTTTAAAACGTTCAGCAAGACAACGCACACTCAGCTTTTCTTTTTCAGCAACTTCAAGAACATTAATTTTTTCTTTCAGTGCCAATGTCTTCCTTTTTGACGCCATTTTAATTCGCACCAAATTTAATCAACACGTTATAGGATAGCTTTACGAGGGATTGACATTTACAAAGCAACTGCAGTGAAAAAAAGGGCCTCAGATTCGTGCATTGAATCATGGGACACCGATACAATGTATCAATGTATGGGACACCGATGTAAATACAACCATGATGTATTTGTCGAAATGTTAATCAAATTTTTTTTTTTTTCAGTTAAAATAACTGTCCGCTATTCAGAGTGGATAACATGGAATGTCCTATTGTAAGGGACTGGGACCCGCAATAATGTCCGCTAATTAGAGGTGTCCGCTATTCGGAGTGTCCGTTAAAGGAGGTAACACTGTATTAAGTATTCGTGAAAACAGAAAAATAACAAAGCACAAAATTTGTTAATGCTCTGTTATTGATTAATCAAAAAACAGTTTTGAAATACCTAAGTAAATAACTACGTGTGACTCCAGAAATAGTCCAGAATGGATTTTCCAGTCATTCGGTTATTTGTACAGACTTTCATTTGTAATTTGAAATTTCATTTCCGTTTTACTGTGAGCAATCAGTCAAGTTCAAAAGGTCAATCACTGTTTCCTCATAACCCACACGTGGATTTTTTTTTCTTTGTTAATGTTTTCTTTTATTTTTCCTATCTTTTGTCCTTCTCAGATTCCATCATTATCAGAGAACAAAAATAATGTTTACTTTACAAATTTCATTTTTCTAAAGCAACAGTTGGCAATAAATTCTTCTATCAACATTTTTATATTGCTTTTATCAAAAGTTTATTTTTTATAATATAATATAAAAATAATTATAAAAGGGAAAATCTTAGTTTGCTTGTTTCTCTGCCACTCAATCACGTCTCAACGGATGTGAATGAGATTTTCCATTCTGGTAGTCCATGACACGGGGAAGGATACAGGCTATTTTTCATCCCGGTTGATCAAATACTTCTCGGGGGATAAGCTCCCAAATCTGCATGAAGCAATTTCAAAGCCTGTCGATAGATGTCGCTAGCTGCGTTTTAAATCGCGTCACAGATCTCAATGAAAAACCCTGCCGATGAGATAAATTTTGAAGATAGATCGGTGTAGTCTCCGGGCAAAACATAGGCTACCTGTTATCTCGAAATTCCAACCATTTCCTTATCCACGCGGACGAAATCGCGGACAAAAGCTAGTTAATTAGGTATTAGAAGAAATAAATAAATAATTATACAACATTAAAAGAAACTTCACATCTACTTCCCGTAAACTGCTATTCTTTAAAAATATATATTACTTTATTTCTTTATTTTTTTTTAAAAAAAATCATAAAAACGATAAAAACGGAAAAACTACCTGGAAATTCCAATTGTAAACAATATTGTTCAAACAATAGAAACTTTTGATTTACTGAGAAAAATAAGTGCATTACTTAAGTTTTTTTTTTTTTTTTTTTAAATTGGGAAATTGCAAACGAATGACGCGCTTATTAATCGATTACCCAAAAGCTTTAATATTCATTATTGAAAACCTAGATGAAAGGCATTGTTTATTTCCATTGGAATAATGTCATTCCCATTTCATTCTATTCGATCACCTTTTAGCGCTAATTTGTCGACAAGGACCCCACTGACAAAGATTGTAAGTTAGAATGATTTCAATAATAAATTTAATGTGCTGGGAAAATAACTATAAGCAAACCATAAGAAGAATAAAAACAGCAAAGGAATAAATAATTCTAAATAATTAGAATGATTCTAGTCCTCGAATATGTATACAAAGTTTCAAGAAGATACATCGAGAGGCTCTAGGGGACACACACACAAGCTAAAATGTTGCACAGAGGTTCCCTTTATGATGTAGACAGGAAATAAGGCCGGATTTTTTCGAAATTCCCACAGGATAGGGAATAAAGAGGATTTATATTTTCGCCTTATTTAAAGTTGCCTTATCGATATATAGGTGTGTGGCGCCAACCCGCAGTACATCTGAGTTATCCGGAGAAGGTCTGGGAACTGGATGGGAACTCCCATATTTTCCAATCTCGATATTAATTTGCTAAATAAATAATTTTTTTTTTTATGCTATATATGCAAGGGTTCCGGAGCGAAGCGACAGTACCCGGCTAGTATATCGATAAGACAGCTTTAAAGCGAAAATATAAATCCTCTTTATTCCCTATCCCATGGGGATTAAGAAAAATCCGGCTTTATTCCTTGTCTATATCATAAAGGGAACCTCTGTGCAACATATCAGCTTTCCAGGTCCAAGGGTTTGGGCTGGGCATTGATGAGTCAGTCACTCATTGAGTCAGGACTTTTCTTTTTATCCAGGTAGATAAAGAATTTTTAAAGTTTGTTGTTATGAATTTCGTATTCCACTTTAGATACATCATAGAATACCTATTAATTATCATAATTCTACATAATCTATAAAACTGTCAATTGCAGGCCTGTTAAGGAAGAGTAGTTAAAGAATCACGCTAGAATCAGGAGCAGAGAAGTTGAGGCACCTATGATCAATTGCCTAATGAAATTGGTGATTGATAGACCATCCTAAAGCTCATCTGTCTGACGGAAAGATAAGTGAACTTTAAGTTTCCTTTTTGAGAAATAACTTGGAAAAAAAAATCCACACTCGCCGGAAGTCGAACCCTACCCTATAACCTGCCGCCAGTTGCTACCGTGTAAAGAGGAATACTACAAGTTGTACTAAAATCATATGCTCTGATTTTAGTTCGAACCCTCAGAAAGACTTAGTTTTCTTTTTGTTTAGTTTTTTTTTATTTGATACTCTCTCATTTACAAACTGATTCTTCATTGGTCATCAAGAGATACGAATATAGCTTTAATTATCAACGAATGAGTAGCACAACAGTCAAGACAGTAGATCATTAAAGAACTGGAAATCTATTTTACTGAAAATGTTGTTTCCTGTTTAGTAACGTTATTTTTTTTGTTAAAATATGTTAATTTTATACTGAGCATTGCGTAATGTTAATATTCCAATCCGAAAACGGATTTTCATCAAATTTGTTACGTAGCTTAATTAGGGTCCAACTTAAAACAAAGGCCCATTGATTTTGGTCTTTAACCCTCCCACCTCTCAAAAATGATCCCCGAAACCCCTCTCTTAAATGGCTACACGGTTTTCTTTAACATTTATTATGATGCTTTCTTTATGGTCCAACTTATAATGCGAACACTTTGGTCAATCCCCCACTAAATGACGGGTTCATGAGAATGTATATAGTTTAGAAATTAAACGGAAATTCTAACGAAAGTAGCCTTCAAGTTCATTCCGGAACTTGTTGGTTAAAATATCCAAAGTAACTTACTGTGATCGGATGAGCCCACGTCGTCCAGCAATACTTGGTTCCGAAAGAAACCTCTTTGTTTTGAATGGCATTTATACACAAATCATAGCTTCCAGCCCAGAAGATGCCTGCGTCAGTAACTCCGTTCCCCATCTTCCCGAATGCATCTAAGACTGAAATGAATGGAATATTAAAGAATTAATGTTAATGCAATTAAACCATGTAAAAGTTAATAATCAAGTAAATTAAAGCTATTTTTAAACACACTGAAGGTTGACATTAGGCGTTTCCTAGGTGGCATCTCAAAACACGCTTAATTGGCGATCATCAGTTGAGAGTTGGCACCAGTAAACAACAAGTTCTCAGTGCGGGAGGTGAATAAAAGTAACAATTGGGAGAAATGTAGCATCTCAAATCTAAACTAAAAACAAGAAATAAGTTAAAATTTAACGTGTGCCATTCAAGAACTAAAACAAATTGAGGAATAAAAAGTTTATAACAAATTGAAAACATGAGATATGGCAGGATTCGAATCTTTAACGAATCTTTGACGAAGGGATAAAAACTAAAAACAACCTGCGTTAAATACAGGATGTGAACCAATAACAGAAAATATTTACAATATTTAGTTTTCGTCAAAGATTCGTTAAAGAATCGAAACCGGTTGTATCTCAGGTATTTTTAATTTGTTACGAACTTTTTAATCCTTAAAACAAGAAATACACATTAAAAATAAAATAAAGAAAATTCATTACGCTAGCCTCAATGAATTATATTTGCGAAATAAAGAAAAAGCTCCTAAAAAATGTATAAACACATGAAAGGTTGAGAGCAGGTGTTACTAGTGTCATCTCAGAAAAGTCGTTTCACGTTAAATGGCGATCGTCAGTTGAGAGTAGTCAATGTAAAAACAAGGCCTAAATAAATAGGTTCTTCTAAAAAACAACATCTTCGCCTCTTTATTCAACAATATTTCCTTCTGTGCATTGTTTAACAAACTTCAACAGATAGGAGGTGGAGGCAGAAATTGATTTTTTTCTTTCTTCTGTTCAGAGAACTCGTTACCAAACACTGAAAAAATTATAAACAAATTATTACCAAACAAAACACCTTATTTCAGAAAGCATACAATGATTCATTTGCTATTTTATTATTGAAATAAAAATTCCAGAAAATTAGGCAATATTAATTAATGTACCATTCTCATCAATATGTCCTAATTCTTTTCTAACCATCAGAATTACTCTCATTAAACATAATAATGAATCAACTAAACTAGTAACGCTCTTTTAAAGCAACTCAAAGTGTATTCATTAATTAATCTTTCTATCTCATTCTTTGTTATTGCAATTAAAACTATGAATTTCAGTAATAAATTAGTTCTATTGAAAGATCTATAAAGTAAATAGAATCACTAAATGACTGAGTAGTTTTAGGTACAATCAAAGCTCCATTACATCACAACTTGTTACGTATCTCTTCTTATGATAGTTAAGAAAATTAAACGCTAATAAAGTTGAAGAGTTATTGCTTGCCATAAAATGAGAGAAGTCGTATGTCTTAGTCTACTCGCCAAGGAAAGTGGGTCTTATCAGTTCCTTCAGTCTGTGTGTGTTTTTGTTCAATAATTTAGACATGGATAATCTTGATAATCTAACTTTTTATACTTGAAATCTCTTCCATCTCTTCCAGGAGCCAAAAACAAATTCCCTTCGAAAATCCTTGGAATGTATTATAAACAATGGATTTTATCCTATTTCTGTTATTACTTTGTTATTCAATTACAAAAACAAATTTAACGTGTAGGAAAATTATTAAAACTGAAAAACCACATATTTTTCTGGGTTTGTCATCGGGGAGGCTGATGAGTCCCTAAGAAGGACGAAACGGCCGTTCCCGATTCCCTATGTTGACAAACTCAAAGACGTGTTTTGTTTATTTATTGGTTGTTTTTTTACTTTATTTACTATTTAAATGAATGTTAATCGTCTTTTAATTGATCTGTGAATTATAGCTCGGTGTTATACAATGAAAATGAACCTGATTTTTGACATCTGAAGCAAGTATCAATGCGGATTTATTTTTTTTTTCTGCTTTAGAAAATGGAAAATCGAAACAGTTTGTATTCAGTATATATTAGAATTTAGAAGCAAATGTCATATGATAAACTACCCAACCGCATTACATGATCTTACTAATATTATTCCCATATCTTAATAAACAATAAGCGAGAATAAATCATTAGACTTAAAACATTTTCGAAAATAATTTTCAACGAGAAACCTGACTATGGTTCTTCTGTCCATTAGTGATGAAGGAAACTTGGTGGAAAATAAGATCACTATTTAATTTAGGGTCGAATAGAATTTTATTTCGGGATGGGTCAAGTTAGGGATCAAACCAAGTTGGTTTCAAATATTGGGGGGGGGGGGGGTCCTCTCAATGGAAACTAAGGAAAAAAAAAACACGAAAGAAAAATCTATTCCATATACAGTAAAAACTGGTTTATACGTAATCCAGTTGTACGTAGTTCTGGTTTGAGCGTAATTGTTTATAGGTCCTGGCGAAAATTGAATTTAATTACGTATAAATAATTTCTGAGATGTACGTAACTGAGTTACACGTAAATCTAGGATTGGGCAGAACACTGTTTCCACCACAATCATAATCCAGACCCAGAAGTTAAAGTCTTATATCAAGAGACTAATACTACTTTTAGATTCGGTATTGAATCGTATGTTATCAATAATTTAGAGTGTACGAATAAACAAAAAGGAGTAGAAATGAGTAAATTTGTAGTTTGTGGAAGTGAAATTAAATTGCAAGAATTTAAATCTTAGTTCCATTGTATTTATTTATTGATACATTTATTGACACAGTACCATATATTGTACGTATTAACTACTCAAATTATTGAACATATATTCTTTAGTTAATGATAGTAATTTTTAGTCATATTGTTCGTAGTAGATTATGATGTCAGCCTTTGTTGTTTTACTGGTTGTAGTTTTCAGATTCTGTTGAGAAGCAGAGGAATATCTCTGTAAAATATTGCATTAGATGCGTTTCTCAATGTAGTACGTTTTTAATAATAAATTATTTATCTATATTACGCTTTGTTGGATTGCAATATACATTATCGTTGGCTGTAATTGCTAACTTATAATACAAATTATCAATTTATATTTACCTTCTTATATAAACCTGACACTTTATTTAATTTATATTAACTGCCTGGATCCTAAGTGGGAAGTTGGGTTCGTTTTAGGGTTTTGCCTCTAACATACGAGTTTCTTTGAAGCTCGAAATAAAAATAAAATACGTTAAATCAGCGGTAATTTCAGAGAAAAGTTGAAAATTCTTAATAAATTTACAATCATCCACTGTTTTAAGTCTAAGAGAAATGAGGTCCGTATAAAAGATTGAAAAAAACAATTCCTATGTTGTAATATTCATGTCTCAATCAACGAATATTACTTAATATTAATAAACTAGTGTATACGACCCATCAACAATGACGGGAGGTTTTTACTTGAAATAGAGCATTTGCTTGTCATTTGTAATTTCTTCATCCGCGTCGAGAAATCTCTTCAACGACTCTTCAGTTCATCGCTGAAGGTGAGCTTCTGTATCTAATGCTCGTCTGGGCCTCAGCTGGTAGTAGGCTAAAAAAATGAACATTCAAATTTAAATTTTAATCTATTAGGCTAAAATTAATGAGGGTTTTTTTCTCTGGCTCTTCTCTGGCACTCTCTCACACACACAAAGAGAGAGTGATATTTAACAATAATTTGAATTAATCTCCGTGGCCTTCGGATCAGAAGGTTGCAGGTTCGATTCCTGTCGCGGACATTTATTTCTATTTTCACAGGAAATTAACAAAAACAGAGGAAGTGCATTACACACAGACAGATCTGGTTAACTACACATACTAACGACACATGCTAAGTTACACATACTTAGCATTAATAAAATTTGTTTAAAAAATTAAACAATTAAAATTAAAACATTACAACATTTCTGCAACTATAGGCCCAGGTGCCATTTCCAACTGAATTAATAATAATAACTTTCACTTGATAATAATATGAACGAATATTAATCCTTTTAACTCATCATTAGCGGTTGTTTCGTAGAATTGAAATTAATCCTACTTGGACAATTTCAGATCATCCGGATAATTAATTGAAGTTAATTATTTCTTTTTTCAGAAAATGGGATATAGATATAGTTTATTTTCAGCAGATTTCAAAATGTCTAAAGTAAGTGATGGCTTCTTCTCGTTTTTCAATAAATAACGAATAAAAAATAACGAAGAAATTTTAGGATATAATATTTTAAAGAAAGCAAGTTTTAACTTCAAAAAGTCTAACATGTTTTTATTGAAAGTATTTCTCAAATAGGATCTTGAAATATAACATCAAAAGCATCTCAAAATTGAAAAATAACCTCCAAATTAATCAATTTTAACGTGTGCTTATCAATTGATGAAAAACCTTTTACTAGGAAATAAATTATTAATGGAAAAAAAAAAGACTTTTACGCTATAAAAAAATAAAATATTTATTTTTTTTATTTTTACGGTTTTTCGTAATTAGTATTGTATTTGTCATATGATATTGGGTAATACTGTAAATTATGGTACCCCTTATAATGTAATTGTTGTACTCAAGCCACGACAGCACCTACACTACAGATACATGATTAATGAAAAAAAAAACTTATATTTATTCCTCGTATTCGTAACTACTCCAAAACGATATTCCAATCGTTCTGCTTCTTCAGGCTAAATTACAACTTCGTTTAACTGAACAAGGTTTTTGAATGAACATTTAAGTCATTATATTAACCAGGTGTATCGGCTTCAATTTATGGACTCATAGATTTAGCAGTACACGTAAAAGACTTACTGAATTTAAGTCAAATTCATTGATAATAGCCTACAAGCAATGTTCTTCCGGGATAGTGTATAACAAAGAATTTATGTCACAATTCAACTTATTTGGACGAACTTCGGGTTGTTAGTAATAAATTGTAACTCAATCGTTTGTTCAAAAACATTGTTCAGTCTACGAAGTTGTAATGTACCTTGAAGAAGCGGAACCATAGGATGTCTGCAAAATATCACTTTTTTTGGAGTTGTTATGAATATGAGGAATAAATATATTTTTTCATTATGTATTCGTTGATTACTTATTAATTTAGGTAAACGATTACCTAATATCACTGAATGAAAATTTTTGAAATAACTTTTTTCGGATTTTTTTTTTTCCTGTGTCTGACCCTATGAGTCTGAGCTTTTAAAAAAATCCAAAGAAATGATAGACTCCAGTGAAAGAGCGTAGGTTTTTACTTACTTTTGAGTGCCCATGGTTCGTGGTTCTTGGCTGCTTCCACTATGGTTTGGATACTTCGGAGGCATCGAGAGGATTGTGGATTGTCCTCCATTTCTCTCACCAGTGAAGCGAAGGTTTGTTTCATATTTCGTAAGTTTAATGCTTTGTGTGTCCAGTTGTTCACCGAAAAATGTTCGAACCCTCTCGCGAAAAACTGGTCCAAAGATGATTTATCATTGGCTAAAAAACCCGCGAACTGACCACGGGAAATGGAAAACTGTAAACTCAAAATTACGATCAACAAGAAGGAGGGAGTCATGATGCTGCCACACCTAGATCTCATTTGCTAATAAATGTTTTCAATTATTTTTGCTTTATGAAAAATCTCCACAGCCGGATATCATAAATATTTCGAAATCTCTCATCAAATCAGATCACCAACTGTTTCTTACAACATAAGCTGTAAAATTCGCACTTTTCACCTCATTGTTACTTTGCACCTGTCAAATATTACAAATGCCTTTCCATGTATGAAAACTAATACATCATCAGACTGTATTTTTTTTTTCGCTTCTAAATTTTAATTTTTCAGTTTTCTCTTCAGGATTAAAAATGTATTTTTTTAATTTTCCGTTGGACAGGTCATCTTGAAAGTTGGTGAGTCCATTTAAGGGTTAGGGAGACACATTTACTGTTGAGTTCTCTTTCTAATAAGTTCTTCTCGAGAAATTAGAGCGACAAAGATGACAAAAATTCTCGTAGAAATGCATTTCCTTTGATGTCTTGAAAACAATGAATCCATTTAAATCCAGAGAATTGATGAAATCCGTGAGAATCAATACAATTACGAAGATTTACTTACTGATTTCCGTCTTAGGAAACATCCATATTTTTTTTCAAGTGAGTTTCATTTGCTTCCAAAGCATTCAAATCCATTTTCGTATTTTCAAGAATCAGCTTCCGTTGCGTTCTTTTAATTGTAGCCTTCCTCGTTCACTCGCGGATTATTCACTTTAATCCAGGGGTGCCCACGCCGGGGAGTCATGGCGCAGACTGCGCTATTGAAATTTTTAAGGGGGGGGGTTGAAAAAAAGGCAAATAGAGTGTAAAAGTCGTTTTTTTTTGGGGTTGTCATTTCAAATTGGGGGGGGGGGTGCAAAAAATAAAAAAGAATGTGGGGGGGGGGGGGGGCCATAAGGTCTGGGGGGGGGGGTACCTCTGTTTAATCTCTGCTTTTATTTTTTTCACCAAACATTTCGCATTTGCACAAATAATCCTTCATTACAAAATCCCTAGAAAATACTTGAGTACTAAAATTATTTATGTAATTGCGTCATTTAAAAACATCTAAAAAAGTCAGAATGCTTCAACCTTCCGGCAGGTTTTTTTCAAGTGTTATATTGGTAGGGAATGGGAGGTTTAAATAGTTTTTGATTATATTTTTACGTAATTCGCTATTAACTGTGGGAGAATTGACGATGTGCCAAGACTCCCGCAAGGTGAGGAGAAAATAGAATTGGCACGGTCTGTTATTTGAATTTGCCCAAAATAAGGAGTGTGGAAGTTGTAATATTGTGCTGAAATACCGGGTGATCACGAAATAACAGGAGGTGTTCGGTGCCCTGTAGTGTGTTATGTACTGGACGAAATAGAACAAAATTTGGCCACCACACACATTAAAGTCGCGATTTCGATTTATCAAGAAAAAAAAAATAGTACCAAGCAACGCCGATAGGGGAAATTCTGGCGCTGCAAGCGCATAATGTGTGAAAAAAAGAATACATAACTGCCAATGGAAACAGTAAATAACAAAACACCAAATATCACTGAAAAACGTTTATTACAGCAACCTACAAATTTGGCTCAAGGTGACCACCAGCCTGATGTTCCACTAATTGCATGCGGTACACGAGGTTTTCGACGGTGGCTCGCAGCATATCGGCATTTATTAGTCTGACATGTAACGTTATTTGATCTTTTAAGGTAGGAATGTCAGGAACATGTCCTTGATACACAATGCTTTTCAGGAAGCCCCACAACCAGAAATCGTAAGGATTCAGACAGGGAACCTCGGAAGCCAATTCATGGGAAATGCGCGACTAATTACTCTAGCATATGTGAAATGTTGACGCAGGACATCCTTCACCCGACGTCCGATGTGCGGTAGCGCACCGTCTTGCATGAAAATGGTAGAATCAAAACAATTTCTTTGCTGCAGTTGAGGTATCACAAAGTTCTCGAGCATAGCGGCATACCTGTCGGAATTGACAGAACAAGTCACTAGTCCATTTCTACCAACTTCTTCATGAAAGTACGAGCCGATGATAAAAGAAGCAGTGAACCCACACCAAACTGTGACTTTCGGCGAATGTAAGGGGATCTCTTGACCAACGTGTGGATTTGTATCAGCCCAAATACGGCAGTTGTGTGTATTGATATCACCGTGCACATGGAAGTGAGCTTCATCGCTCCATAATATCCGCCACGGCCACTCGTCATCCACTTCCAATCGAGCCAAAAATCTCAAAGCAAACTCTAATCGGGTATTTCTGTCCCCTGGGAGCAATTCTTGAATTGGTGTTATCTTACACGGATAAAATTTCTGTTCCGACGTTTTATTTTATCAATGAACTTAATAGGATAACTAGATTGAGTGAAAATTTGATATAGGTAATTTATTTCCTTACTGAGCAGTTCCTTAAATATGGATAGTTTAAAAGCTCTGTGAAAGTAATTAAATAGAATAGTAGCTTTAGTGTGTTTCGGGATGTTGGAAAGGTAATTTTCTGTTTACAGAAAACCCACTCAGGCCAATAATTGAGTGGACAACCATTCGAATATCATCAAAAACTATTTAAACCTCCCATTCCCTAACAATATCACAGTTGACAAAGACCTGCCTGCAGGTTGAATCGTTCTGATATTTTATAGATGTTTTTAAACGACGCAAATTACATAAGTAATTTTAGTATTCATGTATTTGTATACGAATCTCGCCAATTCTGAGGATTTATAGTCATGGAGGTTCCACTGCTCTTTCTATTCAACTTCTAAGTCACCTCCGTTATGAGACCTGCAAAAGTTCATTCTGACTACCCTCAACAAATGATCGCCTAATAAGCGTGAAACAGGCTTGTCTTGAGGTGTCAGATGAACATTGGTCTCAAATTTTAATGTGTTTGCATATCTTTTAGGCACTTTTTCTTTATTTTGATGCCGTAAGAAATTCATTTGAGGCTGGCAGAGCCCAGCACCTGGATTTTCTTTTTCTTTATTTTTAATGTGTTTTTATGTTTTTAGTTTATAGTCATGGAGGTTCCACTGCTCTTTCTATTCGATTTATATCTAGTTTATTCCTTTCTTTTGCATTAATCCATTTAGCGAATCCATTAATTTGACGCGGTTTGTTGGAATGAAAGAATGCCATTTACACAACTTTAGTAAGTAATCCAGAATTATTATTATTATTATGTAAAAGTTTCAAACCATGGGTTTCCCCAGCTAACACAACATGGCGGGCCAAGGACCAAAGCACATTGTCAAGTGTAAAGACGTGTGCAAGAATGATTAGTGATGTGTGGTTGTGTCCATAAATTTCCTAACTATGCGTGTTGTGTTGAGTACCACAGCCTTCTGGAGTTGTATATAAGTGTTTTTGTGAAGTCCTAGAGTGCTGAGACTGTGGTGCAATGTTTGAGACACCAGACCAGTGGCGGACAATACGATGGGTAAAACACGTACTCGGTCCTGCCTCCACTGCTTCAGGAGCTCGTGTTCTAGGTCTGTGTATTTATTTATCTTATCTGCCTGAGTTTTCTGCATGTTCTTGCTGATAGGCACTGCAATATCAATGAGATAGGTCTGTTTGTTGACCTTATCAATAAGTGTGATGTCAGGTCTGTTGTCATTTATGGTTTTGTCTGTGTGAATGGGGCGATCCCAGTACAGCTTATGTGAGGATGACTCTAATACGCTTTGTGGTATATACTTGTAGTATGGGACCGTGTTCTTAATAAGTGAGTGTTTGTGTTCTAGCTGTTGATGAACGATCGACGCTACCTGATTGTGTTGGTGGAGGTAATCTGTTTGGGAGAGAAGGGGACAGCCTGATATTATGTGGTCGATCGTCTCATGCGTAGTGTGGCATTTACTGATTTACTGCATGTATCGTCATGCGTGTTTGCGTCGTGTAGGATGTGATTCTTGTAGTTGCGTGTGGGGATGACTTGGTCCTGTATCGCGATCATGAACCCTTCGGTCTCCCCAAACAGCTCGTCACTCGTCAGCTATCTGTTCGACGCTTCCATGTCGTCATGAGGCTGACTGAGTTTGTGGTGATGTCTTTCATGGAGTTCCTTACGAGCCCATGATTCACGCAGCTGCTGAGTGTGGGTGTTAGGGGTGTGGAGGGTTGGAGAAGGGTTTTTGGAGGTCCAGGGGTGTGAGGTGCATGTCAGCCTTGACAATGGTTGAGTGTAGTGAGGAGTGTTGTGCTCTTTGGTGGAAGTGTTCCCTAAGTGTGTGTACTTGTTTTGCATGTAGGGTGATGAGGTTGATGAGTCCTCGGCCTCCCTCTTTGAGGGGAAGAGCATCCTTTCCGTAGCGGACTTGGGATGGTGCATTTTGTGTTTCGTGAATGTAGTGCATGTAGTACGTTGTAGTGCTTCGAGTTCGGTGTTTGTCCATGGAATTATGCCGAACGAATAACTTAGTGTGGGGACGGCAAAAGTGTTACCGGCTTTAATTTTATTTCTGGCATTGAGTTGTGTTTTGAGGATGTTTTGGACGCGAGCTCGGTGTATGTTCTTGAGTGCATTGTTGATGTTTGCGTTGTCAACGACGCGCGCTTGGTGGAAACCCAGGTACTTGTAGGTCTCTCCCTCTTCCATGGATTGGATGGCCAATCCATGGTCCAGTTCAAAACCCTCCAAATTCGTAGTCTTCCCGCATGTTATATGTAAATTGCGGCATTTGTCGATTCCAAATTCCATCCCAATGTCTTTGGTGAACTGTGTGGTGACTTGTAGTAAGTTAGTAAGTTGTGGGTTGTTTGTGGCATAAAGTTTAATATCCTGAATGTAGAGTAAGTGTGTGATTTTGTATGGTGTCACAGTGCCTCAGGTAAGCCTAGATAACCATGTTTTGTGTTATCTAGTATGTGACTCAGTGGATACAAGGCGAGGCAGAACCAAAAAGGACTCAAGGAGTCTCCCTGGAAAATACCTCTCCTTATGGGAATGGGAAAATACCTCTCCTTCTGCGGATACTGAACAGACATTTATATTCTAAGGTGGAAGGAGAGTTGGAAGAAGAGCAATTTGGTTTTAGGAAAGGAAAAGGTACGAGAGATGCAATTGGACTGCTGCGAACAATCGGCGAAAGATATCTAGAAAAAAATAGACACGTATAAGCAGTATTTGTGGACCTGGAAAAGGCACAGAGTGGATTGGATTAAACTTAAGGAAATCTTGAAGAAAATCGGTGTGGATTGGAAAGAGAGAAGGCTAATAACTAATCTTTATATGAAAGAACGAGTCAAAGTGAGGATAGGAGAAAAATTGTCAGAGGGAAGTGGAATAGGGAGAGGGGTGCGACAAGGATGCCCTCTATCACCTACACTGTTCAACATCTACTTGGAGGAGTTAGTGAAGAATTGTTTTCAGAACATGGGAGGGGTGATAGTAGGAGGAAGAAGAATAAAGTTTTTAAGATTTGCTGATGATATGGCATTGTTAGCAGAAGAGGAGATGATACTAAGGGATATGCTACTGCAGCTGAATGACAGCTATGAACAATATGGAATGAAGATAAATATAAATAAGACAAAGACTATGGTTATTGGAAGAAAGACAAAGAAGATAAACGTAAGTATTCGGAATGAGACATTGGAACAAGTGAACAACTTTAAATACTTAGGGTGTACTGTAAGTGGTGATATGAGCTGCTGCCAAGAAGTCAAGAGGAGGATAGCAATAGCAAAGGGGGCTTTTAATAGGAAAAGGAGCATCTTCTGCAGACCTCTGGAAAAAGAACTAAGGAAGAGACTAGTGAAGTGCTTTGTATGGAGTGTGGCATTGTATGGGGCAGAAACATGGACATTACGACGCAGTGAAGAGAAACGACTAGAAGCATTTGAAATGTAGATATGGAGAAGAATGGAGCATGTGAAATGGACAGACAAAATAAGAAATGAAGCTGTGCTAGAAAGAGTGGGTGAAGAAAGAATAATGATGAAACTGATCAGGAAGAGAAAAAGAAACTGGTTGGGTCACTGGCTGAGAAGAAACTCCCTAATGAAGGATGCACTGGAAGGAATGGTGAACGGTAAAAAAGTTCGAGGCAGAAGAAGATTTCAGATGATCGACAACATTATGGTAAATGGATCTTATGTGGAGACGAAGAGGAAGGCAGAAAATAGGAAAGATTGGAGAATGCTGGGTTTGCAGTGAAGGACCTGCCCTTGGCAGAGAACTATGGATGATGATGGGAATGGGATCTGTAGTGATTGAGGTGTTGGAGGTGCATAGGTGTAATGTTGTGTTCCAACTCTTCATCGTGGCATCTAAGAATGTTAATAAGAATTCCAATGGACAAACACAACCAAGTCATCAGTTTGGCTGTGATGGCATCTTCCTGCTTATTCGGATCCGCAGTAGCGAAGGTCTTCACCGCTTACCCTCTAATGTGGCTTCGTAATTTCAACATCCATCAGTAGATTAATGTTCATATTTCCTTACTTTTGAATGATAATGAGCTGTTACCTATTTCCGCAGTTTTCCGCTTCATTTCTCAACGTGGCCTTGCCTCTCTTTTATAATTAACAGTTATTTCCTTGTTTTTGCCCATTTTATCTTGATTTACTTCGATTATTTTGCTTTTCCAATGTTCTTAATTTTACCTTTCTTGGCGCAGCTTAGCCACTGCTGCTTTTGCGCCATTAAAACACCAACAAACAAACAAACAAACAAACATCTAAGAATGCCGTGATCTTGGGGTGTATTTTGTAGATATGAAGAGTGTGTAGGAGCCAGGAATGAGGGACAGAATCAAATGTCTTCTTATAATGTATGTATGCGGTATGCAAGTTCCTATTCTTCGTGCGCGCCTGGCGCAGGATTACAGAGTCAATAAGGAGTTGCTCCTTATAACCCTGGGAATTCCTGCGACAGCCCTTCTGCTGTTCGGAAAGAATGTTATGTGTCTCGATGTGTGTGTGTAGATCTTGTCTGCGAGGCCGGAAGTGTGGAGTTCGTAAAGTGTGGGGAGGCAAGTGATTGGACGGTAGTTATCAGGGTGTGCTGTTTCAGTGTTCTTGCTCTGTAGGTATGTGTCACCCTGTGTGAGGAAACGAGGCATATGTTCTGGGTGTTGGATTATGTCCAACATAAGTGAGTGTAAAATAGTGTAATAACATAGTGAGTGTAAACGCTAGCTTCCCATGCAGGGATGTGAACCTCTTGATCCAGAAGTTCTGGACACCGTCTGCATCAGGAGCCTTCCAGTTGTGTGCATGTTTAGTGCTGTCTGTTTGTCTGTGAGAGTAATCTCATGGAAGGACATGAAGGGTAAGTGTTCAGTGAGTTGTTGTTCCTCTGTGATCCATGGTGCTTTATCGTTGTGGGGGATAGGGTTTGACCACAGAGACGATCAGTATTCATGTAATGCCTCGCTGGTGGGAGTGTTTGTGTTAGTTGTAGTAGAGGAAGATGTAAGGGATCTGTAGAAGTTTTTCTCATTGTATTGGAAAGTGTTGTTCTGTTGTTTGCGCAGAGTGCACTGTTTGTATCTTTGTAATCTTTTTGCAAGTGCACTGAGTTTTTGTTTTAATGTGTCGAGATGTTCCTGAACCTGGTTGTGATGGTTTGAATGTGAAGGGCGAGTATTTATGTGCTTGAATATCTTTCTAACCTGGGACATAAGTTTTTTTGGTTTGTTCCTGCACAGTATTGTGTGAGCCTGGATATGTCTCCTCTGAGGTCGCTGATGCGGCCCTCAAGACGACGTCTCCAAGGGGGGCTGTATTCTTGTGACCGTGCAGTGGGAGGTATGTTGTATTGTTTGATTCCAAGTGCCCGAACCTGTTCGGCGCATTAAAGTGCTGTGTGTATATCTTCTAATGTTTGAATATTGTCAAGGTGTTGTGGGATAGTGTTTGTGTTGAGATGGTATATGACTGCGGAGAGTTGTTTTGATGTGTGTACTTTGGGGAATGAAGGCCTGAGTTTGGGGTCTGTGCCTGTATATTGTGCGAGTTCAGTGTATAAATGATCATGTGCTGCACGTAATATGTCATTAGTTGTATTGTTGGGGCATGTGTAATGAGGGGTAGAGATTGTTTCTGTGTTTTCCATAATGGTAGTGTCTTCTGGTAGGGTGTGGTGTGGTGTCCTGTGGTTGGATTCAGCGACTTCTTCCCTAATTTGTGCAAGTATGCATGGGAGAATAAGATTATTTACTACTATGGAACGTTGTCGATCGGCTACCCGCTGTTCGCTAAGCCCTACCGATGGATAACGTATGGTGAATGCGTGGTGTAGTGCCTGTCTGTATCGTGTGAGTTGAGTCCCTAACTGTGTAATGTTGTAGAAGTCGCGCATAAGATCCTGGTTCATCTGCGATGACCATCGGATGCGTTGGCGTGGTTTCCCAGTCTTGGTGGTCGCCTGCTCTGACACAGACGTAACATTTCCGACTGTTCGGGTTGATGGTGTTGCCTGGGCATTGCGGTAGCCGTACTACAGGCTGGGGTGCCACTTTATAATTATTATTATTAACATATGACACAGTACAAAGACAACATCTTTGACTGAATTAATTGAGCAATTTAAGTCTCACCCAGAGACCTAAGAATTGTCCAAGCATCTTCGCAAAGTTCCAAGCTATTAAAGTATTTTGCAAATTCCTTAGATAATTCACCGAGGGCACCAATAATTACAGGTGTTTCAGTGGCACGTTTGTTCCACAAACGAGAAATTTCAATTGTCAGATTTCTATATTTTGTGATCTTTTCCAGTTCTTTTTCAACAATTCGTGCATCTCAAGATATTGCCACATCTATTAGAGAACATCTTTCCTTTCTACTACTGTTATATCTGGAGTGTTGAGATCCAAATGACGGTCGTTTTGAATTCTGAAATCCCAGAGGATTTTGACCTCATCATTTTCTAGCACTTTTTCAATAGTTTGTTCCCACCAGTATTTGTTTACAAGGAATTGATATTTTTTTCATAAATTCCAGTGAATAATACTGGCTACTCTATCATGGCGTCTTTTGTACTCAGTCTGAGCAATTTTACTACAACCACTGATAAGATGGTCAATAGTTTCATCCTTCACTTTGCATAATCTGCATTTCCTATCGTTGCTCACATGCTGTATTTTGGTTTTCATCACGTTAGTTAATAAAGCTTATTATTATTATTATTAGTTTGTTCAGAAAAATTGAAAACTTAAGTGTTTGGAATTGATGGAGATTATAATTGAAAAGTAAAGCATATTTTCGTTTTTATTCTTTGCACAACTTAAAAAAGTAAAAAAAAAAATTTCTTCTTTTTTTTTTTTTTTAAGAAATTTTAAGGAATAGAATTTGCATTAACGTAGGCTTTAAGCTCTCTCTGAACTTCTCATCTATTTATTTGATTTTTCCATCCACAAATCTGAGGATTTCAAGCAGACAAACAAAAAAGGTCTAGAAAAGGTTGATTGTTATAGTTTCCTTTTAAAGCTTATTCCATTAAAGCCCATTCTGTGACGTTAGAACAAAAGTAAAGAGAGAAAACACTGTGGTGAAATCTACAATTACTGATCATGCGCAGTTTCACTCCTCCAACTCTGTATATTTGTCTGTTTTTGGCGCCTCACAGTAAAAGGGTTTTTATCAAATGTGGAAAGCAGCTTCTTTTAGATCCAACTTAAACAATGAGCAAAATTTATTTTGGTTTCGTCGTCTCAAAACTGGCCCCGAACTCCCTTGCTTTAGATGGATTATTTAAAACAGGATGTAAAACTCATTTATGTCCAATTTAGTGCAAGAGTACAATTATTTGAATCTTCACTCTCCCCAGTTCTCGAAATGGACCCATCCAGTGCTAAATCAGATAAAAAATTAAACTTATAGTTGGTTAAGTTGTTTGATTCTTCAATTAGTAAACCTATAAAAATATTTTCCTAAAATTTATTTGTGTGCTTATTTATTTATAATTATAAGTAATAAATATAAATAATTTATAATAAGGATTTTATGTAAATAAATATTAAAGAATGCTTATATACATAAATTTTTTTATATTAATTGTAATTTTTAAAAGTACGGAATTAATTCAATTAATAGTAATAAAAGTTGTAATTATGTTTAAAAAAAATTACTTCCGAAGGTTACCGCTAGGGCGATATATGGCGCTGCAATACTGCATTGGAAACACATTGTGTTACACAAGGACATGTTCTAAATGGCTTCCCTCGATATCGGCAAGATACTGAAATTGCAACATGACATGTTCAATCGCAGCACGTGTAGTGTCATGTTGTGGATACGGCGTGTACTGCTGGGTCTCCAGTCTGGGTAAACTTGAATAGACAAGGTCTTTGAAATGCCCCCACAGCCAGAAGTCCTAGGGGCTTTTCGCTAGAGCCAGCGAACGTGCTGTCACATTGTACTAAAATGGCGGTTGATGATTCTGTCGTCTGTAAAAGTATCCGGAAGCAATCGGTTGACGGCTGGCGATGTGAGATGGAGGAGCATCCTGCACGAAAACCTGCAGTGCAGTAAAACACAGCTGATATTTGAATAAAAAGGCTTTAGTGCTCGATCCTTTGGTAACATTGTTCTTATGCAATCAAGTGACACATTCCTCATCTGTCTGCTTTTATAGCAGTTTACAATCACGTGTCATGACATGTGCATTTGTCATTTGTATTATCTACTACAGTATTTCAACGCCAAATATCGCCCTAGCGATAGTTAAACGTCCGCAGTATATTTTTTTTTCTTTGAGCCAAACAAAATTCCAGCGCCACGGATGTCCTCATGTGAAGTCTGTTTCTCCAGTTAGGGGCCGTCCATTAATTACGTGAGGTGTTTTTAAAAAATTCGGACCCCTCCCCCTCCCCCTTGGTGAGATTTCAAAAATTTTAACAACCAAAAAAAAACGGAAATCTTGCTTTAACAACCAAAAAAAAAAAAAAAAACTGAAATCTTGCCATAATATATATTTTCTCTGAATGAAAAAGTTTACGTGAGATTTTCGTTACCCCCTCCCTCTTGGTGAGATTTTTACCGGACACCCCCCCTCCCCCTTTTGACCTCACGTAATTAATGGACTTCCCCTTACAGCCTTCGAAATGTGAAGTTTAATTATTAGCACTTTTACTTCTAGTTTTAATCATTAAATTTTATAGTCTGCACTATAATGATTCTCCCAACAAAAGTACATAAATACAAACATTGTTGAAAACATTTAATAAAATGTTTGCACTTAATTCACACAAGAGAAGCTCACATTTAGTACAAAGGAGATTTCGATACAAATTTATTATAAAAGAAATTCCATACATCATTTTTTAAAATAAAAATAAAAGTATATTTATTGAAACAAATAATACATTTTATTTTTGTTGTTAAATATTACAATTTCATTTAGTTACTAGCAAAGTAAATATACATTTTTCATTTCACCTCTTAAGTGAAACAATACATTACATCTGAAGCAAACTTTTTTTAATTTTATTTAATACAATATTATCATTTTTTAGAATAATATTTATCTCGAAGTCTTAGAGCTGGAGCTTCAACCAAAATATGTAGAAGAAATCCAAATAATAAACATAATTGGAAATTTCCAAAGCCAACTAAGATCTGAAACGAAATAAAACAAAATTAATATTACTCTGATAATGTCTTACTAATTATAAAGTACAGTAAGGGCCCACTCGTATGGGTTGAATTAAGTTCTGGATCCCAACCAAAAAAGAGGAGAACAACCATTTACATATTTTGCAAATGCTGGTAAAAACTAGAAAACATGTTAACACATAAGTATCTTACATTAAGAGCATAACAGACCTAGGCCTAAAAAACGAAAATAAAATAAATAATATAAAACTTTATACTATCAAATTATGTGTCCAATACAGCTAGTTCAAAAATAAAAGAAATAGAAAGGATGCACATTTATGCTCTTATACAGGGCGTATCAATTGGATGCGGTCAAATTTGCATACAGTAGCGACAATCAAATGACTGGTCAAATTTCACCTTCGGCGATGATGTGTTAGTTCTGTTCGGTAGTGATTGTGGTGAGCAACATGTTTTATTACAACAGAACCAGGGTCTTCAAATTTCTTTGTGATTAGTCAATGTTTCACGTTTCGGAAATAAACCCTATTTTCATCAAATAAAGGTCTTGCTGCTGAGATGTTACCCTTCGACTCATAAATAAACTTAATGACAGACACGCGTTGCTTCAATGTCAACCGGAACGCACCACTTTCTCTGCCTGCCATAGTGAATTATCGGACGGTCACTAACCCGCGTTCAATGTCACGAGGTGCTCGTACGGATGTCAACTGTATGCCAACTGTTGTACACAGGTACAAGAATAACAGTATCCCAACACAAGGCGGGCAAAGAATTCCAGTGCCCGCCTTATGTTGGGATACTGTTATTCTTGTGGAAACGTATAAACTATTCTCGAAAATGGTTCCCAGGAAGAAGTTACAGGGTTGACCAGGTCAACTGATATGCTCTATATATCAGTTGGCATAATAGAGCTACGCCTAAAATCGATACGAAAGTAAAAAATATAAAGTACATATCTTTATACTATCATCTTAAGGCCTCAAAAATGATTTCAAGGTAAAATGAATATATAGGACACACAAGTTTTATCTTAAAATATTTTCGTCCTTAGCTTATAGTATAAGGTAGATATTTAAGAACAGGGCAAGCGTAGAACCTAATAATGTACTTGAAAACTGCTATGTATTGGCGGAAAAGCAGGAATCTACTATTTTCTCATACTCTCTGTTTTCATCTATATCGCAGGATGATATAGTTCTGATCTAATATCTGGTAAATCCTTTGATATGCATAGGCGAGGAAAAAGAATTAAATAAAAAAAAATAAAATCCAATTACGCCTGTCTATCCTTCTGCAATCATTTCTCAAAAACTATATCTCAGAAGACGAAGTTTAGAAGGTAGATGTAGGTGTAACAAAGAGTGATATTGATTTCAGTAAAAATCGGACTAGTAGTTAAGCAACAGGGGACCAAAACCAGTAAATGTAAGCAAATGGACAACTTTTTTTCTTGAATTAGTGTTTCTTTATTATTATTAGTTTAATTTTTTATACGATCTTACCATGCAGGTATTAGGATGATGGGAGGCTAACTACATGTGCTTCAACAATAAGCAGATTTATTCGGATTCATTTAATCATTATACTTTTACATATTTATTATTTATTGTTTATCATTTAATTTGGATATAAAATTAAAGAAATTGAAATTCCTTTATTAAGACTAGAAAAGTATTTTTATTATTATTTGAACTTACCAGAAGAGAATAGGAAAAATGGAATGGTTTATTAACTGAAGTGTAAATGACAGATAGGACTAACGAATGAATCAAATAGGTTGAATAAGAAAGTTGACTAATTGGTAGATAACCTGTCCATGATAAGAAAGTGTTAACAAATCCTGTAAAGAATTAAAAAAAATAATTATTATTTTCGTTTTATTAAGAAATATTTCAAAATTGAAATGTTTGTTATAGCATGTAATTTTTTATGTCTATATCGAAATAGATGAATAAAAAAAAATCCTTAATCAAAAATCATTAAATGTCTTGATGGAATCATTCCCTAAGTTCATCACTCCATGCATCAAGTTATTCGATAATTAAATGTAGATTATAATGCAAGAATATTATTATTTATTGAAGCATGACATTGCCTTGTTTCTTCAGATCTATGGTGAACCACAGAATAAATATTTTTTAATCCATTCTTTTCTAAGTTTTGATGGCGTCTATCCCTAAGCTCGTCGCTCCTTAAATCAAGATTACTGATAACGAAGTCTAGTACAAGAAGATTGGTATTTAAGTAAACATGACATTCCGTTTTCTATGAAATCTATAGACAACCAAATATTTTATTCATTTCTTTCAAAATAGTGCTAAAATTAAAAGTGGCCAACGCACATATTAAAAGATAAAAAGTTAAAACATTAAAAAGATGAAACTACAGTTTCAACTCGACAACGCGAGCCGTTGGCAAGTCACTTAAGACAAGAACGCTGTTTCTCTACAGAGTGTTATGCCGTTAATCAGTGCTTTATTTGATATGCAGTTTTTTGAATTTAACGGCTCTTACTTTTGTTAATGGGGGCTCCGCTTCAGCCGTTTTGGATGATCCGTTATGTGGATGATCTTCTTTTTTACTCAGAGGATTCCATCCAATTGGGTAACATGGACATCATTAGTGATATCCACCCTTTAAATGGAGAATGAGTCCTGTAACAGTATTTCTTTTTTGGACGTGCGTATTTCTCGATTACATGCTGAATTTCACACGGACGTTTATCGTAAACCGACCTCAAGTGGTCTCACATTGCATTATGATTCAGCGTGCCCTCAATCTTTTAGGACGAATATTGTCTATATGGCGGTAAAAAGGGCGTTTCAGTTATCTAGTTCTAGGGATGTGTTCGAAAGAGAAATCAAAGTTATTCAATGTGTTTTACTCTCTAACGCCTACCCTTCGGGTTTTGTTCAAAAATTCATGGTTCGTGCTTTACAACGCATTTACAATCCGCCCGTGAGGCATTCAACGGTCCCCCAGCTTTTTCTATCTTTTCCTTTTCATAGCCTCCTGTTCCCTGCTCTAAGAAAGATTTTGGCACCCCTTAACATCACATTAACATCGGCTATCACTGCCACTTTAGCCAATGCCTTAAACAGGAATTCAAATACCCGGCAAAGCAATCCCAAAGGGGTGGTTGATGCTTTGCAATGCAAAGATTTCGGGTGTAGATACATTGGGGAAACCAGCCAGCCGATCGTGCGGCGTATGGCCTAGCATGCTGCTGCGGTTCGTACAGGCGACTTTAATTATTTAACCGCGGTTCATGTCCGGGAAACCGGGCATGTATTGGAATATGAACGACCGGTTATTGTTTGCCACAAAGCGCAGGATTTACGTCGTAAATATAGGAAATCCCTTCGAATTTTAATGGATCTCCTATGTTACAACGATTATGGTATCGGTTAAAACTATTTATTTTTATGGTTTTCCCAGGAAAGATAGGGACACCGGTGACTTTAGTTAAAAGGTTTAATAAATTTTTAATTTTTTTTTTTAATTTGATGTTCTTTTGTCTTATTTCTTTTGTAGTTCTTTGCTGGATCGTTAGATGTCAGGCCATTTTTGTCATCCCACTTTCCAGCTTTTTTAATTGGTTTACCTTCGATTGTCTCTCGACCGCTGTCTTCTTGTCTAAAGCCATTTGCCAACGGCTTGCGGTGTCGAGTTGAAACTGTAGTTTTATTTTTTAATGTTTTAACTTCTTATCTTTTAATATGTGCGTTGGCCACATTTAATTTTAGCACTAATTATTGAACGTATGTTAAATTGGTTTATTTCTTTCAAAAAAGTAGCACTAAAAATCTTTTGCTTTGATGACAAATGCTAATTAAAATTTTTGAGACTCTGATTTCAATATCTTAATTAAAGTTTTGTTCTTTACATTTACTTATTACCAAAATTAAAAGCAAACCAACGTATTTATATCCACAACGAAAGGAGCTATTAACGTTGCTATTTCAATGCTATTATTGAAACTTCAGCTTCTATAAAACAGTATTTAATTAATTATTTTCTTTCCAGAGAAAGAAATAAAAGAATTTCCTGAGAATTACTTCACTTGTTTTACTTATTATGAAAAAAACCAAAGTAATAATTCTCAGGGAATTTGAAGCAAAGGACGAACAAATAGACATTTTTCTTCTGAAGACAGACAACGAAAAATACAAGATTTCAAGTCGAATTAAGATCGAAGTCGTATCTTTAGAGATCTTCTCTAATAACAACTTTCACTGGTCAACTCTTAGAAAATACTTGTATTGTACTCCATATCTGTTCATGATGGTCTCCCATACCCACTCCAAGGTTAGTTAATGTCCGAGGCCGGGAATTGAACCCGCCATCTCCAACCCGCAGCCAAGCGGCCTGACCACTCGGCTACCGGGCCCACTGGAATTCAGTAGGAATTATATTTTATTTTATATATCCTCAAATTCGACATGTATGGCTACGTTTTTTTTTTAACAAAATAAGATTTGTTAATTAAATCTAATTAAGTTTCAGAAAATCCTATTCAGAGTATATCAAAACCCTATGTACAAATATTAATGGGAGTACCGCGATAAATCTTCTTCTTCCATGAATGTATGTCCGCTGACGTAAACCTTCGGTAATAGAGGGCGCTATATAGCGGTTCTGCAATCGACTAGAGAGGAGATATGGGACACTAAGATAAATCTAAATGATTAAAACGAGTGGGAATAGGAAGAAATATAGCTTCCACAAATCTAAACTAAAAGCAAAAATACACATTAAAAATTAAAAAAAGAAAATTCCTGTGCGGGCCTCCGCATGTCTCAATGAAATTCCTACGCTCATTTACCTGATTTCTATGCACATTTCTATTCACCTCCGTACCTTGTTGTTTACTGTGACTACTGTCAACTGATGATCATCAATTAAAAGTGAAACAGCTGTTTTAAGATGCCACTAGTATGCACTGGTCTCCACGTTTAGCATTGACACCTTGTTGTTTACTGGGGACAACTCTCAACTGATGATCTTCAATTAATCGTTTTGAAATGTCACGAGAAACAGCTGTTTAGAGATATCAGTTTTTAGTGTGAAGCAAGTGAATACAACATGCTTATTTAAAGAAGGTATGTATACAAAGTTGCGGCCGGCAATAGCAATACATGCAGGACAGCATTGATTGCCGTATGTTTTGAAAGATTCCCGGCATTTCGCGAACAGTTGCAGGGGCGACAGCAACAAGATCTTCTTATGAGTCAATAAGAGTCTTACTCGAGGTTCTTCATTTGGAAGATATCAATACTTGTTAAATCAGGTGATCGTGGTGGCCAGGCAGTAGCTCCCTCTAGCACCAAAAGTTGCAGTCAGTAGACATACATTCTTAGAAGAAAAAGGTGTATGTTGATGCTCCGATTACAATTCCTGCAGAGAGTTTTATGTATATTGATATAGCATGCATTTAAGAATTAAAATGGGTTTTAAATGAACAAATACTGTTTTTTTTGGGTGAAATTAATTCGATACTTCGGCTTTGACGAAGGCTTATGAAAATATCGAAGTTTCACCAGAAGATGGAAAAACATCCTCAACCAAGGTTATGTTATTTGTAAATTCAATTATGATGGCTTATTCCTCCTTGAGATTCAAGTCATACGGATATGAATTCCTTAATTCCGCTTTTAAGTCAAAATTATTTAAATACTAAAACAAGTGAATATAATTTTGTGCTAAAGCATAAATTTAAGGACGACCCATAATAATAATAATAAAATAAAACTAATAATAAAAAAAGGAACTACATTAGAGTACGGGAAATTAAAAAAAAAGATTAGAAAAAAATTAAAAACATAACAGTAGACATATGGATTTGAACCGATAACCTCCAGCATATGAACCCGAGACCTTACCTATCAAGCTGACAACTGAATTGAGAGGGTTGCATTTCTAACATTTAAGCTAATACTGTAGCAGGAATCCAATAAAAACGATGCCAAAAATCTAGAAATTGGGAAGGACATTGGTCCCTGAAAATATTCAATTCTTGTTTGGGCCTCTGAACGCGATGGCGAAATCCGTTTGTCATCCGACCTTCCGTACGGGAGTTGTGGGGGGGAGGGGGGGGGGAGGAAACAGACGGACGGACAGAACAAACTCGTTAGCTACCAATTTTCATCGTTATCACAGTAGCTCTCAAATGGATCACTAACAATTAACACCACGTGCCGCTAATAAGTAAACATAATAAGAAAACTGACTTAGAATAATACCTTTACAGAAATAGGAATTTGAGTTTGAATTGGATTCTTACAAAATTGAAGTTTCTCTCTCAGACTGAGAGATCCATCGATCGCCTACCTCCGGATTGGGGATCGCACTTAGTGGAGAGGATACAGATCGGAGCTCTTAGCAGGAGAAGCCTTATATCCCCGCCCTGTCTGTCTATCTGTCGTCGCGATGATTGGTCTATTTTTATTATAATGGAACATGGAGAGCTGCTATTTTTTCCATGGGGTTTTGAAGTTGTAATTTTATTTTAAATTTTCATTTATATTTATTCTCTCTGGTTGTTATCATTTTAAGGATATCCTTATTGATTAAATATTTCTTGATTTGAAAGCTTCTTGAAATAAATCTTACTATGATTGGTCTATTTTTAATGAGATCTCCCAAATCTTTGGAGAGCTTCTATATTTTTTTCTGAGGAATTTTAAAATTATAAAGTTTCCTAGATTTTAATAATTGTGTCAAATAAATTCTCATCCTTGATTCTTTAACTTCAGAAATATCTATATTATTCTGTTTCCCTTTATGTGATCCATACAATCGCTCTGTATATGAGCCGTAGAGCATTATGCGATCGCTACTGGGATTGCTGCACCTACCGTATATTAAAATAAGAATAATTTATTATTCAGATTTTTATAATCTTAATTTTATATATTCCAGTTTTCCTTATTTTCTCGAGCTTGACAATGATTATTTAAATCGAAACTAATAGTCCCACTTTTTATTTTGTGTTTTTAAATATTTAAAAAAAAAAAAAAAAGTTTGTGCGACGGCGTACTTCTTTAATTATTACTGTATTGCGAACGTTAAAAAATAAATTTTTAATAATTTATTATGAAATCAAAATCCTGTTACCTCCATATCCACAACAGCAGAGAATAATTATGATTCCAAGACCAACTGACCACACATTGTGACATAAGGCCGTGAATAATTTACCGTTGAGTTTATTAAAGTTCCCAAACCAAGGATAAAGCGCTGTACTAACACAAAGAATAATGGCAGTTGTCCAAAGACCAATAACCTGTTTCTGAAATAGAAAAAAAAAGCATCGTATTTATTAGACATTTATAGAATTGGAACAGAAACTAGATTAAAGTCTGATGTGCAGTGATATAATGGAAAGTTATTAATTTTCAAGGACATTTAAAAAAATAATTACAAGCAAATAGCAATAAATAATTTTACATCTAAATCTCTTCTCCTACTGTATAATAGTATTTGAAACATGAAACCTTCTTTAACTAATATTTCCTCTTTATTTAATTATAAAATTTTAATCGGATGAAATATTGCCGAACTTCTTCAGACAAAACAGCTTCGTGACAATTCAAAATAATAAACAATAGCCCCTACAAAACAACAAATATAACAAGGACACCTATAAGTCACACAAAGACTGTCATTCAGAAAGTCAAAAAAATGGTGACGGGGAACAATCCAGCGACCCAAAGGACCATTGGTGCGAAGATAGGAACATCTCTTTGTACCGTAAACAAGATTATCCATAAAGATTTGGGACTTCAAAAGAGACATAAAAGCAAGGTTCACAAGCTCTTACCAAAGCACATTTCAAACGTAAGACAAATTGCAGAAAACTGTATGAACGACATCTCGCTGGGGATAAATGGAAGTATGTGGCCACATTAGACGAAGCATATGTTTATCTGTCCGACTGCAATAAACCAAGGGCGATTTTCTATCGCGCAGTGGGAGCCAAATCGTTACCAAATTGATACAGAGAATGTCGTGAAACTTTTTCGAAGGGATTCATGATCGTTGCGGGTTATTTCTATCAAGGCAAGCTACAGATACGGAGGGTGGCTCAAAATGTAAAGGTGAATTCCGCGTACTATCAGGATCACGTACTGACACCAATTTATACACACGAACTACCTGCTCTTTACGGAAACGACGTTTCCAAGGTCCATCTCCACCAAGACAAGGCGTCCAGCCATACGTCCAAATCGACCCAGAATTTTCTGACATGAATGGAACAGCAAACCGGAATCCAGGCTATACCGATTACCGAGATACCAGTGAAGTCTCCAGACGCATCGCCCATGGATTTCTGCGCATTTGGACTATTAAAACGAGCCTTGGGAAGACGACGTCCTCGTTCCTTGGATGGACTCTGGAAATGTTGTCAGCAGGAGTGGCAACGTGTAAGTCTTCACGTTCTTCGCAGTAGTCTCCTGCAATGGAAACTGCGCTGCAGAGCGATAGCAGTATCTCATGGCCATCGAATAGAGCATGATCGTTGGTGGAGAAAGGGAATTTCGGGAAATAGACCCGAATCCAAGTCGTTACCATAGATTGTAAACAACCCTCCGTATAAGCAGAGATAGTGGAATGAATGTTAACTAGTAGCAACCCGTGAAATATTCACGGAAGTAAAACACATTCCACCTTTTTGAAATACCGTGACATTTTTCAAAAACACAAGATTGAAAACGATGTTCTAAGCTCATTTTTTAAAAGCCGTGACTTCCATAACAGCCCAGGTATAATTTGAATGATGACTAAGCAACAAAACAAAATATGTATTTTGATCATGGTAACTCTTGCAACCATGTAATTATCCATATTTAGAGGTTAGTTTCGAAATATGCTTGAAGAGTCAATAAGGTGCGAGATCACGTATAATTAATAAAACAATACGTGTCTAGTAGTTCATCACTTAAAATAATATATATATATATATATCTATGTCTATATATATATTTGCATTAAAAATTGAATCTATGTACAAATGCAGAATTGATTTACCAGTTTCGCAGCGCTATGCTTTCTTATTAACAAAAAATTAACCTCCTTCCCTAAAATAATGTCGATCCAGACAAAGTAATGTTGGTGGCGCCACCTTGTATTTCGTTTGTTGCTTAAATACTATGTCTATAGCGCTGTTGGGACGACAAACACACAAATATCCGTACAATTTTTGCCTATTAATAGTATGATGAGTTTTTAGTGAATTTGTTCAAACAAAATATCAAAATACACAGAAGTTTATGTATTTATATGTTGTTCACCGTGTAATTTATGCGGTTACCATGTATTCTATTCTTTCACGCCTATTGTTATATTTATTTTGTTGTTTATTATTTTGAATTTTCAGAAAGTGAAAGAGTTAAAAAGTAATAAATACCTTAGAGAATTTATATTCACTCTTAGTTTTGTAGAGAAACCAGCCACAGGCCATTCCAATAGTGTAGGATCCGATTCTGCAGTAGGGTTTTATATAAACATCAGCCATCAGCTTTGCTTTTACAGTTAAAAAGTCTTTTATTTCTTCTCTGTAAAAGCATAAAAAAATATCTTTAAGGATGCTGCTAAGTTTTGTTTCGTCTTGTCTTAGATGGGTGCAGTGAAGATTGGTATAACTGAATAATTAATTATACGACAGAATGACAAATGGAAATATTAAAAGAAATTAATGGAGAATTCTTGAAGTATTTGAAATGCAACGTATAGGACATTACCAGTTCAGTAAACTTATCTAAATTGAACTATTTAACAAATATCAAGCGGAAATGGGATTAATATTAATGAAGATAAGACCTAATAAGCGAAGTTTGTGAAATAAGTATCTTATGTTCCAGTTACAGGTATGAGATCCACAAAAATATTATTTATCAATGCGTATTACGTACACTTATCTGTAATATACCGATAGTAAATTATTCCTAATTTAATTTTCAAGAGCTTATTCAACATACAGTAGAACCTCGATTAACCGAAGTGGTCGGGACCGGACCTCCGTCGGTAAATCGAAAATTTCGGATAAAAGAGAGCACTTAAAAATGGCCGTCAGGAGACCGCAAAAATTTTAACACTGGATGTTAAACATTAAACATGTACAAAATAACTAAATGTGATTTACCATAAGTCTTCTTAATTCTCCCTCTTCTAGACATTCTATATATTGAAAAGTCTTCAAATCTTCAAAATAAAACAAAAATAAATGTATAAAACAATACATTTATTAAAATAAATATCTCTTAATTTTCGAAAAGACATGTCTTCTTTTCTTTTTCAAAGCCTAAAAACAACAACAATACGATACAAACAAGTAGAGGAAAACGATACATATGTGAGACATTCATGAAATTGTATTGTTACAACAATACTTACAAATGTTATTCTCTTAATTCTTCAATTTTCACCTTATTTTTACAATTTGAAATACTTATATTATTAAACTCTTTGGCCATTTCCACAATAAATTTGTTTACATTAACACCTTCATTTCTATTTATATTCATCTTTTTGGTAGTCCTAATTAGTAGACTTTCCATAGTTTGTTGTGGAAATGGCCAAAGAGTTTAACAATATAAGCATTTCAAATTGTAAAAATAAGGTGAAAATTGAAGAATTAGAAGATTAAAATTTGTAAGTATTGTTGTAACAATACAATTTCATGAATGTCTCACATATGTATCGTTTTCCTCTACTTGTTTGTATCGTATTGTTGTTGTTTTTAGGCTTTGAAAAAGAAAAGAAGACATGTCTTTTCGAAAATTAAGAGATATTTATTTTAATAAATGTATTGTTTTATACATTTATTTTTGTTTTATTTTGAAGATTTGAAGACTTTTCAACTAAATGTGATGTTTTTAATTAGATTACGATAATTATAAACAATAAATTTGTTCAACAGATGTTACACAAGTCAGGAAATGCAATGTAAATGTTTAAATGACACACGATAAGTACTTTACATTGGCTTAAATGGAAGTTTGCTCTGCCGTAAGCATGACTGACGTCGTTTAGCCGCTCTGTCCCGAGGTTGTTTCAGTAGCATAAGTTCAGTAGAATCAGAGTCAGTCTGTTGCTCTAACCACATCAGTACTTTAGCAAAACATTCAAAAGCATAGGAGTTGCTTATTTTAGAAGTTTCACCTGCTTCAATTCTGCTCACAATTTGGAACTTCTGTTCCACTGTTAACAAAGCGCGTTTTCGTTTAGTGGGTTCCATGGCATAAATGAATGTTCTACATTTCGGTAAAGCCAACGCTTCTGAGTCGGACAAAAAGTAGCCAATAGAAAGGCAGATGGTCTTGCAGGCGAATGGAATTTCCGGCAAAGGGGATAAAAGAATGGACTTTCCGACAAAGGGGGGGGGGGGGGGGGGGGGGGAGAAAGAGATAAGATGTCGGCACTGCCTGCAGTAGGAATAGCTACCGCCGAAGATGACCTTGAAGTGATATTGTTTATCTACCAAAAAAAATACTTAAGGAAACCGACGTCGGTTAAACGAGGTTCTGGTTAAAAGTGTTTCGGATAATCGAGGCTCTACTGTAATGAAATATGGAATCTTCAGGACTTAATCCATTTAATCAATCCATTAATTTGCATGCGGTTTGCACGTGATTAAAATTAATCATATTTAGACATATGCAGTACAATGAGGATTTACTCAACTTTTCCAGAAAATGGAAAAATACTTTTTTTATTCATGAGATATTATAACATTTATACAGATTTTTTTAGGGACCCATTGGGGAGCTATTGTGATAACGACCAAAATCGGTAGCTAGTGCGTTTGTCCTGTCCGTTCATCCGTGTCTGTCCATTCCTAACAACTCCCGAACGGAAGATCGGATCGTCAAACGGACTTCACCATCGTGTTCGGAGGCCCTAACAACGTCGGGGTATAAGGGTATTTTCAAGGGCCAACGCCCCCATTGGATTTACGCTATTAGATTAAATGTTAGAAATGCAACCATTGCTTTTCAGTTGTCAGCTATAGCTTGATGCTTAAGGTTTCCGCCTCATGTACTGAACGTTGTTGATTCGAATTCCTAGAGGTACAGAAAACCCAGATTAACCGAACTGGGGTCAACCGAAACCCGGGTTATCCGAAACGCCTACGAAAATCGAAAATCGTCCTTCTAATGAAAAGATGGCGGGACATCGCTGCTCGAAAACGTTGGGAGGGATGCAAGAAACAAACAAAAAATTACCGAGTTTTTTAAATGAGCAATTCATAGGCTACAAACTATTAAGTACAGAACACTGTATATTGATCTACTGTAATCCTAAAAATGTAATTTTAACTTATATACACTCATGGACAAAAAAATTAGCGCACCAAGAAGGAGTCGTCAAAATGAAAAGAAAATTTACATACGTAATGACTACTTTGATATAAGTAAATGATTAGAAAATCAAAGAAAAAGGATAATTCATTTCAGAGAAAAAGGCAAAAGAACGGAGGAGTTAATACTCCGTTGGACCCCCTCTAGCGCGAATGCACGATGCGATACGATCGGGCATTGAATCATACAAGTTCTGTATGATGTCTTGAGACATTTCGTTCCATATTTGCTGTAACCTTGCCTCTAGTTCGTTCAAACTCGTGGGATGCCCAACTCGTCGTCCCAAATGATCCCAGATATGCTCGACTGGAGACAAATCTGGGGATCGGGCAGGCCAAGGAAGGGTAGTAACAGTGCGGAGACAGTTTTGTGACACCCTTGCCGTATGAGGCCGAGCATTGTCTTGTTGAAAAATGGCTCCTGGGAGCCGTTGCATGAGTGGCAACACATGTGGTTGCAGGATTTCATGAACATGCCGCTGGGCTGTCATGGTGCCACGGAACAATACTAGGGGTGACCGTGTATTGTAGGCAATGGCACCCCATACCATCACACCAGCTGTGGGAGCGGTGTGAGCTGTACAGCAAAGGCAGGCTTGAAGCGTTCACCACGGGCTCTCCACACACGAACACGATTGTCATCGATGCCGAGATTGAATCTGGATTCGTCGCTAAAGACGACCTGGTTCCATTCCGCTGCAGTCCAGTTTCCTCGTGCGCGGCAAAACTCCAAACGGAGGCGTCGATGGGTGGGCGTCAAGGGCAGCACATGTAATAGGCGCCGCGATACCAACTGTCCTTCAGCCAGGCGCCTTCGTATGGTTCGAGAAGACACAGCGGCCCCTAGTGAAGGTGCTACCTGTGCCTGGACGGCGGCCGATGAAGCAGTTGGCTGTACGCGTGCATTTCTGACTATGTGGCGGTCTTCTCGACGACTGGTCTGTCGAGGGCGTCCTGAGCCTGGTCTTCGTGTACATGACATCTCTCGGGTCCACTGGTCCCAAAACCTCCTCACAACACAATCAGAGCGGCCTAATTGACGAGCTACTCGCCTAGCTGACAAATGCGAGTCGCACCGGAAATGGCAAACGTTGAAACCGGAAATATACTCATTTGTTGAAACGCCTCCCGCACCGGATTGTAAAATGGTTCTACTAATTCAGAAACCTTCGCGGGCGTGCGCACAACAACTCACCAAAGTTTCATCCCAATCTGATGAATGGTATAGGAACGCATACGAGACAAACAAACAAAGAAACATTCATTTTCATTTTAATATTAAGATTGGTCACCCTTAAATTTTATGCTTAAGCAGAAAATTAAATTTTGTTGTTTACTTTTGTCATTTCAATAATTAAAAAAATAATAAAAATAAAATTGCGAAGTATGTTATGTTATGTTATGTAATGAATGTGGGTGGCAGAGAAGCCAAGCACTGCGACAGGAGATCTATTGTACTATCCCACGGAAATAAGGACAGATGGAGAGAAAGACTGAGAAAGTATGGTGGGAGAAGTGCAGGGGAATCGGGAGAACCCCGAGAAAACCTGCCCAGCGCGGGTCGTCCACCATCAAGAAACCCACATGAGAACCGTACCCCGAAAATTGCAAAGTAACATGTCAAACATTTATTGCATTTCAGGCTGGTGGAGATTAAGACGTAAAATAACCTTAATCATAATTAAGATGGTTCATAAATCGTACTAAGTATTTAGAAAAATAAGTTTTAAATCTACAGTTTTAATGTTCAAATAAGTTTTAAAGCTGTAATATAGGTCAATGTTCAATTTAAGCTGAGTCATTCAAGATCTTAATAAATCAAAGAGTTCATGTTATTTTATTTATCTTGTAATCTGTGTTGATTCATTTATCTTGTAATCAGTGTTGATCTATGTATCTT
>JAFIDM010000006.1:14819282-14840496 GCA_023159025.1 Thereuonema tuberculata
GTGTTGATCTATTTATCTTGTAATCAGTGTTGATCTGGCCGAGTCGGCAAAATGGCCACCCTGGACTCTTAGGTTCCAAGTTCGAACCTAATCGGAACACAATTTTTCTTTTCTTTTTAGATTTTTCTCAAGTTTTCTAGATTATTCTCGAAGTATCCACCAAATTCTTTCTGCTGTATCATTTCCTGAATTTATTGTTAATTTAGTCTCAGGGGAAGCAGCAGTTGTATGTGTAAGCTTTCACCGTACAAATAAACTGGTAGTAAAGTTGTAAGCTCTGTTATTCACGTAATAAACTTTCCAAATCATTTTTCCAAAAAAAGATGGGGAATTAAAAAGATCACTCAGTGTCTGTGTCATCCGTACTTGGGAGTAGTAAAAATCAAAACCACAAAAGATCAAATAAAGAAAAAAAAACATAATTTCTTTAACTTTTAAATTTGCTTTCTGTTCGAAAAATAAAAATAGTTTCGTTTCGTAAAATCTAGGATAAAATTGTCAAATCAGTTTCCCTTCCATAATTTCTCTTTCAAACCAACAGCTCTGGAACCAGTTGTGAAGACTGCTTGACGTCATGTCACATAGTTTATGATGACGATATTATTTAAATTGTCTCTACGGCCATTCTCAACGGGCGAGGCAGATTGAGACTGCAATGGGCGTGAGAGGCCGACGTTAATAAGGGGGGTGGGGGTCATGGAAACTAACCGGATTAAACATTTTAAGAGGTAGGAAATGGAAATGTAGCATTTTGGGTAATTTTTTGGGTTGGAAAGTCATCGTTCTATTTGTATGGAACCCTCCTGAAAAGAACACAACGACTTTTGTTTTTCGTTTTGGTTAAAAAAATTATATCTTGAGTTCATCTAAGCAAGGGGTCGTAGCATTTGAGAAGAGTTTATAGTGAGAAGAGGAAAGGGTTGTGAATGACAGGGTCTATGACTCCTCAAGGTGTATTTGCACAAGAAATATATCCTATATAATTTTTATAAATTCTTTTTACAATAAAATTATTAATAGAGGAGAAGGTCCAAATATGGGCTACCAACAAAAATTTATTGTAATACTTGTTTTTTTTTTAATTTTTTTTAAATTTAGAAAATGCTGAAACAATTAAATGAAATGTAATTGTCTATTTCGAAAGTCACAAACATAAACGTCCTTTTCAGCACCTTCACAATCACTAGGGTTACTGAATAAAACACTGAAGACATTTGACCCAAAGTTCCCTCCCCTTGTGGAATTTCGATATCATCTTCAGGTAGATTGAGTTTTTAAACTTTCTTTTATCCTTTCGAATTATATTTTGGAGTATTTCTGGATATTCTGCAAAGAAGAGATCATGGATGAATTTATTTTTTTTTGCTTAAAATAAGTAAAGGTCTAAATACGGGCTAGCATAGTAAATAAACTATGCAGGAACAAGTTGTTCGTTTTCGCTTACGTATGTATGTATGTATGTATGTATGTTTATAGGGATATGCTTTAAAACGCACTTCCTGTTCAGACAGGATACCCTAAGGATTTATTAGAGTTTCTCTCTTAATCCAAGCAAGTTTTAAGAAGTTTTTAATTTTATTCAGATCTAATTTTCCCTTGAATCCTAATATGTGATCCAGTAATTCATCCTCTTCCCAGTTATTTGGGTTTATGTTAATATTTTTTAAGAGTTCGGTTCTCTCCTTTCCGAAGCATGGACATCTTAAGATGAAATGTTTTAGAGATTCCTCTTCATTTTTATCGCAATTTAAACATATTGGCCCCTTTTCAGACCATTTTTCTGTTCTTTTATTTAGCGCCAATGATCCCGTTCTGCACTGGAAAAGTAAAGAACTTCCATAGGAATTATCATAAATATCCTGATATAGGGGAGCCCTTTTATTTTTAAACCCTAATGGTAAAGTTTTGTATTTATTAATAGAATCAACGAATAGTTCTAATTCTGTACTTTTTAAACATTTATTAATAAGATGGTGCCATTTTTTTTCCGATTCAATGTTTATTCTAATTTCTTCTGTTTCGTAATATTCTGCTAAATATTCTAATTTATCTACCCATTTGCTTTTTTCTGTTGTATTTTCAAACACCTTTCTAGACCATCTATTTTTATTCATGAAAGTCAACCTCCCCAGATATTTTAATTTGCTTAAAGCTTCTCTGCTAAAGAACGATGACCACCCCATTTCACTTTGAACTGCGGTAGTAGGTGTCAAATTGTTCCCTCCTATTAGTTTTCTTCCAAATGTGTTTTGGATATTTGTCAATTTTTGAAGTTCGGTTTCTGTATTAATTATAGTTTCGTTACCATATGTTAGAACAGGCACAGCCAATGATTTCCATAATATTGTACCTAGTTCTACTTTATTGTAGCTTTTATTACATATGCTCCTTATCCATCCACTTAGTTTATTTGCTTTAGCTATTGTGTTGTTTGTATGTTTTTTAAAGATTTGTCCCTCATTTGTTATTAATATTCCTAGGTATTGGTATTCATTGGTTTCTTTAATTTCCCGATTATTAATTTGCCAGTAGTTTTTCTCAACTACATTAAAGTTTATTACTTCGCTTTTGTTGCAATTGAATTCCATTTGAAAATCTTTTGCGAAGCTTCCTGCCGTATTTAGTAGGCTCTGTAAATCCTTTTTATTATCTGAGAATAGAACAATGTCATCCGCAAATAATAAGCCTGGCAGGGTTTCATTCCCAACTGGGATACCCAAGTTGCTCTTTTCAAGTCTAAACGTTAATTCACTCATTATTATGTTGAATAGTTTTGGTGACAAAGTACACCCTTGTTTCATTCCTATTTCCGATTGTATCCAATTTGATTCCCAATTATGGAGTTTGTATTTCAACTTGCTGTCTTTATAAATATTTTGAATCAATCTAATAAATTTGCCATCAAGATTTTTCTTTTGTAATATGTTCCAGAGCCCTTCTCTACTTACCGTATCGAAAGCTTTTTTGATATCCAAGAAGGCAATATAAAGCGGTTTTTTTGAATTTTTATATTTATCTATGGTTTCAGTGAGTACAAATAAATTGTCTGAAGCTCTTCTATCTTTTCTGAATCCATTCTGTAATTCTCCTAATATGGTGTTGTTTTCCATTATTGGAAAGCCTTACGAGAGCCTTCAACGCTTTTGCGCATGCGTTAGGTCTCCTTCGATTTCATCCAAATAGTATTACGGATCACCCTGTACTTCAATAGGAGATACGAAATAGAGTAAAATCTAATGCACTAAGAAGCTTTACATCCAATAAAGATGTGTGATGAAGATAAAGCTTAGCTGGTGGAACCGCTGGGCCCAAGAAAATCCCACTGCTAAAACTAGATAAATATAATACTAGGAGAAGGAAGGATAAACAATTCAGGTAGATAAAAAGAAAACATATATTTATAAATAAAATCAATGCAATACAATAACACAAAATAAGATTAAATAAGAAATAGCCTTACAATATTACATATCAAAATAACAAATGTAAAGTTAATACACACTAAAGATCGATAGAGTAAATCAGCGGTCGGCAACCCGCGGCCCATGAAGCGTTTTGGTGCGGCCTGCGGGCGTGTTGGAATTTTTTTTTTTTTTTGGTTGTTAAAGTAAGATTTTCAGTTGTTTTTTTTTTTTTTTGTTAAAATTGTTGGCCCAAGTGCGGCCCGCAGTAATCCCCACATAACATATTTGGCCCTTTTACAACAAAAGTTTGCCGACCACTGGAGTAAATGACAACAACAAGATTAAACAGTAATATGAAATTACATAAATAGTCCCACAATAGTTAATGTCTGTATAATGATGACAGTCTGAAGAACAGTCGTTCTCAAATAAAACATACTTCTATGCTAGTATCTTTCTTAAAGTACACATCCAGTTCAAAGAAAAAAATTGTTACTCACAAGTTCAGCCTCTTTGACTTGGATACTCAGGAAAATAAACATTGGGTAAACCCACTGAAAATCACAAATTTATGTTCGTCGAAATTCACACATAAACACCGGGAAACACAACGCTAACTTTACCTTTTCCCTTTCACTTTAGCGATCGTCGCACATATCCAACAATGTCTGCCTAGACTTATCCTTGTTTTGTCTCGGCGTGTACGATTATTTTGTTTTAGTTTCCTAACAACAGCTGATATCCAGGAAACTGACTGTACGTTAACAGAAATTGTCTCAATGTATCCGGAGACGTAGAACCAATAGGATGAAACGCAGTCTCACCATTAACTGAGCCTAGAGATAGCAAGATAAGCCGTATCTCGATTCCCAAAATCGTCACTTATCTCTGACCGTGGGTGACACGTCCGTCACCCCGGACGTTTTACGGCGAGACTGCCTCAGAAGTTTCGTGGGTGTGTTAAATAGGCATGGTGACGTAGATAATGGTCAGCCAATGGCCCTTCAAGAAACAAAGGGTGTCGTGAAACTCCAGATGACATCATCGGAGTCCCACAGAGAAAATAAAAATGGCTACACCTTCTCGGCAGCATTAAAGTGACTCAAGTAAAAACAAAGTTACTTGTAATAAACTATACAATAATCAACAGATAATAATAATAAAGTTAACATAAGATGGAAGGGAATAAGAAAATATAAAAAGAAATGATAAATAAAGAGGTTTAAAGTGAAAACTTTCCAAGCCAAGTTTAGTTGAAAAATAAAGAGAGGAAAAGAGATAAAAAAAAATGCGTATCACCCCTTTGGGGAGTAGAATCGTCTGTGTTGTTGTGGTTCTCGCTTTTCAAAATGAACAGTAAAGTCATGCATTTTCGAAATCAGCTTTTGATTCAATAGAATTTGGTTAAGAAAATAACAAACCTTACCTATGAAATGTTTCGAGATCGTGAAACACTTATCACCACACTCCGAATAACTTGACTTTAGGTGACCAACTGTTCCATTCATTTCTCTTTGTCACTTTATTTCCAATACACGGCAATACCTCTTATACCCGAATACTTCAACTAACCCATATTTAGAACCTAGTCTAGGCCGCGCGGTTGATCTGTCACCTCTGAGTACCCGGGTTCGGTTCTCATGTGGGTTTCGTGATGGTGGGCAGGTTTTTTGGGGGTTCTCTCATTTACCCTGCACTTCTCCCACCATATTTTCTCAGTCTTTCTCTCCATCTGTCGTTACTTCTGTGGGCTAGTACAATAGACCTCCGGTCATACAATAGACCCAGCCTCCCACACTCACCACATAAACATAAACAAAGACCTTAGCCTATATTTGGACCTTCTCCTCTACATGCGTTATAAGAGTTATTAATAAACTGAATTACAAATTAAAGTTTTAAAGGTATTTTCTCATTTACGCAAACTCTAATTCATATTCGTGAATTCACGATTGTAATGGTCATTCAAAATTCAATGTATATGCCGTTTCGGCCATAAGTATTACTTAACTTAAAATTTTCTACACTAGATAATTCCTATTAGTAAAAATGACTTTTAATATAATCAAAAGTGAAGGTTTTACTTACATTCCTGAATTATAATACTTCTCAACATCCAATGACTGTACACGATACAGCGAGGTAATACAACTGACGGTAAATGCTAAAATCAACGATATTGTCCCCAAACGTTTGGATCTAAAAAAAAATAGAAATAATATGTATTGATCAGTTTTCATTATTTAATGTTTGTAGGCAGATAAAATAAATTTAATTTATTTCAGTATCTCATCCCTTATTTTGCACCTCAAAGATTTTAAAGTTTCCAAAAATTTGATTCCAGTTATTGTATTTATACAGAATGGGCCTCTGGATATAAATGTATGCTAAAATGGGGCGCCACGATGAAGCAAAACGCCTTGTTGTACATCCACCACTTCGCATTCGATCTTGTCTGATGGGTTTTCGCCAGACCTGAGCTTGTTAACACGTCGGCCGGTCAGTTCTATTTTGGCATTTGGTCGGGCGAAAACTAACCAATCACAGGGAAGCTTTGGAACACGTCAGTCGGGACGTTGCTTCCATTCGTAGACACGGCCCCACTTCGATTGTCCACACTTCAACTCGACGGAGAGCTATTACAAAATTATTATCACAATATTGAGATTATCTTTCAAAAATAAATAAAGTTTGTACTTAAATGCATTAATTTTATGGTCAGAATTTATCAGAGAATTTTTAAAAATTTGATTTTTTTATAATTTCCCAGCATCGGTTATGTTCGCGTGGAATTCTCGGATAGCCGATCGCAAGCTAGTGAAAGAATTGAAGAATTACTCCCCAAAAAATCTAAAATATCTCAGGATGGATTTGCTAAATTTCTGTTAATGTCTGAATGTGAAATTTGCATATTAGAGGCTTCAGTAATTATCAAATTCAAAACTTAAAATTTACTTTCGCTGTTTGCTTATACGTGAAAAACGGAAACAATATCATTCAATATCGTCCGAAATTCCTTTTTCAAACTGTTTTCTAGAGTCTTTTGATGTATAAAATTACTTTATTTCAGTGTAAAGACTGTTTCCTGTCGAATGATGATATTTCTTATTACATTAATAGCTTTTTGATGGTTTTCAGTGAAATGGAATTGAGATATTCTTCTTCTTGTTACGGACGTCCACAGTTATTGGCTCCGATAGTCCGATGTCCTAATATGTCGTTGCTGCTAGAGTCCAAAAACGTTTATGTCTTAATACATCTTGTAATTTAAAAGGGCTTCCTAATGCTGATAAAAGGGCCTGTCTTGAGGAGCATTGTGTGGTACACTTCAGAAGAATATGTTCTAAGAAGAATATGTTCAGAAGAATACGTTCTTCTTCCATTCTACAAAACAGGCATTGGGGAGACTCACTTAAATTAAACAGGTAGAGATAGACTTAGATTACAGTATGTCCTATTCTTGCTCTTGCTGCAAAATTTAGATATTCAGGGGAGCAAACTACGAATGATGTCATCAGTGACATATTTATCAAATTCATCAATGACGTATTTTAATTCTATGCTTTTATTGGTTGGATTCCGAAAAACATTGTTGACTGTCCTGTCGTGTCTACCCTGGCAGTCTCATCAAACACGTTTCCGCCAGATATGTCCCACGAACATGTTGGATGGTGTTCACCTAGCTTTAGGAGACAGTCGTACATATAACGTTTTTGGAAATAAGTCATTCAGCGAACAATGGAAGCAACAATGATCAATCGCTTACTCGCACATTTACAACAATGGAGCAATTGAACAATGACAATAATCAAAGAAGCAAGCAGTAACGGATTTTAGCAGATTCTCGATTGAAAAACATTTAGTGATTGCGGTTTGGATTCATGAACGACCTCATAAGGGACTAACACTTAAACAAATTATTATCAATTTTCAGCTGTCATTTCGGAAGGCGCTACCATCCAAGAGAACATTATTGTCATGGGAACGGAAGACTTTTACCTCTGGATCCGTGAAGAATTCACATCGGACGGGAAGACCGTCAACTCGTTTGGAAACATACTGTGGAAGAATCCGTAACGAGAACTCCAGTGAAGTCGATTCAAATGGAATATTCCCTTGTCAACCATATGAGACCTCATCGAAAGGATTTGAAAGTGAAACCTTTTCGCCCGTTGTCAGTGAATGAGCTATTACGTGTGGATTTAACACGGCGCCAAGAAGCATGCAACGTACTTCTCCAACGTTTCCCAACAAGAGAAGATCAACGAAGAGTTCTGGTTAGTGATGAATGTGCTATCGAAGTTCGAAAGATCAGAACGTTTATTTTTGGTTATGTTTGGAACATTTCTTTCAAGAACTCGAACAAAATCCACCGGACGTTATGATTTTGGTGGGGGTAACAGAAGAACATCTCCTTGGACCGTATTTCTTCAATGGCCAGGGAATCAGACGACTTATATGCGAATGATTAACGAATGGTTGCTGCCTGAACTCCAGTTGAAAGGCGTAGCTGACACTGTGTTGTTCAACAAGATGGAGAGTTTCAACAACATGAGAGTGCGATTGTGCCTTGATGAGCTTTTCCCAAACAGGTGAATTGGCCGGGGATCCAAGAACTTTCTTTCACCTTTGCCATGGCCACCACGCAGTTCGAATCTCACCACGCCAGATAATTCTCTGTGGGAAATTGTTAAACACGAAGTCCGCAAACAGCTGAGTCAGCGCTGAGTTGCAGATTGCTGTCCGCAATACCTTCACGACTGTGAAGCCACAAATGCTACGGAAAATGAGCATACGGACCTGGAGACGCATCCGTCTATGCAGAGACCGTGCATACAGATGTAAAACATCAATTCATTTCAAATCCAGCTTACTGACAAAGGTATAAGGACTTTTACCCAGTCTTAACAATTGCTAATGTAATAATAGTTTTATTGTTGGTGTCTCCGGAACCATTTTCGGATCGCAGTGACCACAGTCACACTCTACGATGGGAGTTTTTTTATTGCTTCACTATCGTTTGAATATTATTATCCGGGAGGCATCGTAAGGTGACAGTCAGACTTCTGTCTCCTATGAAGAGAAACAAACACTGAAGAAAGAAAGAAACATCCAAGCCTCGCGCCGAGATTTCTGGCAGACCTCTGTCTAGATTACTCGACCACGCCGGAAGAATTCTTATTATAGAGAAGATTTAAAATCCAGTAATGAGTAAAATTACTACGAATAAATTTTATTTTTATGGTATAATGAATAATAATAATTACGGCTAAATTCAAAACATAAATTAACAAGCAGCTAAAATGAGCAATTAGATTGAAATTTATTATTATGCTGTTGTAATGTTGTTTTTGTAACATACTTCTTAAATCTTTAAAACAAAACAGAATGAAGTAGTTTCAACTAAAAAAAAGCAGTAATCAATACTGAACCGCATTTTTGTGTTGTATTCCACAGATTCACCACCCTTTTCAACTATACTACTGTATCACTCTTTAGTCAAAACAGAGTATTATTATTATTTTATTATTTTTATTAATATTCCTTCAGTTTTAATTAGATGTAATAAGAGTAAATTCTTATTGGAAGCAGAAGATGAAATGTGGTTGCGCTATTTATTAAGAAAATTAAAATATTATCTACTTTGCTTTTTCAAACAAAATTTAATAAGTCAATTCACAGCGACCTCCCTACAGTTTGTAATCTATGAAATGCTTCTGTTGTTATTCATTTGCTGAAGTCTATGTAATTCAAGGTCATGTACAAGCGATTGACTCATTTCATATTTCTAGGCCTTTGGTTGGGTGACACTGAGTAAATGCCAGCCGCCATCTTGAGCCGGAAGTGACCACATTGAATCGAGTGTATATTCGTTTTCAGTATTGTCGATTCAGTATGGATTTATTCTAATTTTTTATCAAATTTCCTGACCAGCTGGTACCACTATTTCCTGACCAGCCACTTAAAACCGGAACTTGTCCTGGAATTGAAATCTGTTTTGTTTTTGTGATAAAATCTTTTAACGTGCTTGTATTATAAAATTAAATAATCAACTATTAAAACACATTACAATTAAGACAATTTAAAAATTAAAAATTATCACTACGTTTCAAACCATCAACGTTGATATGGTTCTTCCTCAAGTGCATTAAAAAAGTTTTGATCCTCCGTGGTCGGGTTCGTCTGTAAGAATGACCATCCGTATGGAATTCTGGGTAAAGAGAAGAGAATTTCTGTTTTGTTTTTTTTTCATCCAAAACTCCAAGCCATAGGGATTCCAACAAGATGTGACTCATGCCGTTCCGACATCGGTTTAGGCTTTGTAAAGAATATTTATTAATTATAAATTCAAAATAAACAAAACTCTTACCTTTTCATGAGTATTAGGAAGAAAGGGGTCAACCAAAAGAACTGCATATCGTTTCCTAAATACCATGTATGTCCAAAACACTACAATAACGAAAGATAAATTAATATTGTAATAAAAAAATGCAAAGAGCTTTATGAAAGTTATATACTGTGGAAGTAATTAAAATATGGTACTTTCATTTTGTTTTATTTCACGTTTGTTAATGATATGATATGAATGTTTTGTTTGTGATATCATGTATAAAAGCGTTGTTATGCAGTTTTAACGCTATCTCTCACTAGTTGGCGCTGTGTAACGGAACATGGTTGTTCTGCTCATGTAAAGCTATAGGATGTTGGGCTGAAGTCAGAGGCACTCGAAGATAATGTTAGAAACCTCTGATGTTTGCCATGAATTTGGCAATGTGATTTGCACTTGTCCGATAGCGGGAGAATAGATGTACGATTCATCCATTTTCATCAACGGCTTGGGATACAAATTGAAGTAGGCTTCGGCAGACATGTGTAGGCCTATCTGGGAATCTCGGTAAGCCGGCTAATCAACAAGTCCAAGCAGATGCCAGCATCAAATTAGAGTTATACAATTTGGGCCGATAATTGTATATTGGAGAGAGCTTTACTGGTAATATCGTCAAGCGTCCTGAACACCTTTTTCTCTTGGTCGAATACTGAAAGTTGAATCGACAGACATGGAGATGGTTCGAACGCCGTTATGCCTTACGTTGCCAAGGGATGAAATTCATGTTATCATCATAGAACTTCACTGATAAGGTAGGAAGATTTGAGTTATCTTTCACGACGGATTATCAACGAGTGAAGAACTGGCATTTTGAGTATAATAAAGAGACAATCTAGAAAGTCGAATAAGATATGTTCGAATTATAGTGTTAATAGTAATATGTCATATGTTGTAATGTAAAAGATAATCTAATCACAAGGAATTAGTGATTATTTAATGGATTCATTTTAAGAGAGCTTTAGATAAGATATAAAGTTAACTTATTGTTATTAATGTCACAGCGTTCAATATATTGAAATGAGTAATTTGATGTGACACTAATGTATGTCAATTAATTTATTTCTGAGTTTTAAGATTCACATCGTAATCTTAATTTAATGATAATGTCCTCAGTGTTTAATTGAATAATAATTAAGCTCAATGATATTATGAATATTTAGTTTAAAGAATTCATACTCAGATGAAAGACTAAGTATAGAATGAATTCCAGATTTTTATTCTGATAAGTTCAATCGAACATATGTTGTATCTGATATTAGAACATACATTATAGATACTTGTTGATTTCAATTATTTAATTGAATATAGCGTTAATTGAACGAATAGTATTTGATATGTGTAATTGACTTATGCTTATTTGAATTCAAAGTTAATGAATTCACGTAGCAACTATTACTTAATAATTTCTCTAGTTAGAGATGTGTTATGATTACTAGTTTTAGACAAGTATCTTGTTAAATAAATTATGTCTAGTATTTTGATGTCAGAATGTTTCTTTTGTGAATATCAAGGTTAATCATTTACTCGCTCTGCGATCATATTCATCTAGATTTCTATTATGATTAATTACTTTAAATTTTGACCGAGTTTCAACATTCGATCATTTATTAGTTAATATAATCGTAGTAGTTATCCAAATATTTTCTGTAGGCTATTGATAACGTTATGAAATAGTTTTTATACAGCACGAGAAAAAATACTGCATAAGTGAGATAATGTAATGTTTACGATCATTTTTATGATATGTTTTTGTTTATAGTTATTGGACGCTATCTAGTGTGAGAGAGCTGTACTAAGATATCATTTGCCAACAAAGGATGTTTTAAGTAATATTTATTGTAAATGTTTGCTTTGTTTTTGTGTCATTTACTCTCGTTCTATCTTTGCTCAGATACTAAATCTGGTTGTAAACTCCTTGAAAACTGTTTCGATTGTTTCAGGAGATTTTTTGCGATAAAGAAGCACAGTGTTCCTAAGGTTTTTTAGTGAGTGCTTAAGATTTTTAGTGAAGAAATGGGAAATTCTAACAAGAAATCTGCTTTGAAGCAAATCATTCAACTTGGAATTTATTTATTTATTCCGTACGATATCATTTTGTATCTTAAAAAGCAGGATCCACTTCAGAGATGACGCAGGCTCCATTGAAGGTTTAAACTTCAGCGATTGTCGACCAGAGATTGGTAGGAAGTTAGGGTCGGATCATCAGTCTTACTATCTTTAATCCCGGGGAAAAAAAAAAAAAACAAGTTGCTATCCATTTGACAGTGGGCTCGGTGAAACCTAGGATCAGTGAAGGAGAAATATCCAAAAAAAATCTGATCTCTGCCAGAAATTGAATCCGATTCCTAAATCATTGGACCACATTATTGTATCTTACATGCTATAAAATCTGCTTTTTTTGTGACATTTGACAATGATTTCTTAGATCTCTTTCTCTATCTGACAGATCTGAAAGACGTTATCAATACGCAATGTTTGAAAAGATAATGGAGGTCATTAAGAAATACTATAGGAAGTTGTCAATGATTTTCAAGTAAGCATTACGAAACAAATTAATATACAGTTGTCTGACAGATCAGACTTGACGAACGAGATTTCTTGAGATTCACGGGAAGCCGATGAATTTATTGTTTGACTGTTTTCAGTTTTATGAAAAGTAGACTAAAATAAAGCAAAAGACTCGTGCATCTTCCCATATTTCATTTCATTTAAATTTGTTAATGAAATTAGAAACATAAATTGAAATGAAACATTCAAACGTATACTTTTTAGTTTATTTTGTTTGTTTTTTTGTGCTGCAGTTACTCTGCATTCTTTCTAAAAGTCTTCCATTAACTAATTCCTTCCGAAAATACTCTTCTACTTGCAATGTGCATGCACTGCTTTGTATAATAATGTGAGTCGACATTTTGCGAGAAGCCTCGGAAAGAGGCTATTGTCTCGGACTTTTGGTGAATCTCGGGAACTCGTTCGTCACACGACTGATCTTCAGACTATAGTTTCTTGTCACATATTTTTAGCTAATACAAGGGATTTATAGGACAGCCAGAGACACCAAGCTAGAATTACAATCCTTACCATAATTGATTTGAATTTAATATTTAAGTTTTGAATTTCTAAGAAATGAGACAGTTTCAGCGGTGTCTCTTATAGGTTTTTAGGGATTTTTAGCCTAACTCAGGCTAATCACTCGTGTGTGTTTGTGTGTGTGTGTGTGTGTGTGCGCGCGCGCCCTCCCCGATTTTGAACCCCTGGATAGGTCTTTTTGAAACTTGATATGCATATTTTAAGGAATAGACAGACCTGACTTTCGTATTTCAAATCTTTTTAATAATAATAAGCACAAGCAAAAATTAAAGTCATTGGAATACGCAGAGCATGAACATTATCATGGGGAGACCCTGCAGTGCAACTTATCTGTAAATGTTGGATTCATTGGAAGATTGTCGTTCAGCAAAAAGTTGCAGTGTTACTTGTCCGAACAGCTTGCAGAGCAATAGGTCAACTGGAACCTGGACAGATATAGCGGCATTTGGAACATCCCAAAGCGTCAGAAGCTGCCTGTGGACAGTGTGGAGAAGACCAAGCTAGGTAGGCTCTCATCCACAATACGAGATGATAGGTACTTGTGTATCTTAGCCTGAAGAAACTGCCGATACAAAGCGACCCAGCAACTGGATAAGTTAATTGCGGTCACAGAACAACAGGTGTGCAGCCAAACCACACGAAATCGGCTTCACCTTAATGATTGTATGAGCTCTTCTGTTTTCATGTTGGATAAGTCATGCTTCAGCTTATAATAAGAAAATTGTCGTCTCATGATTTAACGTGTGCTGAAGAATTCTGCTTTTGTGCATGAAAGAGACTCCTTCATGGGGTAGGAGTCATGGTAAGGGGGAGGGGGCATTAGTATTGCTAGAGTCATACTGATCTATACATCATCTACAATGGATCTCTACAATGGCTGTAAGATACCGGGATGAGATCCTGCGAACTGCCACTGTACCCTAATGAGAGCTGGAGAAACCTTTGTTTTCATGGATGGTAATGTATACCCTATTGTGAGTAGATAGTGAACAACATGATTCAGGATTGGGGGACTGGCCTCCTTACTCACGAGATCTGAATCCCATTGAACATACTTTGAATGTCTTTGTAAGACTAGTTGCACAACACTAAGTTCTCCCATGACTCTTCGTGAGCAGAAGATGGCCCACACTTAGCAATGGCACAAAATCCCGTAGGAAACTGCTGTATAATGTGATCTTGTCTACGCCTCATCGCTGTCAAAGTGTATCAGAGATCTAAGGTGATAATACATCTTAAGGTGATATGTGTAACGTTTTTCCTTGTAGATAATGCAGTTTCAATCCAACCTGTCTTTAAATAGTGGGTATATAAAGGGTAGGTATATAAAAGGTATATAAAGGGTATATAAACCTCCGTTATAAAGGGTATGTTCTGCTCATTTCCGATGATGTTTTTACTTCTTCATACTTATTCTACGTTATTTGTTAAGAATGAAAAATGGTGATGTTATCTTTCGTCTAAGACCCATTATTATCTCTGAAATGGCGCGGCTTGTGGGCTGTTCACATGCCATTGTCGTGTGTACGTATTAAAAGTAGTGCAAAAGACGAACCGTCGTCCAGCTGAGTGTCGACCACAGCTCAATGACGGGAGAAGAGACTATCACACAATGACCCCTGGGTCACAGTCCGCCAAATTACTCTCAGCTACTAGTGGTGAACTGGGCAGTGTTTCACAGCACACAGTTCATCAAATCCTTCTGCATGTGGGGTTGCGTAGCGGTAAACCCCGTGGGTTTTAGATAGGTGATGGTAATGTAATGGCTGTTTGGTGTTTAGCTTAATTTTAAGCCTCTAATTTAAGCCTCCAGAACGCTGAAAGATGTTTAATCACTTAAAATTTTTATTTGTGATGATTCGCACTTAATGGATGTTATCATTAATATTACAATACAATAAATGCAATACAGTCACACCTGGACTTAACGGCAGATTAGGTTCCTGAATTTGTCCGTAAATAGAAGAAATATATTTTTGCACCTATCAATGTACGTAATACTACTGCGAGTGTCTTTTACATATATAAACATATAACTCATAATAGAATAAGATACCATTTATGTAACACCCTTACAACTTTAATCTTAAATTCTGTGAGCTCTATTACTAAACTACTGTATTATTTAGTTTATAACTTTCCCAAAGCCCTGTAAACCAGAAAGCGAAACCGATCGTGTTCGCATGGAATTTTTTTTAAATGTTTGTAATTTTTTTTAAACATATGTGCTGATCAAAATTACTTTTCTTTATTTGCTGCAAAAGTTAAATTTGTCATTTTCATTTTAGAGGTCATTTATTTTAAGACACCGATAAATTAATATTATTTGCGTGAAGATGAACCAAATAAAAATAATTACATCTTGTGTGATATCTCCGAAATTCTGGAAATAGGTTAAATATCTTGGCCAAGATTGTATACACATATCTAATTGGTATTTCTTTGAGAAATCTATAGAATCGGGTGCTATTCGGAGATATAAACCCATATTGACAATGAAGACGCAGAACCAATATACAGGCGTTATTCTGAAAGGAAATCACAAAGAGATAAACAATATAATTACCTTTAAAAAATTTCATAGTTACAAAGAAAATATATCGATTAAAAATTATGTAACGTATATTAAAAAGCCATTGTTAAAAAGTATTAAAAGTCAAAGACACTAAAATTAACGTTATATTTAAAAATTAACGTTAATTTTAGTGTTTGATTTTTAAAACACTAAAATACTTTTTAAAAATATATCGAAAAATATCTTATCAAATCAGTTAACTATTTGTTTGTGTCCTGTAATAACTTTTAAATCGTTTGAAAGATCTTCTTAAAACGTAATATGCTTATTTTAGAGACCATCTAACTGTTTCAATTGAAATCATTTGAATGATCACCTATTGAAGGTTTAAGAGAGGAACTTTGGTAACGCAAAGAAACAAAATATCGATGTAATAGGACCAAAAACACGCATATTTCAAAGTCGTGACTATATTGCTATATTTCCCTCTGCTTAAAATAATTACGCTATCTGAACAACAAACTGTTCCTACTGATCTGATAGTGTTGCACAGCTATTCAGTCTTCAGAGTGCAGGTGTCGGATTTCAGTGAAGTGGTCAAAGCAAAATGAAACAGAACAATATGCACATGACTAAAGCCACTTTTTCACATTCAACATCGCATTCAAGCAGTTCAATATCAAAAGCCACACTATTACATTTACAAACGATGATATTGGTATGCCAATGTCATAACCTGCCTTTTGCCAAGCATATTGTAACATAGGCTTGTACTTCGGTGCAGAAAGTTGATTGTTTAGCAGAGAGTGAAGTCTGATGATGAAAGGACGATCGTGTAACTTTACTTATGGTTTTCACATTGTAGTCTTACAAAATGAATGATCCTTCTCATGCAGAGCTTATATTGCCTGAAGAAATACATTTAGAGGATGTCATCGGTGGCAGTATCTTGAGATTAAGTAGTTGTTAGTGAAGGTACAACATGCCACCGTCGGATGGCAGTAGTAGACAACAGCTGAGTTTTGGATGGGAATGACTCATACCACTTTTTTTGAATGAGTGATTTATATTCTAAGCATATTTTCGTTCGGTTCTCGTCGTTCGAGGTCATGCACATCCCTTGTAAGTGGAGGCCCAACGCTCAGCAAACACCTGTCCGCCTTTAACACCCGACTGCTGCTTATCTTGAAAAGACGAAAGACCTGTATTCCGTAACTGCTCTGTGTTGCAATTACTAAAGCCTGCGAAAAAACAAGATGTTCTCACTGTCTCTGCCAAGATGGGCATTACTGGAAACCATTCATTTTATGAAAGATATGAAAAGGACAATAATGACAATGCAGAAGCAGACCGTTACGGATCACCCTGTATTTCAATAGGAGATACGAAATAGAGTATAATATAATGCACTAGGAAGTTTACACCCAATAAAGGTAGGTGTTGAAGATAAAGCTTAGCTGGTGGAATCGCTGGGCCCAAGAAAATCTCACTGCTAAAACTAGATAAATATAATACCAGGAGAAAGAAAGATAAACAATTCTTGTAGATAAAAAGAAACATATATTTATAAATAAAATCAATGCAATACAATAACACACAATAAGATTAAATAAGAAGTAGCCTTACAATATTACATATCAAAATAACAAATGTAAGGTTAATATACACTAATGATCGATAGAGTAAATGATAACAACAAGGTTAAAAAGTAATATGAAATTACATAAATAGTCCCACAATAGTTAATGTTTCTATAATGATGACAGTCTGAAGAACAGTCGTTCTAAAAGAAAACATACTTCTACACCAGTGTCTTTCTCAAAGTTCACATCCAGTTCAGAAATAAAAAGAAAATTGTTACTCACAAGTTCAGCTTCTTGACTTGTATGCACAGGGAAATAAACACTGGGTACACCCACTGAAAACCACCAATTTATGCTCGTCGAAATCCACACATACTCACAGGGAAACACAGCGCTGACTTCACCTTTTCCATTCACTTTTGCGATCGTCGCACACATCCAACAAAGTCTGCCTAGACTTATCCTTGTTTTGTCTCGGCAAACTTTTTTACGATTACTTTGTTTTCGTTTCCTAATAACAAGCTGGTATCCAGGAAACTGACTTTAAGTTGACAGGAGTTGTCTCAATGTATCCGGAGACGTAGAAACAACAGGAATGAAACACAGTCTCACCATTAACTGGGCATAAAGATAGCAAGACATGCCGTATTTCGATTCCAAAATCGTCACTGTTCTCTGATCGTGGGTGACACGACTGTCTCCCCGACACACCACGGAGAGACTGTCTCAGAAGTTTCATGGGTGCATTAAATAAGCATGGTGACGTAGACAATGGTCAGCCAATGGCCCTTCAAAAAACAAAGGGTGTCGTGAAACTTCAGATGACATCATCGGAGTCCCACAGAGAAAATAAAAATGGCTACACCTTCTCGGCAGCATTAAAGTGATTCAAGTAAAAACAAAGTTACATGTAATAGACTATACAATAATCAACAGATAACAATAATAAAGTTAACATAAGATGGAAGGGAATAAGAATATATAAAAAAAATGAAAAATAAGGAGGTTTAATGTGAAAACTTTCCAAGCCAAATTTAATTGAAAAATAAAGAGAGGAAAAGACATAAAAAAAATGGCGGAGAAAGCAAGAAAGCAAAAACAAGCCAAAGGTCACTTTAGCATCAACAAAGTGACATAACGACACAAGCTTGTGTCAAAGAAAAGGAATGAGAAGAAAATAAAATAAGGAAACTTAAAAGACCGTAACAAGACTACAGCTGTGGCAGAAGTGATTGACAGTCTCATTCGGAAGAATGAGATCTTGGTGTGTAGTCAACGTGGGTTCATATTACTAACTTAATAATCAGAAGTTGAAAGCAATTAATCATAGTATTCCATTTTAGTATGACATTTATTTATCTAGATATAACTTAGTCTGTATTGATCAATATTACAATAAAGAAATGCATTAAATTTTATATTTTCATTGTATTGTTTTTGTAAGCAAATACTGATCTTGAAGAAAAGGAGAAAAAATATATTTAGGAAGCAAAGAAATTGAAAACGTAGATGAATACATCTACCTTGGACAGATTGTAAGCTTCAAGGATAGACAAGATCGAGAAATCAATAGAAGAATTGTTCAAGGTAACAGAGCCTTTTGGACACTTAAGGAATACCTTACAGGTGATCTCCCAATATGTCTGAAAAGAAAAATATTTGACATATGTATTACTCCTGTATTCATATATGGCAGTGAAACTTGGAACATCACAGTAAAACAATGTGAGAAATTAAGAGTGTCACAAAGGAAACTTGAAAGGAGAATGCTAAATATAACTATAAAGGACAAAATAAGAAATGAAACTATAAGGAAACAAACAGGAATCAAAGACTTTATAGAAGTAATGAAAAATTCTAAATGGAGATGGGCAGGGCATTTGGGAAGAATGAATGATGAAAGATGGACTCGATTACTAACGGAATGGCAGCCAAGAAATGGAAAGAGAAAAAGAGGACGCCCAAAAAAGAGATGGAGAGATGACCTACAGAAATTCAGGGGTGCAAGATGGTGGAGAGAGACAAAAGATAGAAGAAGATGGCGGAAATTGGGGGAGGCCTGTAGTGGACTGAACCAGGCTAAGAAGAAGAACACTGATCTTGAAACAATCCTACAGTGTTTGATGCTAGAATCAGGTTTTCTATTATTAGAACCCTCAGTTACATTGATATTGAAACAAAATTCCTTCTGTAACTCCCAGAAGAGTCTTAATTATTTTACTTCACAATAAAAACGTTAGTCAAAATTTTACATCCAAAGGATCCGAGTCCAAATGGCGTCAGTCAAAAAAAAAGAAGTGCAAGTAAAACTTAAAGAGAAGATTGGGAATTTAGTTGAAGGGTATTTTTATGATCTATAGGCTTAGACATAATAGTTCATAATAGGAAATACATAGTAAAACAGATACTTATTAACAGAACAATTCTTTTTGCCCCTGATATATTAAGCAAAAGTAGCTTAGGCCCTTTTAGAATTAGGCTTTTCATAAACAGGAGGTTGGTTTGTTTTTGATTCCTTCTGGAACAGCCTTAAAATTTTTTATTAGGATGAGTAGAACAACCTCACCCCTTGACTGTTCGACCCGTGGATTGAAATATTCATAAAAATCATTAAACGCGTTGTTGTAGTTAAACGAACCATTTAACATACCAGAAATTAATATAAAAACATAAAGAAATGACAAAAGAAAATAAAAATTTAATTTGGCTCAGTCTTGGTTCTTTTTTTTATATTCAAATTCCTTTCCGCAGGCCAGGATTTAAAATTATGTCTGTTTTTGGTTTCTTTTTTAAATGTTTTCTTTTGGAGGGAGACCACAGACGGGTGCGGTTTCCCTTATCACTTTTGCATTATCTGATCATTTATCTAGAGAGTGATTCTGGCTGATGAGGCTCAGAAAAAAGGGCGAAACGGCCGTCCCTGACTTTTACCTATGAAATCGAGGATATTTTCATTTTCTGTGTGATTTCTTTTACATTGTTGCAGTTGTTTTGGTGTCGTTAAAGTACCATGTCAATGTTTGAGATTCGGTCTTCAATCATCAAATTGTCAAATTTGTCAGAGCTTGGGTATTTCTTCAACCGAAACCTTTAAGAAGTTCTTAAAGACCCTACGAAAGTGGCTGTTTTGAGTAGAAGTAAGGTATTTGAATGCCTAAGAGGTTTTGCGAGGGACGACAATCACTGATGGACGATGTAAGACCAAGTAGGCCTATTATCAAAACTCCAGCTGAGGTTGAATCAGTCTGAGCATCAATGCAAAGAAATTGTGAAAATCTATCCAATTAGTAGAACGACATGAAATCTCGCCTTCAGAGTGCTTCGCGATCATCAAGCAAGATCTGCAGATGCGACCTATCTCTTCAAATTTGAGTTTCATCTCCTAACAAATGACCACAAAACTTAAAGGATGGAGATTTTGTGGAGATCTAATTATTCAGTCACAGTCCAAGGTTTCCTAAAAAGAAACGATCTTTCTTTGACAGTCGTGGTGTGACCCAATGAGAGGGGTAGGGGATCAACAGAGGGGCAGTTTATCAACGGCACTAGATAAGTAAACGTTCAGAGACTAATAGATGTAAGATACCATATATTTTCCAAAACAATTCTTGGTGGCCATATTGTATGTCTCCGAAATGAAAACCATTGTATACTGTCCAGATATGGGCCACTGTGGCTACAATCTCTTTCGCAAACTGAAAGGTGCCTTTAAAGGAAGCAGAGTTAACAGTCGAGCAGAGATTATTGTGGCAGCACTAGACAGATATCACAACACGTTTTCCAGGAAGGTATTGAAATGCTGAACTGCCTGGACAAATAGTGTAACTGAGGCTAATTAAGAATTGCAAGATTCACTACCCTGAATAATGAGGCTAATGCAGAATTGCAAGGTTTTACTTGTGCTGAACATAGTTATTGGTCAAAAATGAAGCCTGAACACCTGTTTAAATCTCACATAGGGAATTTAATTGCAAAACATTCAAATTACAGTTACACGACCAGGTTTCCATTTCAAAAAAGAAATCATTTGCAAGTGGTGCTTTAATGATATTGAAAGAGAATAGATACGTATATTTAGGATCCAATAAATTGATTGTTCGCACAGGGGAAACCCAGTAGCGCAATGGGCATTTACATCACCCTGGAACTTCCAACATAAACAATATCTCGTGAAGGAGCGATGATCGTCTCTGCAATGTTGTTGAACATGTTGATGTCAATGATAGAAACAACTCCA
>JAFIDM010000006.1:14853094-14874751 GCA_023159025.1 Thereuonema tuberculata
CTTGAATTTCTTATTAAATCAATGTTACAAAATCGTGGATAATTCGAAGTTCAACTTCCTTAATTCGAAGTTTTTATAAAAAATTTTGAACCGTAATGACTTTTCGGAGTTTCATCGTTAAGAAATTCGACACGTGACAACTGAAATCCCCTTCCCGCCACCGTTCGACACGTGACGCCATTCGATACGTGACGCTTCAGACGCCATTCGAGCTTCCTGCTGTCAGTGCCACCATGTCTTTCAGTAAACCACGCGTGTACAAGAATTTAACATTCGCTGAAAAGATCGCCATCATTCGCGAGGTGGAAAAGGGTGTGAAGAAGAAATGCCAAATTGCCAGTACGGGATAGCGCCGAATTTCGTCGGTACATTGAAGGACAAACCAACGTAAGTGAAGCTGTTTTCCGTTCACTAAACATGCTTGATGATTTTGCTAACCTTAAGCGACTGAATTCTACAAAACAATCAGACATTGCACAATTTTTTGAAAAACTATAATTTTCTGTATTGAATTTAATATATACTGTAGCTTACGTAACATAAATCTTATTTTGTTTACATACATATAGTGAAGTCTTTCATACCATGATCTTTCTGAATAAATATTTACTTATTGACAGAATAATCTTTTCAAGCTTTCAATGCACCTGAAATTAAAGTTAATAGATGTAACTTGTTTAATTCGAAGTCTTGGATAATTCGAAGTTTTGTAGTGGTCCCTTCAGCTTCGAATTATCCAAGTTGCACTGTATTATCATAATTAAATTTTGCATTTCTAATTTCGAAAAAGTTAGTTAATATTATCTTATAGATGAATTTCTCTTTGATCATTAATATTTTATATTTAACTAAAATTTTTGTTTTTCTAGTTTGTGACATAGTAGTAAAATTGATAAAAATATTACTTATTATCCTGTTTAATAAATTATTTATATTCTTAATTTGAGACTTATTTAAAGATATCCAACAATTTCAAAAGTGTACATCTAAAGTGTACTATTGGAATTTTCATCACTTACACAGACACTCTTACACATATGAAGCAATTTACATGCATAAACACACACACACGCAAATACTGTACAGGGTGTCCCAAATTGAAGTATACACTCTTTGAAACGTTATAACTCGGCAACGGAATGAGATAGAAATATAATGTTTATTGTGTATGATCCAGACGGCGCTAGAAAAGTGTAGCAATACACTCATTGTTGTTCATTTGTTTAGAAACCAAAATGGCGGTGAGACTTTCATTCGATGAACGTAAGTGGATACTGAACTGTTACTGGAAAGTGAAGAATGTTGTTGAGGTTCAACGACGTTGGAGGGTTGAATTTGGTACACCACCGCCAACAAGGTAACATAACAAAACTCCGAGACAAGTTTGAAGCCGAAAGAACGGTGAAAGATGTGTTGAAAGGTCGGTGCGGGAGAAACAGAAGTTCCACTGATAACGAGGGTTGATGCCATCATGGAGGTTTTTGCACGATCCCCAATGCTCTCGTGAAATTGGTATCGCCAAATCCAGTGTTTATCGAATTTTCCGAGGTCAAAATGGAAGCCTTACATTCCGCGACTTGTCCAAGCACTAAATGAGGACGACCCAGATAGGCGACTGCAATTTTGTCAGTGGTTTCTGCACAAGTGTGACGAAAAGGAGGATTTTCAAGACTTAATTATTTGATCAGATGAAGCAACATTCAAACTTAATAGCACAATTAATAATTGTGTGTAATGGGCTAACGAAAACTCAAATATCATTGAAGAAAAGGCCGTCAATCTTCCAGGGATAACGATATGGTATGGTCTGTCCTCCAGAGGATTACTTGGCCCGTAAATTTTCGAAAGTACTGTCACGGGTCAGACTTACCTGCAGATGTTGGAACTCATTATTCCACGTCTTAATGATCTCCTCGAGAATGGAAATGAGGTTTACTTCCAAGAAGACGGGCCTCCACCTCACTTTCATATCGATGTGAGAACTTTCCTCGATCACACATTCAATCACAGATGGATAGGACGAAGAGGAAGTGCGACGGAGTTCCCGCCTCCATCTCCCGATTTAACTCCTCTCGACTTCTATCTTCGGGGAATTTTAAAGAACGCGGTGTACGCCACAAACCCACAAACACTGACGGAATTAAGAGATCAGATTGAACATTCCATCAATGACATTCCATTGCCTACAATCCAGTCGGTCTGTTCCACGTCGGTGTTGGGAGTGTACTGTGGCAGAAGGTGGACATTTTGGACATTTTGGGCTTAAGGAAGTTTACGGAATAAAATGCAACACACCTTACATTTCTATCTCATTTCGTTGCTGAGTTATAACTACTTCAATTTGGGTCATCCTGTATACACAAACAAACAGAAGAAGTTGTTGTTTTTTTCCGCTTTTCTTTCTTTGATTCCTAACATCATAATAATATCGTTATTACATAAGCAAATACTTCCTTATGTATTTCAAAACTAAATTCTTAATCTAGTTCAATTTAGAGTACACAAGTCCAACATTCATGAGGAAAGATTACATCATTGGACTGGTTTTTTTTTTTTTTTTTTTTGAAGTTTTTATAAATATACAGGGTGATCTCAAAGGATGGGTCAAACATTGAACCCTATGTTCTGCTCATGAAACCAAACAAAAAAGTTCCTAGAAACATGGGTCCGCAAATGAATAGTTTTCGAGAAAAACGTCTTGTATCATTATTCAATGTAATTCTTGTTTTGTGTTGGTACAGTATGATGCGAGAAAACGCATTGCAAATATTCATAAAATGAACCACAAATAAGCAAAATAGAGAACGAATGATTTAACAAACGATGTTGTAAACCAAAAACAAACAATTAACGGATCCAGAAATGAATAGTTTTCGCTCAAAACTCAACTTGCAGCAATCATTGTATTGTTGTAAGAGTCAAAAAAATTTATTGTTGCTGCAGCCATGTTAACTTCATCGACATTCGCTAATTTATTAATACGTTTCCTATTTTGCTTATTTATGTTTCATTTTATGAATATTTGAAATACGTTTTCTCGCATCATACTGTACCAACAAAAAAACAAACAAATAAACAAGAAACAAACACAACATACATTGAATAATGATACAATACTTTTTCTCGAAAACTATTCATTTGATAGGAGTTTATATTTATTTTTTTGTTTTTATGACTAGAACCTATGGCTCAATTTTTGACCCTACTTTTGGAATCACCCTGTTTATATAAATATGGATTCACTTACACCTACACAAATATAAATGCTTAGATTGATATCACATACACAAGACAACCCCGCTGTAACGGAATCTGCAAATTTTCTCCATTTCTCTGATGCTCGCTCCGAACAGACTTCAAATATCTAACGGGCGTGAAATCTACCATATTTGCAATGTTTACTGAGCTTGAGTCACGGAATAGTGATTCGCTGCTTCATTCTTTTTTTTTCAATTGCAGACAAACGTAATTGCAGTTGTGGAAGTGCAAATACTGAACTGGATGGGAGGATTTTCAAGAACCTAATCTTTGTCCTTCGCTTGTAAACATTGCGTCATCTGAGTGATGTAACAATACCATTGAATATAGAATACAATTGAACAGCTGAACAATACATTTTGTTTGTACAAGAATATATATTACTTTTTTGTGCGTATATGAATGCAAATGTGAAAACATTAAAACGTACTTTTTGAAAGACCTAATTGATTTATTATTTCCAAAATAAGAGATAATGGGTAATTATTTAATAATAATAAATATATCCTACTTTTTATTGGCTCTTTCTTACTTATATCATCCATGAATGTGGACAATCGTTTGACATCTTAGTTCACTTACGCCATCTATACAGTTAAACCGTTTTGATTTCACAAGTTATTGTAATTTTTTTTATTAATATTTTTTTCTTTCTAATGTGATATCAGTCCTGTTGGGTAAATGGCACTGTGTACCTGTGTTACAGGTGCTGATTATTTTAATCTAGTTAAGTAGCGTTATCGAATCGAATTAAAAATTAAGTTTAAATTTACCATTAATCTGATATTAAGTTAACTTAACTTAACTTAATCTGATATTAAGTTAAGTTTTTAATTTTTTCAGAATTGTATCTATCCCAATTCAATTGATTAAAAAGGTGCTACATAACATTACCATGTAATCTTTTACCAAAATTATTAATGAGCTTTCAAATATCTTTAACAAATTTTTGTCTTGATTCAAAACTAGACTCATAATTATTTGTTTCTTTTCTAACAAAATGGAAATTCTTTATTATTGTATTATAAATAAATTTTTCTTTTATATTTAAAATTTTATATTTTTCTCTAATACTTTGTTTTTCCAGAAAAGATTTTTCTTTAAAATGAACATATACATAATTAAAAATTTTCATAATAGTTTTATTAATGTTATTTAATTGTTTGTTATTGATTGTAATCCAACAATAATTCAAAATAGTCTAAAAGGGATTTATATAAAATTAACTTTTGTTTGAAAGGAAACATGCCTTTTATATGATAAAAAAAATATGTTAATTGTGAAAAGGGGGTTATATTATATATTTATAGTTTGTAGTTATATCGGAAAGATAAACAGAGAACTTGTAATTCTAGGATTGAATATGATATGGACTTGTAGATCTACTTATCTAACCTCTGGTTAAATAAACTCACAAATAGGCTTATTAGATTTTAACAATATAAAATATATTTCTAAATATTCGTCGAACTACACTGTGGTTCACAAACGCATACATCAGACGAAAATCTAGCTGATATATCTGACCTCGAAGTTGTCTAACTTCCATAAATCACAATAAAAGTCTTAACTTGATTGTTCTTACTAAGTTAAAGTTCTTATCAGCAAAATAGTCTGTAAAGCACTCTTGCGAATATTATTATATTCTTGAATCTTTATTTTAACCTATCAATGCTATTTAATCGGCGACTCTATGTCTTCGTCTTGCCTTCGATTAATAGTGTATCATCTTGTGTCATCCGTGTTCATCTAGTGTCTTTGTGTAAACAAATAAAAATTACTTACAGCATATCTTCTTATCCAAAGAAAAATTTATCCTCAGGAAAAATATCATCCTAATTAGACTCTGGATATTATAAACAAACGTATTGCTATCGGCATCTTATAGAATCCCAACATGGCGGTTGATGCTCCAATGACCTCAAACATCTTGGCCTCCAAAATAACACTAACGGATATCTATAAGAACGAGAAAACTAAGAGTTTATGCATTAATTTCAAAATCTATTGGAATCTTGAAAATATCATAAATCACTTTATCACTTAGAATATATTTGCTTTACATATCTCGTAGGATTTAGCAAATGTCCGATTCTCATATCGTAGTCTATACTTATGCCGATACGTCAAAAATACATCAATATTCTTCTAGATGTCTTAGTCCACACAGAACACAGCAAAATCGTCCATACTTATTCCTTTATGTTTCCCTTTGTCTATTTCCATGGCAACACAACAAAAGGAATCATTCCATCACATCCCATTGTAGTCTCAACGCTAAGTCATTATTTATGAACAATAATCGTGGATGTGATGATATGGTATTCTTGTAGCATTTACACATTGCACTAGATTGTTCACAGATTTCTTCTTGAGTATTGGACAGCATGTAAAAGTTAGTTCAATATTGTCATCTTTCCGACCAATATTTTTATCCCTAACTTAACATTAATGAATTAAGTTTGTTAATTATAAAATTGTGATGGATGTCCCAATGGAATTTATCATCTAAATAAATACCCAACTATCTTTGACTCTCCACATTATCAATCCTATCACAATTAACACATCTTACAACTAGTATTAATATTAGAATTTAGATTAGATCAGTGTTTTTTATGTAAGAAGAAACATAGTTCCGTATTAAGTTTTTTATTTTTATTTCTGACTAACATTGTTTTAGATTTTTGCAATTAATATTCATTTTATTATTTATTATTAAAAAAACATTTCATAACATTATTTAAATTATTTTGCAAAACCTATTAAGCATTATTTTGGTTTCTGTTACTCGACATAAGCAAGATATCATCAGTATAAACATATATTTTTGAAAACTTTATTCAATTGTTAATAGAATTCATAGATATTCTGAACCCACATCTCAGTCCAAGAAAATACGAAAAGTCGCCGATGATATTTCAAATTGTTTCATCCGTCACATGTTTCTCCATCGTCCCTAAGAAGGGAATCTGAAGCCTATTGTGATACTCTGCGTGGCCTTTCACAGGCAATTTCAGATTCATATGTGATTTTCGTAGAAAACTACAAAAAGAACAGTAAAGGAATACATTATAAATAAATTGAAAAACTCATAAAAATCGATCGAATATAACAGCCATACTTCTATTTCGATACATTCAATGTCTCACTTAACGATACAGTTAGGTTCTTCGAAACAAGTCTTGAAACTTATTATTCGCTGAATGAACAGCGACTTTTCCTATATCCCATTGTTAGAGACTAATTGTAGAATTTTCTAAGTTCTTAGAAATTATTATTTTACGACTAAATACATGCCTTTCATGATCTATCGGAAATATTTTAATGGCATACTGGCATTTTAGAGTACTGAGAAAGGGGGGGGGGACATGATCCCCCCCAATTGCATCAAAAAACGAAGAAGTATAGAGTTTTAGACGTCCTTAAGGGATTGGAAAGCTACGGTTTTGTTTGTACCCCCCCCCCCCATCGGTCAGAGAAAGGACAAAAAGGTGTTTTTTTTCTTATTTTGATTGAATAACAACACAAATATAACCACCCCCTTCCATTCCAAATGACTTGCTAAGCCTACGCATACAGATACACAACGCTCAGTTCATTGCAGTCCAATGACAAAAGATTCTTCCCTAAAGGATTCATTAAAATTCAAAATATGTAAAATACTAAATGTTGCTCAACAGTCACCAGCAGGTGTTACCCAGCTCATTTAATATTTGAAATGTCCACTTTCAATAGGGTTTTGAACAGATTTACTATATCTTTCGATAGCGGTACAAATATTCCTATGAATATCATTAAATGTGAACACATTCAAGGTTGAGACCAAGTGTTTATTAGATGACATCCCAGGACAGCTGTTTAGCGGTCATCGGCCGGGAAAAATCACCAGCGAGGTCTCAATACGAAGATAAATAGAACTAAGCAAAAATATGGAACTTCCCAAATTTAAATTAAAAACAAAAAATATACACACTTAAAATAAAATAAAGAAATTCATGTAATGATCTCGGCCAGCCTCAAATATTTTGAATTTTGCCTGGCAATGAAATATATAAAAAAATTAAAAAGTTTACAAACACATCAAAGGTTGAGACCACTAAGTACTAGGTGACATCTCAGGACAGCTATTTCTCGCTCATTTCTATTCATTGAGTAACTGTTTCCTGTTGGTTATTCCCAGCCGATGATCGCTATATTATTGTATAATAATGATAGATACTGAGTGTGGATGAAAAAGCACATCAGCTACATATATTTGAGGAAAAGTATATTCAAACTAAAATTCCAATAGAAAGTAATAGCAGTAATTAATCTCCTTTAACGTCCATCAATTTGATTTCTTAAGTATATTTGTGGAATGTACACCGAGTAGGAATCCTACAGTAAGTAATGACTCAATCATAACATCTTTTATGATAATAACTTTCAAAATAAAACAAGAAAAGAAATTGTAATTACTCGAGTATTATTTTCACTATTTTTTTTCTTTGTATTTTTTTAATCTGTAGAATCTCATAACCATCAACATGTCCATCTGTGTACCTGACACCTGTACCGAAGAACAGTTATACAACGCCATCAATCACTTTAATCGTAATTTTTTTATATGTATTATTTCAAAATTTAAAGAATTACCTTTCTCAATCAACACTACCTCTTCTCACGCACTTGCTCTAGTAATTATTCCGTATCACGCACCTTCCTTTCGAAATATAGCACAAAACAATCAAGGTTTACTTCACTCACATCATTTTGCACAATAGGAAGATTACAAACATTTTTTGTTATGAAGAAAAATTTTGAAACTAAACGTTATCATTACAAAAGCTTGAAATTGCTGAAATGAATTTTATTTCAATGACTCATAGCACAGTTTTTTCCTTTAATATCTTTTCAATGAGGAAGATCAGTCCCAAAATGGAAAAGGTGTTTGATAACATTGCTGATTTATTCGGTCCATAGGTGGAGAATAGTGTTCATTATTGATTTATAATTATTATTTTTATCTCGAGAGAACATAAGAATTTAGAATGGAACATATGTACGTGTATATTTAAACGTGTATATTTATATACAGCATAAGTTATTGTAAATGTATAGAATTTAGTATTAGTTATCGGGGTTCAATTGAACTGATAGAAGTCTCCAATAACCATCGATGTTCTCAGACACGTTTCGTTGGGTTTCAGTTACCATTGCAGTGAATTATTTGCTCCATTGGAATGAAGCAAAAGGTGATTTTTAACTAATAAAAAATTATAAAACTAAAGGGTAAAAGTGTTTGCAGCAATACAAGTTTTAGTCAATAAATAAAAAAAAGATTAAAACATTTTTTTTCGGACATTAACTTTTACTTTTTTTCTTCACTCTTTTACTCCTCGAAAATGAACGCCAGTTGATGTCCGAAACGTAGTTTTTATGCTCCTTATTACTGACGAAATTATTATTTATGATTTAATTATTATTGACAAAAACCTGCATTAGAAACACTTTTTCAGTTACTTTAATGTAGTACAAAGACAGAAGAGATTAGCCCAGACTAATCACAAGCATTTGGATTATTTTCAGAACTCAGTTAAAATTTTTGATGAACTTCTCCATAATAAAAAAAATGGTGTAGTATATAAATATTTAATTTGAAATTAGAAAAGTATTTCCAAATAATGTTTGATTTATAATTTCCATCTATCGATCGTATTTTCAGCACTGAAGAATATATATATAAGAAAGAAGAAAAAGTAAAAGCAAAGTGAAAAATTAACTAATTATTGATAACATACATTCACAGTAATATTTATACAATATTTATACAATATATAATGTACACATTTGTACAGCAATTATCGTCTTTCAAATAATGCTTAATCTTTACTCTTACATCGGACACTTGATTTAATGTTAATTAATATCTAGCATTACTTGAATGATTGTGCTTTTGATGGTTTTAATTAATGTTCAATGCTTATTTCTAATAATTTATTTCAATAGAAAAACAAATCGATGTTATTAACACAACCGGTTTCTGACGCCACTCCTGTGTTTCGTCAGGCCTGAATCCTTTCTCTGTCGGACAGCAGGAGAGTTATGCTCCTAATCAGCTTAAAATTGGATTTCATACATTAAACACAGGATTCTTAACCTGGAATATCCAGACTCCTTCGGGAAATCAAATAAACGTCTGAAAATGAAAAGGAAACATTTTTTCTTTTTGATTGAACAGTTAAGACCATATCACAACCCTTTCTCCTACGATTCCAAATGGCCTAGTAGAGATGGGGGATAAGTGGATTAGGCAATCCATTGGGGAGTCTTTAATCTTAAAAAGATTACAACCCTTGCTTTCACTTTTTAAGATCAAATAAAAAATGTATTGAATGAATAAAGGATTTTTATTAAGTCAATTCTTTGTATTAAATTCTCAATTTTTGGTTCATCATCGATCTATGTTTTTGATGTTTCAAAATAATGACGTGGCGAATAAAAAATTAAAAAATAACATCTGTGGCGATTCATTAGACGAAGATGAATCATTAGGTTAGAAAACAGAAGGGAAAAGCAGGAATTTTCGCAAAACAAGTAATTACAGCAATTATTTGTCATTTAATAGTATTAGAACAGGCTGTGCCATGATTTGCGTAAGAGGCTACTCATGGCGTAAGAGCAGGGATGAAGTTGTGAAAGTTGCGCTTGCGTCTGTGAGAAACCTTTGACCTAGGTGGGTTCCCAATCATTCGAAGAACTTGAAGTTTACTTTCCTTAAAATGTGATTTCTTAAATTCCTTTATTATTTTTTTTTCTTCTTTTTATTTTAAAGTCGTGCAAAACCTTTATTTATTTTCAAATGTTAATATTTTCTGAATTTAAACAAATTTTGCATTTTCAAAAGGAAAAAAAAAAAAACAATAAAAAAACTGTTAATGGAACTGTTAATTAAAATCCACATTACAGTGCTCATGCCCAGAGTTGAAACTCCCAGAATTCAACGCAGATTATAGATTGTCCTTTCCTGGCCGTAAGCTAACATTCAAAAAGAAGAGGTAGCTTCTCTTCTATTTGAATGTTAGCGAACGGCCAGGACAGGACAATATATCATCTGCGTTGCATTCTGGGAGTTTCAACTCTGGGCGTGAGCACTGTAATTAACTTGTCGAAATTAATGAATCATATTATTAAGGAATTAGTTAAAAGGGGATTAAAATTCACTGATTAAAACAAGGAAGTATTAACAGAAAGAAATCCATTGTTTAGATTACAAATAGTTTTCTACGGGAATTTTTATCGCTTTGTGGCGCTAATTCCTCGACATTTGGAAGCGCTTTTCAATATAAATTCAGATTGATTCAAGAACATCCATCCAATCTAATCTAATCTAAATCTATTAGAGGGAGACACACACACACACACAGACTGAATGATCTAACAAGTCTCATTTTCCTAGATTAAAAAACATAAAACCATCTCTAATCTTTCCATTTAGGAGTACATGGAGTTTATTAATGATCGGAGTTAAAGATAAATAACATCAAAGGGAAGCGAATAAAAAATATTGAATGCCACTGCTCTAGGGAAAACAGTTTTAGAATTAGAGACATTAAACCTCTTGAGATCCTAGTAATCTTCAAGTAGAGAACCACTGGCGTTTCATTCAGAGGCTAATGTGGGAATGGTGAAACGACCATTGGACTTGCAGGGAACGAGTTGCTGAGGCTGATTTTTTTCAATTAAGTTATTTAACTAGCAAAATACCTGTGCTTTTTTAAAAACGAGTAGTTCTGGTGTGGATGAGAAGGAAATTGTAATTGTGAGATCACAAAACTGTCAACAACTACCCAGTTAGTTAAAAAAAAGCCCAGTAATATTTACAAATAAATGTTTTATTCCTATTTTGTACCTCGATAAGCCCTAGATATCAAATTAATATCTAAATTGGAGAATGTAAGACTTCCCACCTCTTTCTGTCCTTCTCCACAGCCCTATTACTTCAAACCTTTTCCAATCACGTGATCATTACAAATTACTACTATATTCCTATTTTATAACCCGAAAACCCAGTAGAAGTTTCCTTCAACAAAAATTGCCCCCCTTTCCCATTTTACACCCTTTGGACGCGAATATCAAAAATTCGCCTAATTTATGTATTTTTCAGATTTTTATAAAGAACATACATTTCAAATTTCGTGTTTCCAACTCAAGCGGTTTTGGAGATACATATATCTTTCAAGTTTGTTCCTTCCCCTCTGATTATAACCCTTTGGACCCGAATATCGAAAAATCGTCTCAAATTTGTGAACCTCCGTGCCAATTGGGGTAACGATCCGTTGAGTAATGACGACATTGTTTCAACATCAAACAAACAACCTTTCAAGGTTATTGTATAGATGTAGATCAATGAAGACGTTTAACAGGACAGAACTTACTTTTCTTAGACAAACTTAATAATACAATTTTAAAGACACCTTTATTGTTCTAATGTCTATTCTAACGTATTATTCAAACATGTTGCACCTATTTTTTCCCCTATTTCATATTCCAAAAACAAAACCTGAATTTGAAATTCATTCCCTCGCTACCTTTCCTTTCATTTCAGCGTATTTTCCTCATAACTTTAACGTTCTACAGAAGTCATTCACTAACAATTTAGAATTAGACAAAGTGGTTTGCATAACTGATGAAACAAGTTTCAGGAAAGATCCCTTCTTTATAATAAGTGTGTAAGTGTAATTAATGTATTTTATTGAATTATATTTATTGAATTATATTTTTTATATTATAAAAAATAAGTTCATTACACTTGGAAATTCATTACTGACTATTCTCATTATTTTTCCGGGACATTGTTATTCCTCTGTTTGTCCATTCGTCTGTTTGCATCACGCTAAAATGACTGGACAGGTTTCCATAACATTGGTACATTTATTCTTCCCATCTCTCAAAAATGAGCTCTGAAATCTCTCGCTAAAACAACTGAAATGAAATTTCATTCAATGCTTATTTAAACTTGAAAAGGAAGGCCCATCAATTTTGGCCTCCAAATGGTTGATTTTTTGAAAATTTGGTAATGATCTAAGTCCTACCATTGGATCCCCAGTGACGCATGCTCACTGGCTGCAGGACATATAGGCCTTAGGATGCCCTGGAGGTTTAGGCTCCAGCGATTCTCGATCAACGGGACTGTTTGAAGTCGGATGGCACCCGTCTTTCACCCTCCTTTCACCCTTAAGTAAGAAACACGATACACAGAGAGCTGGGTAAACCCTAGGGCCCCGATGGAGGAGAAATAAAAGTGGAAAAACAAAACCACATCACTGCCGGGAATTGAACCCGTGTTACCACCCAAGCCACTGGACAACCGGATCCATCCTCAGTCTCTTCTAAGCGATGGATAGCTGTGCTCGTTTAAGCATGACGACAGAGAAACGGACAAACACAGGGGAAGATACGAAGTGGAGCAACAAATATATACATTCTCAATCAATGAAATATATCTCGAATAACATAGAAAGGATTAAAGAAAAGATCAAGAAAAGATATCGTATATTTTTTATTTATTTAATTCGTATTAATTTGAAGATTTCAATAAATTTAAGTTTGATGGAAAATAAAAAAATGTTAACAATGATGAAAACTATTCTAATGACATATGTATCTTTTTTTTTCAGACTGATCATATTTATTTTAATTGCTTTACTGATAATAGGAACAATTATTGATTATAAAGACATTCGACAACAAGAAAACAAATTACAACATGACGAAAAGAAAAATGACAATTGTTTTGCTGTTCTGTCAAACGGCAAAGGTAAGAAGGAGGACCCTTATAAGAAAGGTAGGTAATTAAGTATTATCATTAGCAGCTATAGAAGGGAAGACGAAAATAACGATGTTTCTATTTTAAGTAGGACCTTAACTATGCATCGTATCAAATTTTAAAGAAATGAGCCTAACCGTTTTAGGGGAGGAGCCGTTTTTAGGGTTTTGCTTTCTTTATACACTCAGTCAATGAGAAACGTTTAATGAAGAGTAGCAAAACCACGTGATAATTTTCTCACAACCCGCGAGAGCGTCTTGGAGAACTCATATTTGATCGTAAGTCACGTGATTTTGGATTCACCCACGTAGATAACAATGAAACTTTTCTTTTAATAATATAGATTTCGGATAAATATTCATTAGATATCATTTTCATTGTTGCTGCAAGTCTCACTACTCCACTTAAACAATTTTCTTTGGTTTTAAATAACTTCCTTAATACCAAAGACTCCATAAACTTCACAGACTGTATTTCTATGGATATTTTTATGAAGTTTTTGGTTTTAAGGAAGTTATTTAAAAATATTAGTTACGAGGAAATTGTTTGTTTATTCTTCTTCGGTGTTTGTCCAATTGTTTGTTTATGTGCGCATCACGTTGAAACAGCTGGACATATGTCCATAAAACTTGGTACGCAGCTTATTTATTGTCTAGTCTAAAACCTAGTCTCATTTGCTTTAGTCTGCATCTCTCTAAAATCTTCTAACTCGCTTAAACAGCTACAGGTTTAAGATTTCATAGGATGCTAACGGACGAACTTAAAATTTGAACATGATTATTTTGATTTGAACCTCGAAGTGAACCTTCATAGAGAAAATAATAAAAACAAAAACATTTATAGGAAAAACAACGAAACGTGACTATAGCTTCTTTTCACGTAACTCATATTCTAGCATTAAAAGACGAAGGTCGTTCAAGATGGTGAGTCAGTTAAACAAGCCCATATTTCCAAGATTGATTCTCTTTTCGATGCAGTGAGATAATGTCTGTTTTCAGAATTTGCAGTTGTCAGCAAGTACAGGACAAAGGACTTTCAAAGACAGCTAAAGGATGGTTCAAATAGATGTAGAAGACAGCTCAGTTGGTTATAAGGACTAGGAAGACAACACAACCAAAGAAGAATGCTGCTGATTGTTTTACCATTGAAGGAAATTGCAAGACTCGAAGACATTTACCAACCTTTAAAAGTTTTATTTCAACGTTAGAGTTGCTATTAAACAAGTTGTCATCGAGTATTACTAATGGAGCTCCGGATGGCAGAAAAAATGGATTTGTTGCCTTGTGCAACAACGATTGCTGAATTTATTTCTTATCACTGTACAATGCACCAAGAACTTCTCTGTGCCAAGTTCTTCCATTCCAGCACGTTATTGTTCCAGTAACAGGAATTGTGAACTTCGCTCCAGCTGCGTCATTGAAATATAGACTATTCAAAGAACTTTCGGAGGAAATTGAAGCTGACTACAATCATCTAACAACCTGTACGGATGCAAGGTGACTCAATAAACGTAAAATAAAGAATACACAGACCAATTGTCTGCACAATTTAATGTTAGACGTATAGAAAGAGGACACTAATGAGGATTCTCGAAAAATGTTACGGTATTGTATTAAATAATTTTCTATGTTTTGTGTTTCGTCTCCGTGTTTTTTTTCCTGCACGTGAAACATTATAGTAAAGTGTCACGTGGAAGTGATTAATGTTTATCGTGATTCTGCTGGGCCCGAAAGAATAAGAAGAAAAATGTAAAGATAATGAGACAAGATAAAATATAATCAAGTAAATGAATGCAGCAAAACCTTGACTCAATACACAAGTTAAATAAAATGGATTAGCTTATAAGGATAATAATGGGTAAGTTAAACAGGGAATGAAATAAGATATTTTGAGGAAATCACACACAATAAGATAAATAAAAAATATTGCAAGTAGTGCAAGAGAAATATACGGTAAAATGATCAGCTTAGTCATAGATATGAATAAAACACAACTAATTATAAACACGAAATTATAATTAATGTCTAGGAGAAATGCAATTGATGGAAATCACTCGAGAGTAAGACAACTGTCTTTCTAGTAGTAGCAGTCTCGCCGATCTGGTCAGAAGGAATAGGAATATAAATTTACTTACTGCATTAGTTCTTCAGTCACTGGGTATCTGCAGTTTGAACCGTAGTTTTACTCATGTTGCCAGATTAGAAGCATAAAAACGGCACAATGAATTCTCACCAATTCCTGAGTTTGCTGAACACATTCACGTGGCGATGAAACTCAGTACAAATAAAATGAGTCCATCTGCTCATTGTCCGTCAAACTGTTTACAACTAAAACTGCATAAAATGATGAGTCTCCAACCTAGACGATACTCACATCGTCTGTAAGGTAGGAGACTTCATCTTTCGTGTTTACTAAACGATCTCTGTGTGCATTTCAAATTAATCTTAAGGGAAGGAGGGGGGTTCACAGAAAATAATAGCCTAAAATGATTGATTATGGATGATAGAAGACAATAGAAATTAGCGAAACACAAGAAGGATCAAGAAGTAGCAATTGCAAAAAAAAAAAAAAAAAAAGGATCAATTTCCCACGGGAAAATATGGTTGCGCTATAAAACAAAAGTAAGGTTGCCATAGTAACTGGGAGAAAAAGAAGGGAAAAATATCTGAAAACTTAAATATAAAGTTTATTGTGTGAAGGCTTTATTATTAATTTTAAATGCTATTTCTCTACTTTGGTTTAAAAAAGTGAATTGAGATTTATGTTGATTTTTTTAACGTCACTGTTTCCTTAAAAAAAAATGCCTGTGTATGTGAGGGAAGGGGAAATCTGTCAGCCAAAAGATTAGGATCACCCCGAGTTCTGCAATGAATCGGCCCATCACAGTGGCAATATAAAAGTTGACGTCGAGGCTGCACCGTCAGTCTTTGTAACGGTGCGCAGATGGTAAAACAGCGGATTCATCAAAGTTGATCTAGAAAATGCGAAACAACGAACCTTTGGCTATGCATGGGCTGGCAACGACGCATTGAGGTAAGAGGTGAGCGTAGACAAAGTCTCCCCTTGTGCGAACTGTAGAACAAATCTCTCACAGCTTCAATAGTGAGGATGGTGTTAGTGTGTCAAAATACTCTGTTCATTGAATACTTTTGAGTTACAGAGCCGCAGATCACATCGTGTGCCTCTGTCATCACCGAAAGGCTTGCAGTGGTAATCTGAGCATAAAAAATTAGACCAGTGAGGAAAGGAACAATCACGAATCATGGATCCTGGTCCGATGAATCCTGTTACATCATGCGGATGTAGAGCTAGTGTGAGATCTTTACCGAACGAAGCCTTCTCACCTGGATTACTGTGGGGCGAACACAGGCAGCTGGAGGTAATGTTTGGGCGATGTTTTCCTGGGGAACGCTTAGCCTCACCTACCTAAACATCTTTGACCCCTTTATGGTTTATATGTTACCTGATGGAAAAGCCTTCTAACAGCAAGACAATGCTCCAAGTAATATAGCTCGAATTGTCAGGGAATGGTTCACAGAATTTATAAGGAAGCCTTACAGCTGTTACGATGGCCTCCAAGTTTCCCTGACATAAATCCGATCGAGCATTTAGTTGGAGAAATGTCATACATCACCTCAACCACTTAGTTTGCCAAAAAAATCATATTTTGGTGACATAAAGGTTGGGAAATCCTGCAGTACATTTTGCAATTTTAGAAATATACGAATCGTGTTCTTTCAACGCTACAGAAGATAAATAATGTCAAATTGAAACTTCTAAATATTAGATGATTACATATGTGAGCGTTTAAGTAGCTGCTTTTTTTGAAACTAACTAAAAAGATGAAAAAAGATAATTTATGCCCTTTTCTTTTTTTTGTAGTTGACGTAGAAGAAGGAAGTTTTAAAAAATTCATTGTATGTTTTTCTGTATATACCAACGCTGCGAAGATTCTAAAAGTGAAGCAACAAGAATTTCATCATCTCTCTTGTCTCAATGGATTGCGAGTTTTTAGTCTTGCTTATGTTGTCTTTGGCCACACCATTAGTTTTTCTATGGTGGGAGTTGGTAAGTGTTTCTTCAATGCTAATCTTTTGTATAATCTTTGTCTTTCTTTTGTCTTAAGTAAAACAACGTAACATAAAATTCAAGCAAATAAAGGAAATGAATTGGGAAATGTCAATATTGAGAATAAACTACAGTGCACTCTCTCTATTCTGAACACTCATGGGACCGACCAAAAGTGTTCAGATTATGGGGGTGTTCATTATAGAGGGAGATTGGGAAATTCATGTACATAGGCAGTTTATAGACTGTATAGAATACTTAGCCTGGTTAGCCATGACAGTTACCGAGATGGAGGTGCTCAATTTAGATTTGGCTGCTACTGCAATGCCAAATTAAATTCAGTCGGACCTGTACTCTACAATCTCATTTTTTGATTTTGTTTTTTTAAAGTTTTGCAAAACATACAATACAATTACTTAATTATACTACATTACTTGAAAACATTATCGGTAAATTACATGAAAAAGTGAGTAATTTTAGTCTGCTTTTGCATTGTGTATGCTCATGCAGCGTACATGTTATCTAGTTGTTTAAGAAGTGGAAAGGCTTCCGGGTGATGTTCAGACGCGTAGTTCAATAGGTCCTGAATCCCTTGGCCATATTGCTTGAAGGTAATCGTACTTCTTGTTTCGTCGGTCTCTTCTGGTTCTGCTTCTTCTTCACTATCCTCTTCCTCTTCAACGATGTTGTTGCAAACCTTTTAATTTAAGAACAACTTCGTATTTTTCCTGAAGCTTCAGTTCTTTCCGTTTTTTCGTTTTCCTACTTATTTCTGACATAATTCTTCTTTCTTTCCCTGCAACAATAGCGAAATGGCGAAAAAAATTTTCCTTTGTCGAGCAAAACGGAAGAAAGAAACAGAAGTGATAACGCTGTCCAATCACGTGTGCGTAAAATAAACTATAATCCTTTTTTGACCACTCCCTCTAACACCTGTTGTCTCTGATCTATCAGGGGGGGGGGGACATTTCTCCGAATTTCCATGTTGGGGGAATTCCCCTAATTCCGATTGCAAACACGTTCATTTTACAGAGAGGTGAAGGTCGAATGGGGATCAAAAGTAGCGTTCGTAATACTGGGGTGTTCAGAATACAGAGAGTTTATCTTATGTTAAGTCTATGGAGTTTCGCCGGGACCGTCGTAAAGTGTTCATAATACCAGGGTGTTCACATTAGAGAGTGTTCAAATAGAGAGAATGCTACTGTACTAAGAATCAACTACTAACAAGTAAGACGAAAGTAGTTTTACAAAAATATACGAACTTTTCGAAATGTATGGACAATGCTAACTAACAAGAGAATCTCGGCACTTTAGACACGAGATTATTCATAAAAATCTTTGATAAATCAAAGGTAGCGGCATTCGAAACGCCATAGCGAATGTTAAAACACCTATTTTATTTCATAATTTCATAATTAATTAATTACATTTCTGGATTAAAAAAACCCAGAATTTATGAAATAAATGGGTAATATAATAATTTCTATGGCGTTTCCAGTCTATTTCGTGAATAAATTCCTTCAGTCCATTCATGCGAACATTTCTGTATTTTTCTGTTCATGTTTACAGATCAGGAAAATACTTCTTCCAGAGAAAATGTATTATATTCTGCCATAGTACATGTCCTTTTAGGGAGGATTAATCACTGTTAATAACCAAAGATTTACGTGCACACTTATTGTTCATGATCAAAAATAAAGCCAATGCACAATGGTAATTTCACTTGTATTGTCATCATATTGTCTTTTCAGCCCCGCCCCTTCACTTTAAGAAAGCCAAGCCTTTACTGGGAATGCCTGTCACTTCAACCCTTTCCTACCCCTTCGGGTTCTTGGAATCTCGCTGCTAATATTCAAAGCACACTTCTTGCTGCGACTCTGTCGAGTGTAGACGTTTTTCTTGACCGTTCCTGAGTGTGATTTCATTTCATAGCGAGGAAGCTCCGATTAAGGGCTATTTTTTATCCTGCAATTTCGTGGTTCGAATACTTTATAACATCCCAGGGAAACGAAAACTTACCTCATTATCTTTTAAAGAAAAAAAAAAGACTTAATTGCACTTTTTGAAAAATCAAATGTTTCGAAAACAGCTTTTGCCAAACTAAGAACATAATATTCCCAGGACTACATTAAACGATATTCTATCATCGAAACAAGTAATTGAAGAAGCTGACTGCAAAGACAAAAGAAAGAGAATGAGGAAATCGAAGTTTGACGAGATCGAGGAGAATATCGTTTAGTTCGATGGCTAAAACATGCAGATCGCTAAATGTGCCGAATTCTGCCATGATTCTCAAAGAGAAAGCCATGGAAATTGCTAAGGAGTTGAACATTGAAGATTTCGGCGGCAGCAATGGTTGGCTGGAACGCTTCAAAGACAGAAATTGCCTTTCTTTTAAAACGATTAAAATGTGATAACCATAAAAAGTGTTTTATTTTATTTTCTACTCATTCATTTGCATATATTGATTTCTGAAAATCTTGTTTTTCTAACCGAATCCTACAGCAATTCATGAAAATACTTTATTTCAGTGTTTTTTTTTTCAAAAATGCCCACTCCGCCTAAGTCGTCACTCCGCTTAAGCCGTCAAAAATTTTTGGTCCCTTGAGTGACGACTTAAAGAGGGTTTTACAGTATTAAAATTTTGTGCATTAGCTTTATTTTTGATCATGATTAATCACTGTTTTACCCAATTTTTTCTTGGGAGGGGGGGGGATTTGGATGACGTTCCAAATCCCACACTGGATGATTGGACGCCCACACCGTTCAAACTATCCAATTGGGGCAGAAGTATCCCAGCAGGAAATCATGCGTTTCCGGACACGGGTTCGTTATCAAAAAGCGATGCACCTATAGTCGTCGTCCTACAGCTCGTATTTAGATTGAAATATGGCAGATTTGGTATATTTAAGTTAATGTTTCACTCGCCAATTTTTTTATCTCTTGCCTGTTAACGTTCTAGTTATCAAAATTAACACTTAATTTCCCGAAAAATTCCTTTCAGATAACTTCATGTATTTCCCTTACGCCATGAGGGATTTCCTATTCCAATTGATTACAAGTGGAGTTTATGCTGTGGACGCTTTTTTCGTTTTAAGGTTTGCTTATTATGCTATTTTCAAAATGATATTTTATATTTTTATCAAATTTATCAAAATAAGATTTAAAGATCAGCAAAGAAACAAGACAAATAATTTCGAAAAGATAAAATAACAATAACTTATTATTATTGATCATAATGCATGTAAAATTCCATCAACAGATTTTCATCGTACATAACAAAATTATTTACAAAATAATATACTTAAATACATTAAAATTTAAGACCAATGGTCATTCATGTGCTTTTTTCTTTATTTTTAATATGTATTTTTGTTTTTAGTTTAGATTTGTTCCATATTTCTTCCTATTGCCACTTATACTTACCTCCATTAGGAGACGTGCTTGTTCATTCTGACTACTCTCAACTGATGATCGCAAAGTTAGAGTGAAACAGGCTGTCTTGAAATGTCACTAATGAACATTGATCTTAAATTTTAATGTGTTTATAAATTTTCAGGCTTTCTTTCTTTATTTAAATGTGCTTAACAAATTCATTGAGTCTGGCGGAGGCCAGCACATGAATTTTCTTTTTCTTTATTTTTAATGTGTATTTTGTTTTTAGTTTAGATTTGTGGAGGGTCATATTTCTTCCTATTGACAGTACACTTACGTTGATTAACTTATCACTAATTATGTGTCTTGCTTAACTTACAAATAAAATATCTAAATAATTAAACAGATTATATAAAAAATAAAATATTTAAGAAGAAATTATAAGGATAAACAACGAATATACTAAATTTTTATTGTATTTTTCATTGTAAATATAAAGATAATGAATTGTAATACCGTAATTAAATTACAAATAAGTATATTTAACTTAATATAAAAATAAAATATCTGCAGAAACAACACTGAATAAATATTTTACATAATTAATATGATCAAATTGCAATTTTATAACTTATTATAAGAATATTGCATAAATATAAACAATAACTCAAGTTTTTTATCACATTTAATTTTACTATTTTAATATTAATAACTTTCATCACAATTTTACACTTATTAAATATTTAATATTTTATATAAGTATAACTAAAATGTTAATTCTTGAAAAATTAAATACATAAATGTATTCTAATGTTTTTGGTTTTGACTTGCAGTGGTTTACTTGTTACTTACCTGTATTTTAAAACTGATGAAAATGAACCAGTCAACTGGGTCCATTTTTATGTAGATCGCTTCTTGAGGTAAAACTTATTATTATTATTATTAATGAATATGGTGAAAGAAATGTAAAATATATAATAGAAAAAACTCTAAACGATATGAATTGGATTCTTACTAAAGATTATAAAAAAATATCACTTGTAAAAAAAGAGATAAAAAGATGGATTGTGGACAATGTTGATTAATAATGGAAAAAAAAAAAATAAAAAGAAGGGAAAAAAAAATAAAAATAAATTTAGGAGGGT
>JAFIDM010000006.1:14874851-14886505 GCA_023159025.1 Thereuonema tuberculata
GATGTGTGCTTGTGTCCATGGTGAATGCATGGTGCAGTGCCTGTCTGTATCCTGTGAGTTGAGTCCCTAACTGTGTAACAGTGTAGAAGTCGCGCATAAGATCCTGGTTCATCTGTTATTATTATTATTATTATTATTCATTTATTCGCATTTATTGATTTATACTCCTCAAATATGCTAGTATTAACGCTATAGTATTTTAAATGATAAAATTGAAACAAAGTTGAAAATGGTTTTAGAAAAATTTAACACAATAATATTTAACATTTCTATAGAATAACATGAAAAAAATAATAATGAAATTGCAGTTTTGCATTTACGCCTTGAGCTATCGTCAACGGGAATCTGGGACAGCTGTTTCGTTCATATTGACAGTTAATTCGAAAGCGTGAAAAGCTTTTGGGATCGTTCTAGACCCATCTAACGGACACTCCCAGAAAGCGGACACCTCCCAATAATGGACAATTTAGCAATCCCCAGTCCCTTAATACAGACGTTTCCATGTATAGACCTCCGATTAGCGGACACTCCCAATAACGCACAACATTCTACAGAAAATGAACGATCTTGTGTTGTTTTTCAAAAGCAATAGAATCAGGCTACAGTAATGCGTAGCGTCCAGAGGAAATTTTGAAATTATGGATCACGAACTCCAATGAAAACTCCAAACACATCAAAGTTCGGAAACGGAGACAAGTGCGATCGACTCTATTGTCTTCGATTGGTTTTGCGCTGCACGAACAAAAAACATTCCCATTAGTGGGTCATTATTGCAAGAAAAGGCGTTGGAAGCAAAGGGGACTCTAATGGCCTTGCAAAGTTAAACGTTTTAAATATTCATATTGAGAAACATGTTTTCAATGCAAAAAAGAAATGTCAAACTCAGTTACCTGATTACTTTAGTTAATAAAATTAATTTTCTAATCCGTTTGTCTTACTTAAAATAAAGAGAAAATTAATACTGTAATTAATGTTGTCATTATTTTAAGTAAGGGACTAATGTAATAGTATTCATTTAAAAAGGAAAACACTAAACAGTTTGCAATTGTTCATATTTTCTCATAGAGCAATGTTAATTGTAGAAATTTAAGATTGTACGTAATTTTTCATTAAATGACATGCTTTAAGCTAAAAAATGAAAAAGATAGTCCTTCCCAATAGCGGACACCTCCCAATAACGGACGAAACTTCCGGTCCCGTGACTGTCCGTTATTCGGAGGTTTCACTGTATAAACATAACACATATAGTAACACGTGTATTTATAGAACGTTATCATAGCGTCAATGTTCCTTCCCTCTTCATTGGTTCAGAACTGTTTAGAATCTAACTAGAACTAGATGTTGCTGGTGGTCCGCTATCTTATGCCGATAACGAATATGATACCATCGATTCAGTGTGTCCACTTCCGGTTCAATATGACCACTGGCCACTTACTCAGTCGCCCCACTACTGAACAATAATGCTAATTCCTGGCGGGGATTCCCCGCTCTTTGTTCTGTTGGGAACAGTCATAACTACAAAACAGCAAGTGTGTTCCTTTGAAAATATTTACTCAATTTATTTTACATCTACATACAAACATGTCAATTGTACCTATTTATTTAAATAGTACAAAAAAGTAAATGTATTATTTACTTTGTTGATCAAACTTAATGTTGTCGTAATATCCCATAATACTGAAGGCTTGAACACACTTGAACACAAAATTTAAAACAGCAATTAAAAGAATATTAAAAACGACATGTTTCGGCCAATGCTTCCAACGATCTTCATCAGAATAAAAAAAAATCACATGAAAGTCTTTAATATCAACCGTCGGGAAGTTCTAATTAGAGGAAGGGGTGTTCCATTCTGTAAGTCGAGAAAAGAGATGAAAAAAAAGGTGGACAAATACCTGGGGAAAAAATAAACAAAAAAAAAGGAACACTACATATAGTTTTGCACACGTACTAGTGCTTGTGAATCTCTACTTGAGCCCGTAAGGCTGAGAAACCATTTATGACTGTTATAATGATCATTGTTACAATGATCGTTATACAAATATTATAATGATCAAGTCTCAGTCATTCTGATGAAGGCCATTGTAAGCACTGGCCGAAATATATCATTGTTTCAGTATTCTTTTAATTGTCCTGGATTGATTGATCCATTCAAATTGGACGGTTCCTTCATGGTTCTTCGATTTTTTTCGGCAAAGAGTTTATTTACACGTATGTAGTTTTTTGTTGTTGTTCATTATCAACTTACGACCAAGCTGCTATTTGTAAGTAGGGTACTATCTAAAAACAGAAAAACTCAATTGATCGTATATTTTCTTTTTAAGTTTTTAAGACAAAACTAGAGAAATAGTAATTATATAAATAGTAATAGTAGGTTTTTTTTTCCCTTTCTTTTCAGAATAACTCCAGTGTATTGGTTTTCTCTTGTTGTTCTTTATATGGGAATATTCATCCGAATCCCGTCCACTGCCATAGATTTCACAAAAGAACAGCAAAAAGAAATGTGTGATGAAGCATGGCCAAGATATATGATATTTTTCCAGAACTTCGGAGATCTCAGGAAAGATGTAATTTTTCTTTTCTTTTTTTAGCCACCCTCTGTAAGGAGATTCTATTTCTGTATGTGTGTAACGGCTCCAAAGCCTAAACCAGTGGTCAGAGCCCCATGAGTCATACATAGTTCGATTCTCTGTGGCCCAGTTTGGGTAAAATTATCGTTTCACACCACTTACAACCCGAAGTGATCACTGACATGATGGGGAATAGTGATAATTGAGAAAATTGGCGCCTATCTTTACTTATGCCGATAACGAATATGATACCATCGATTCAGTGTGTCCACTTCCGGTTCAATACGACCACTGGCCACTTACTCAGTCGCCCAACTACTGAACAATGATGCTAATTGTAGGGTCTACTTGGTTTTGTATTTACTTTATAGGAAACAATGCAACAGATTTTATTTAAATTCGTCCAGAAGTTTTAATGTGGTAAGCATACAAATAAATAGAGAAATAAGCAAATTAGAAGCATATATTTCTTATAAATTTGTCTATTTGCATAGTATTTCAAGTGGCTTAGTAATTGCTTATTATTTTGTAGTTGTATAATTAATAAATTTATAATCACAATTACTTTTTCAATAGTTGCTCACCTCCATTCATGAAAACGCTTCTCGTATAAAACTGAATGCTCTGTTGTCAACTTCTGCCCAACTTTATGTTACCTGTGTGAATTATAAATCACTACCACAGAGGCCCCTGGTGACAGATTCCTGCACTAATTACAAGGACATACTGTATTTCAGAATTGCGGCATTTCTGATTGATGGTGCCATCTATCGTTAATTTATGGTACTATTTCACCAGGCTAATAAGTACTTGGATTAATGGGTTAATATTTGGATTAAGTTCCTTGAATCTTACTTAAAATAAACATGAAATCAAAAAGTTTTAGCCAAATAAATCGTTTAATGGATTACCAGATGCAATAAAACTATCAATAGTTATTAAAGTTGTAAATGCTAGAAATGCTTACATCACAATTAGAATATGTCATGACCTGTGAAATACTTTCAACTGCTGGGTAAAAGGTTACAGAAGATACAGGGCTAATCGTAGGAGTCGCTTTTGGGGTTTATTAACATTCAAAAATCATTTGAATAAATTTGTTCTTCGAAATCATGTTCTTTCGCTAATTGTGATTAACAAAATACAAATTACTCAAATTCGCGAAGAATGTCAATTCTTACAGATTGACGTAATACTCATTTAATATTTCTTGTATGTAATTAACTTGGTGAAATTGGCTATAAGCAGATGAAGCAGTTGTGAAAATGCAGTCATAAATACAATGCAATATCAGGCTTGTATGATATTCAAGAACATTATGAAGAGAGAAAAACTGAGCAATCTGCAAGTGATGGATGATAACATAATGACAATCAACTCATTTACAAAAAAAAACCAAGGTAAAAAAGTAGCTTCATTCAGCACGTGCCGAGACAGGAATAACCGCAGACCTGAACTAGTATTTTCCCATTCTCTACAAGTCAAAAGGGTTCCAGTTAGTTATGACTCATGTCTGTCCGACTGGTAGTTTGGGCTGAAGGTGACGGACGGACGGAGAGACGAACAGAAGGAAGTCCCTCCTTCGTTTACACTTACGAGTCACTAATTGTGTTTCCTAGAAGGTAAAACACAAAGAAATAGTCAGTTTCCATTGACTTTGTTGTTATTACGTCATCATTTTCAAATTATTCTAACACGCTTTTATCAGTGTTGCTCTCTTCATAGTAAATGCTTTTTTTAAATGAAAAAAACTTGATACTATCTTCCATCAGATTCTGAAGACCAAACTAATCACCAGTTGTAGCAATATTCTCTCATCCGTAATGTGAGGCAATATATTTTGGACAAACCCAAATATATTACTCAAAGAACGAATTCAAGATTTTAAAAATGAATTCCATAAAAAGAATATGGAATTCTTATTGAGCTATTCACTGCATCCAAGAAAATCCTCAACCAACTTTCAATATTTTATATGAAGAAAAATGCTACTACATAAGTAATAAAGCTATGGACAGGATAGAATGGTTTCAAAGACATGTGTTTTCTGTATTTGCTTAACACATGACATCTTTCCATTGGAAGTATAACTGTCCATGTTTGATGTGCATCATTCAATATGCGCACCTTTCGTCACTCGGCACACAACTCCATCAAAGATACTTCACCATTTGCGTTACGCATTCAGTACAATTCGTTCCCGTACACGGACGACATCTTTGAAACCTCACCATTGTTTTATGTCCACCCTGTATGTACGTAATTTTAAATGTATTAACATAAATCAAACTCCAGAAAAACTTCAAGAAAGGCAAAAAAAACCCATTTAAAAATGTTTAACTTCTTGACTGATTGTCATACATTTACTTACTTTTTCTCAAATTTAAATTCCTTATTAAGACATTGTTGTATCCAAATAATTATCTTTTAAATTTAAGATGATTAGTAAATTCTTTGCTGTAAGTCAGACAGCATTCTTATCGCAATGTGTCATGGCTATCCATATTCTGTCTGATATCAAATTGTAATTTCTCTGTGATGTCACTAAACAAAGCTGATGAATTCGAAGCCATTAATTGCAGATTTGGAAGGGAAATTTTAAAATATGATTCGAGAACGGATGTATGTAAGTATGGTTTATTAACAATAACATAATCATGACTATGTTTTTCACAATTACATCATCTGAACCTTTTACTATATTTTCCTCGAATGCGAGAAGTATTAGGTTACCAGGATTGGACATTCACTTGGAATCTGAATGGAATATGTATTCTGTTATTCAGAATTAGTAAGATAAAATCATTTCGAACAAAGTTAAGTTTTATTCGATTGCGTTCTGATTGTCAATGACGTCAAGAGCGAGTTACAAGATTGGCCTTTTACTTTGTCAAACTTATTCGTAGCAGTTGAAAGTGGATTTAGTTTACACATCATCACATATTCCTCGTCTTCAAAGAGTGAGCAATGACGTGAACGTTCCTGAGCCCTCACGGTTGCCGGAAATTCATACCGGAGCAGAATTGAATCATCGCAGTCATTTAAGCTGCCATGTTGCCAATTCCTAGTTTCGAGATGATGCTCATATGTCTGTTGAACAATCGTAGCTCATGATACGCGCACTTACAATCGTCTTCAAGACCATTGTAACTGTGGTGTTAGTATTATTGAAAATAAGCATTTTTAGTAGAAATAATAATAGGGGAATTAATTGTTTCTTCATTTTTGAATTTACTTTTATTTTTTTATCTTTTTAGAGTATTTATACTTTATATTTTCAATTTTAGTGCTTTGGACACACGTGGTATTTAGGAAATGACATGCAATTCTATTGGTTGAGCCCTTTCTTCCTAATACTCATGAAAAGGTAAGATTTTTGATGTTATTCAACATATTTATTTATTTATAAAAGAATCTCTTTTTCTGAAGTCTTCTCCCAAATACCTATACTAAGATTTATCTTTAAATGTCTGACAAGCGTTGACACCCACACTCAGCCTATTATTCGATGGATTATTACAGAAACAATATTGCGGATTACAATTCTGTGAAACACTCTATACAATTAGACATTAATATGCTATCAATAAAAAATTAACAATTATTGTTTCTCATTGTTAATCCAGAAGCAATTTATCATTTTTTCCTTCATTTTTTGAATAAAAAATTATTTCCACTATAATGAAATTTACATGTGCGCATAGTAATTAAAAAATTGCGGTCAGCCAACACACAAGACTAGTTAAGAAACATTCTATAGAATTAAAAAGTTCACAACCGGTTTCACCTCCAATACAAGCTTTGACGACTCACTTTACATAATGAATACTTTGTTGATTCTGATGACTTTTATCTCGTTTTTTGCCAACTTTCACAAATAAATTCTGTACTTCCCTTGGTAAAATGGTTTTGGAATTTTTTGTTTGTTTTTAATAATACAATTGTAAAATTGTCATTTTGTATTTTCCAAACTTTTTTATCAGTTTTTGTTTGTAGAATGTATTATATATTTAAAATGTTAAAAAGAGGTAAAAAAAAGTGTAGGGAAATATCCATCCTCTTTATAGAGCTGGTATCTCTGCATCTGACTTATATCTCCTGCAATTATACAAATGATAAGCATAAATTTGCTATTTTATTCTAAATTAATTCTCTCTCTCTCTGGTGTATACTGTCTTTACGACAGGTTTCAATTGGACGTTCTCCATTTTCTTCTATCCTGTGCATCTTTCTTCAATTGTTCATACTTTCTTCCCCTTTTAACATCATCCAGCATTCCAATCCTTCTTCTTCCTCTTCCTCTCTTTCCTTCTACTTTTCCTTCTATTATTCTTTGTTGTAGGCAATTTCTTCGTAGCACATGTCCTATAAATTAATAAATTAATTCTATATGTTAAAGATTCAGAAATAATCATGTTTATTAACATGAAGATATCATGTTTATTAACGAAGCTATGAGAAGAACAGCATTGCTTTTTCTCAGAATATCATAGAAACTGAAGTCGTAGGTTACATGTAACAACCTGAAAGGTCATTGGCCAATGCAACGTGAACTTTCTTATATCATAGACAATTTTAAATTTCATTTATAATTGTATTAATTGTATTTCGCATTCACATCTAATTCCTATCAAAGGGATAAGGATATTTTAGAAGAAAATTTTTAAGAACTACATGAAAAAATATTATTATAAAAGATATTACCAAATTCCATTAAAAAGTTATTTTTAAGAATTTCTAAAAATCGATTATGTAGATTTTTTACATCCATTATAATTTATAAAACATAGATTGAAATTCAGTGCGTGATACATGGTACAGCCGATATCATGGCGACGGCCTCCTATGAATCTGATACGTCCGAGCCTGAGTTCGAATCCCAGAGTGGGTTGAATGTTTCCTTCTTTTTTCTGTGCGTATTAGTGTGTATTGAACAAGTCTATCAAAGTCTCAATCTCGTACCTTTTTCCTGGCGCAGCGTAGCCTCTGTAGCTTTTGCACCATTAAATATCGCGCAGTAAAGTACATTTGGAATCAAAGAAACGAGTTCAATACTTTAGGATGATAACTAACAATTAAGTAACATTGAATTAAATAGAAATCACTTCGTTGCAAACTAACATTAAAACGATGGAGAATCTGTTTCGATTATACATGTTGTATCTTTTTCACCTTCTAATGGTAGCATAAGATTAAAGATGCTGAAATGGATTATCTGATAACTTCATGTAAACCTTTAACGTGTGAATTAATTAACTGTTAACAGTTGAATTGAGACCAACACACTTTACAATTTAACTATAAACTTAAATAATATTAAAAATACAAGTACTTTCAAAGAGGTCTACAGTTCTTTGTCAAGCGGATGATAGCATCATGATAAACATGTGTTTTTAAAATGTATATAAGTTTATAGTTTAATTGTAAAAGTGTGTTGATAACTTTATAGTTATAACTTTGAAAATGTGATTGTTCTATTAAACTACCTAATATTCCTCTTCAACTTTATTTAAAATTTACTTATAATAATATGACCTGTGCCCCGCAGTTTCACCCTCGTTAAATTCGACCATTCTCGGTAATGTTCGGTTATCGTCGTGCAGCCAAGCCGCCCCGTCGCCACTCCCGTTGGTTGACGTTTATGTTTACTGCTTCGCTCCTATTGATCGTAGCGTGATGTTATATAGCCTATAACCTTTCTCAGTAAACGAGCTATGTAATGTAAAAAGAATTTTTCAAATCGGACTAGTAGTTCCTGAGATTAGCGTGTTCAAATACACAAACTCTTCAGCTTTATAAACTAGTATAGATTATATTTTTATCGTACAAACTCGAGTTGCTTATTTAGATAAGATAAATTAGCAATTATCATTCTATTTGTTATATGTAATCCCTTAACGTATCGGAATATGATCTGATTTAATGTCTTCACTACTTAAATTATATTTTTAATTTTTACTTTTTTAGATCCAAACAACTGGCGATAATAGCCTTAATTTCAGCATTTATTATTAGTTGTGGAACATCCCTGTATTCAGTGCACAGTCTAAACGTTGAGAAGTTTTACAATGCCGACTTGTAAGTAAATTTGAATATTTGTTTGATCTGATTATTTAAAAATATGTTTTTATTACTTATTGACATATTTAGCCAACAAGAAGAAAATGACAGAATTGAACATCATTATGTAAAATAGTAATTCAAGACTGTCTTCAGTTCTAGCAACATTGATGCTCTTAAACATTGTTTTAGAAATCAAAATAATAAAAACAAAATATTGTGTATGATGTGCCTATGACTACTATAATTTCAGCTACTGTCTATAGTTTTGATTATGTACTTTCCAATAATTTTCTTCACAGTCTGATTTGAAAGAAATTCAAATATATATATATCTTTCTTCCGAACTCTCAAAAATCTCTAAGAAAAAATGAGATTCAGTCATTGCAGTAGATTTCTAATGATTGAAGAATAGATTAGTATTTACGTTACCTCATAAAGAAACTTTGTAGGTAGACTTAAACTGTCAGTGGCGAAACAAGTCTGTTTGGCGCCGCTGGTACGAAATACTTGGACTGCATCTCTTTTTTTTTATATATTTATGTTAGGGACATATCCTAATTAACGTTATAAAAAACAGTTTGTTTAAGTTTGTTTGTCGTTCAATTACGCCTCAAAGGTGCTGAATGAAATTTTGCATGTAGGTAATCTATGACACGGACTAGGTTATAGGCTACTTTTCCTATCGATCGATCAAGTAGTTCCCATGAGATAGATTGTACATGTATACAGCACCACAGATCTGAATGGAAACCTTCCCAAAACTGTCGATTAGATGGCGCAGTTTTAAATCGCGCTATGGTTTGGTTGACAATGAGTGCATTTAAGGAGATTGTTTGTAGGCGCGGACCACGATTAACATAGGAGTTACCTGATATTTCTATAATACGATTTATACGGTAATACATAAGCAAGGCTTCCGGAGGAAGCGACGGTAGCAAGCTAGTATCAAAATAAATTAATGAAATGCTTTATATGCTTCTTTTTTAGACAGAAAATTACGAAAATATATAGAAAAGTTTTACAGAGATAAGTTCTCTATTCTGCATTCATTGGTTTGCGGAGATACCAGTCGTACCATCCTTTCTGCGGCTCTTTATACTGTACTGAACTTTAATTTACTTACAAACTTTTCTATTTTTCTTTTGTAGCGATATATTGAAGGAATTCCTAAATGCTAATTTTCACTTGATGGCTGATGTTTACGTAAAGCCATATTGTAGAATGGGATCTTACATTGTTGGAATGGCCTGTGGGTGGTTTCTCTATAGAACTAAGGGCAAATTTACATTTTCTAAGGTAAGCTTATAGATTTATTTTTTAGCTGTATTGAAAATAAATAATGATGTCTCAAGAAAGGATAATTTTTTCCCCAAAAGTTATGGTTTGTAAACAAACTTATTCCTGCTTTCTTCCTTTCATCGACTTTGGCCAACTATGGACCACGGGCTAGCCCTACCTGACAAAGTCAGGGTGAGGCTAGGAAATTCCAGAAAGGGGACGAGATTCACATCCCGTCCAGAAATAACCCTGAGAGAGTAAGTCCCAGGGGAGAAACGGACGAAACACAGAAGAAGAAAGATGAAACATCCATGCTCTCGACCGGGATTTGAACCCAGGTACCGGCACACAGACCGCACGGCAGACCGACGCCTGAGACCGCACGACCACGACGGCACGGCTCTTTAGTGCTTTATTTAATAGGAAGCATTTTCTTTATTTTATACTACAGTGGTACCTCGGGTTACGAACTTAATTCGTTCCAGAACTCGGTTCGTAACGTGAAACGTTCGTAACCCGAAACATTGAAATCAATGAAATAGAGACGATCCGTTTCAAGATGAAAGAATTGTTCCTTTTTATTAACATCCGGTCGTTTACCTGACAAAACGCAAAGAATGCGTATACTTCACGTATTAAATAAAGAAAAAGAAAACCAAATAAATTAACTGTCAAATAATTAAATTTAATAAATATATTATACAAATAAATACATTACGACGTCTTGTTTACATCGGAAAAAGAATCATGTGGGCGCGGAGAGATACTTTCAGATGCTAGATTAGACGCCTTTGGTGTGATTTGGTCCCGTAACTTGTAACTTTGTACTGTACGCGATCGTTTGTCTCTCACGTTAAACATTGCTCTCTCTCTCTCTCTCTCTCTCTCTCTCTCACCTTCGTTCGTAACCCGAGGAACTGTTCGTTATCGAGACAAAAAAATTTCGAAGTTCTTATTCGTAATCGGAAATGTTCGTGACCTGAGTCATTCTAAGTTTTACTGTAACCTAAGTTTTACTGTAATTTAAATTTCCTGGCTTTGCTGAGACTTTTATTTTTAGAATATCAGCATTTGTGGAAATTTGAAAATTAAACAACACATTAAACTTTATTTCCATTTATTCATTCAAAAAACTCTAATAATTTGTAAATAATATATCGGTTAAAGAATTGTTTATATTTCGCTAAAGTCGCTACTTAAATATATACCGGTAAGAAATATTGATTTTTAAAATTTTTCAATTGTATTGAAATGAAAATTTTCTTTATATTGAAATACATACATAAATTTCCTACTTTGCAGCAAACTGAATTATTTGTATAACGATAACTGAAATGTATAAATGTATTCCAATTCTACATTATTGGAAGTAGGATTAAGTATGGCACCTCCACAAGACTAAACTAAAAACAAACAAAAAAACAAACATACATTAAAAATAAAATAAAGGGAATTCTGTCCTCAATGAAATTTCCATGCGCATTAAAATAAGAAAAAGTGCCTAAAAATTCATTAACACTTTAAAAAGAGGTGAGACAGTGTTTATAAGCAATACAGCTGTTTTGGGATGTCCCTTGTAAACACTGGTCTTATTCTTTTAGGTGCTTTTTCTCATTTAAATTGCGCGTGGAAAATTCGCAGGACACCCATAAATTTCCTTTATTTCATTTTTATTGTGTTTTAGTTTAGTCTTCGGTGGTGCCTTACTATTCCTGCTTCCATTTCTATGTCTGTATTGAGACC
>JAFIDM010000006.1:14896372-14924483 GCA_023159025.1 Thereuonema tuberculata
GGTAGGATGGGCGGTCGAGTGATTGCTTGTGGGCGTGGCGGTGCGAGAAGGGTGATTTGTTCACGGGCAACGAGTCTTTGGACAGATTAAAGTATATGGTTAAGTATATTGACTTAACCCATATAGAATCGTTATAACGCTTAGGATATGTTAAAATGTGGATTCCTTGCATTTTTCATAATACATCATTCATCTCATTAGCAGGAATTATAGGGTTCTGAAAATCTCAATAATGGCGTGTATCCCTAACATGGGATGCAGTAAGGAAATTAAAAATCGTTATTACGGATAGCAGTGGCATGCTGCGCCAGTCATCATAGAACCGGCTGCCAGATTTCCCAATATACCGGCAATCCGATACAAGGCAACATAAGGCATTTACCACACCCTTTGGGTTATCTTGAAGGATACCCTTGTGTTTAACTGCTCTCCTGTTTTTCCTGGCTTGATGATTTCTCGTTCCTCACCAACTGCTGTTGAGTGGCGCATCCTCCGATCTTCCACCATTGGTTTATTTCTCTATATAACCATCAGCAATCTAGCCATCTAGCCAAAACATGTAATTTTTAATGTGCTAAATGTTTTTTTTAAATTACTTAATTCTGTGTTGGCCACCAAATTCGGTTCAGATAAAGAAGGAAAAGAAATTACCAAAAGTAAAATTTGTTTCAGCTTTTGTAAGGAGGAAAGCTTTAAATAATAAAAACAACAGAACATTTTTAAAAGAATCCAAAATAGAAAATGTATTTTTATAAATTAAGGCTGAATTCGATTACATGAAACTGTTAATTAAAATCATAATAAAATTGAGCTTGATTGTACTCGAACTTTCTGTGACTATAATTTTCTCAATGAAACAAGAACTTTTCATTTGATTAGTGGGTGATGGATTACTACTTCCGGGATTTCTCAACGACATCTATTGCAAATCATCTTAACTGTTTTCTAAATTCTACAAACTAAATAAGCTTTATTTTCTTTTTTATTCGTTGCAGCTTAAATCTACCTACAAAGTGTTATTTAAAAATAAAAAAACAAAACAAAAACTTTAACGTGTAAGAAATTAACATAAAAGCATAAAGAAATGACATAAAAATGAAAAATATCATGGATGAGAGTCTGGGACGGCCGTTTCCATTCTTTTTGTGGACTCGTCAGCCAGACCCACTTATCACACGAAAAGCTCAGATAGTGCAAAAGCTATAAGGGAAACACCCGGCTGTCTCCTCGGAAAGAAAACACATTTAAAAAATTGAAAAATAATTTTTAAATGTTATATTTTTTATTTCTGTATCATTTCTTTATTCTTTGTATTAATTTCTGGCACGTTCAATCTTTTCTTTATATTAAACCAGGGTTGGGTTCAGCCTTGGTTCTTTATATTCAGACTCCTTTGCACCTCACGGTTCAGCTGGCCAGGATTTGAAATTATGTCTGTTTTAGATTGTTTTTAAATGTGTTTTTTTTAGAGGAGGTCACAGCCTGGGCCGCGAGTGGTTTCCATTATCACTTGTGCAGTACCTGAGCATTTCATCTGGTGAGTGGGTCTGACTGACGAGTCCTCAAAAACAACGAAACAGCCGTCCCAAACTCTCACCGATGAGCTCAGATATTTTTCATTTCTGTGTCATTTCTTTATGCTTTCATGTTCTTATTTTTATTTTGATATTATTCATATTTTTTTATAAATTTTATTTTATTCCAAATTTATTTATAAGATATCAGTTGTTTTTAATTTTATTTTTATTTTTATGTTTATGTATTTCAGTATTGAATAATGTATTTCAACTTTATTTTAATGTTGTAGATTGAACTAAACAAATTGATCCCTCCGCATTTAGGGCCTTTTTATATTTGAATGAATTCTGCAAAACAGCCAAAACAGAGGCTAATTCGATCGGGTTGTGATCGCACTATTATGGTGGTAATCTTTATATTGTGGGATTCTTATAAATAAATTTGGAATAATATAAAATTTATAAAAAAATATGAATAATATAAAAATAAAAATAATAACATAAAAGCATAAAGAAATGATACTGAAACTAAAAAATATCTGAGCTTTCATCGGTGAGAGCCTGGGACGGCTGTTTCGTTGTTTTTGTGGACTCTTCAGCCAGACCCACTCACCAGATAAAATGCTCAGATACTGCACAAGTGATAAGGGAACTCGAGCCCCAGGCTGTGGCCTCCTCTAAAAGAAAACACATTCAAAAAAAAAGAAGCATAACAGACTTAATTTCAAATCCTGGCCAGCTGAACAGTGAGGCCCAAAAAAGAATACCAAATATTTACAAAAATTACTAACATTTCTAGTTAGTTAATTGTACTTTACAATAACAAAAATTTCTTAAATTTGCATCATTAACGCAATGACCTTGATCGTAATACCTATTAATTCTATAAATCTTATTCACAATCCGAAATCCATTCTTAATTCTTTCGTAATTTACTTGTTGAAAATAATATTGTTGTTCTACCTCACCTGTGAGAACAGCCTCAAACAATGCGTTACTTGGAGATGTTTCAATTACAATTCGAAGGGTGTAAGTAGCATAACGAGAATCAGTTAGTACATCTTTCGAATAGGAACTCACTCGTTTTGCATTTTCTGTTCGTTTCAGTTTTAGTGTTTCACAATCACTATAGGGGGCAATTATTTCATTGATTGCATTAAGTAAAACCATAGAAGCATTTTGAACTTCAGGTGAATTAGTAGGTACCAAGGTCTCTTCATTACAGGGACATAATTCCATGGGAATACCAGCAACAACACAAGTTCGGTTGACTGGTATAGGATACCAAATGCTATGACCAAATGGACTCCATTGTTTTCTTGGTTTATTCCAACGTTGTGTTATTATGTCCATCATTGAATCATAGACATCATAAAAGGTTGCAAGTCTTCTCTCGTTTATCCTAAGGTTCTCAGTCAGATAAGGGTATTTAGTGTGAAGCCATTTAGGAAGAGATATGGCAAAGAATGGCATCACCTTCTCTCTCCTACCTAAAGCAGTTGTACTATATTCACCATATCGAAACCCATGATCTCCCATTAGTATAGTAATGGTGTTGTTTAATTTCCCTTTGTTGTGTTGATCTTGTAATAATTGAGATAATGGTTCATCCACAATCTGGGGTCTATTAAAATGATCATGACTATATTGATTAAGAATTGACATGAGGAAGTAACATCTGTGATGGGAATGAACCTCATCTTGAAACTTTGATATCCAACTGAACAGGAACTTATAATCTGGAACATTACCAAAACACATATCTTTGCTTATTTTCGAAAGAGGTGATATGTTTCGTTCAATCCAAAATGGCCTCATGTAAAAGTCAGTGGGTTGTTTTAAGAATCCTTTCTTCAAATAGTTAAATGTTGCAGTAGGTCTTCCATCCTCAGCATATCCAGTTATATATCCAACTTTAGAGAAATCTTTCCATATGAATGGACACTTTTCAAAATAATCCTTGGTACAATTGGGCAGACCTACCTCATTCACAAAAGGCTGTATTCCCATAAGCAAAGCTATGATATTTGTGATGGTGCTCAATGAAATACTGACCATATTTTTTAAGATATTAGCATTTAAAGTGTAAATAAGAGTGTTATATGTTTTTGGCAGTTGTCTGATGAAGTTTGCTTGTGATGCTGAATCAAAGAAATATATGAACACTAGGGTACTCATTATTCATGGGTTTTTCATTGTTTTGGGGCAGTTCTTTTGCTGGGATCCAAAAGAATACATTGGAATAGAAATATTTATCTTTTTGTAAACAGTTAATAGTTAAAAATTCATCAATCATCTGTAAACTACCATTGAAATGAAAGAACTGATCATAAGTCACTTCAACATCATTCTTTGTAGATCTTCGAAAATAAGAGTAAGTACAATTTAAAGTATTTGTTTGTATTTTATGGAGTTGGATCTCAGTAATATTCCACAGAAGTGTACCGTTATCAAGGAGTTCCAAAAGGAATGGTTGGACTTTGCCACACTCAAGTTTCGGTTGTATCTTATAAAATGATTTCACTTTCACATCCCACGGATTAACTAAAGAAGCTATACATGATCCTATTTCGATATTTTGATTTTCCGTAGTAATATTGTATCTACAGTTAGGTAACATCCAGAAATGATAGTATGTACCGAGTAGTAACGTGAAGCATAGGAACCCACACCATTTTCTTTCACTGATTGTTCTTTTTGATGGATAAAACCCCCAACAACATAATTTCCTTGTTGGAGTGATGAGTAACATGACTGAGTTGCCTTGTGATGTAAGGTTCTGAAATGATAAAGTTTTATAAAATAAATGTCATTGTAAACAATGATGTTTAAGTCAAGAAATAACGAATTTCTATTTAATCATGTGTCATTATTTATCAATATTGTCAAAATGTTATTAAGAATATTTTGGCAACCAATCAAAAATAAAAAATATAAAATATTTTCAGTTTTAAAGCAAGAAAACAATAAGAAAGCAAACTGTAAAATGAATATTGAAAATAAATTGCACAAATGGAAATAATTTTACTTGTGTACAAATACTTAGAATTCCCTTCAAAACCGAACTAGTTTCGGACTCTCTTACAGAATCCTTTATCAACGTCTGAAAACATCAAGTGGATGACCAGTACTTGAACCAAATCGAACCCATATCGCTGTAGCTATATCGATCGGCCAAATCAAAAAGGAAACAGTAAATAAATCAATCCAAAAAAAGTATTCACATACATGGTAAAAAATTTCAAAGTTATAACTTCGCAATTATCCTTTCAAAATTAAAAATCGTGTCCCCGCAATTTGTGGTGAAAGATATATCTCTTTCTAACGAAAATGTTCAGAACACGGTTCTAGGATATTAAGATATAGGCAGGTAGTTTTCTCCTGCAGCCAGTGCTGGCTCCGACGTTTCTTGGGAAGAATTGTAGTCTGGGTTTTGGAGAAGGCTGGGTGAACGAAGGGCCAGTCTGAGGGTGAAAGAACCTCGGACAAAGATTGAATTCAGTTCCTCAATCAGCAGTCAGTGCTTATGCTAGTGGACTATCACTGATTACGTAGAAAGATTGAAAATTTTCTTAATTTTCTTTTTTTTTTATCAAAGAATCTTTGTTTTCTAAGAATTTTTCTATTTCAATTAAATAATATTTGCTGCTTTAATCCAATAAAAGATAAATTGTTTTGTAATAGCTATTTGATCTTTGATAAAAAATACAGATGATAATGGGTGAGTCTTTTAATGTCTGTGGGAACAGCCTCCATTCACAAATACCTACGAAGTCCTTATGAAGTCGAAAAATCCTGATTCCTGATGAAAATTTTTATAAAAAAAAAGTTAAAAAATAAACAAAAAAAAATTGTGTTAACAATATAATTGCACATAGTATGTATGTATGTATATATATATATATATATATATATATATATATATATTGTAGCGGGACTAAGGTGGTTTAAACTATGTGGTTCTACACTCTCATGTTGGGCGCCAACCGTTTCCATACGGTAAAATTTACTTTCCTGGTCGTCCCATCCCCGGATAATTGCTCAGCCCTCTCAGGTAAAGGGGATCACATCGCACCGTCACTAATTTAAGGACTACTACTTCAACAACTTAAACTTGAACTTAACAATTTATTTGCCAACTAAAAATAACAAGCTTCTACTTCGAAGACTGTGTCAATGCGAATTAACTTGGAGATTGTTTAGCTATCCTACTTACGCACCATTTCTCTCACTAATGCTGCACTAATAAAAAAAAACTAAAGTAAGGGCTTTCCACAATTTTATCCATTCACTTACAGTCGAACAGATGGATGGAAAACACGAGATCTGGCCATTAGCCTCTTCAGCAGGCCTCAAGGAATTTAGTATTTTGAATGTCTGTCACTAGGAAAATGAAGACCTAATGAATTTATTGTTTGTTTATTGACTGTTTTCAATTTATGAAAACTATATTAAAATATAGTAAAAGTCTATGCATTTCCCCATATTATAATTCATTTAAATATTTCAATTTACTTCGCCATTTTGTAATAAGACATGGATAGAGGCTATTCTCGCGTAAATTACGTGAAATCACGAAAATACGAGATCGTCAAGATCCGTCTGTTGGACTATAACTAACTGAATTCTCATAACTTCCTATTGCTAAAAGTAAAGTATTTTCACTGCTTTTTGGCTTTTCACCTTGTTTTGGCTTAATTTCACCTTGTGTGCGCGTGGGTAAATTCACTACACTGCACTATTAATGTTGTAATTAGCTCCGCTAATTGGACTGAATTTGACGCACTTGAACAACGAAATAAATTCCACTCACATTATTTCTCCGGTGCGGGTATTCACGCACGCTAATTTGTAGAACCTGGGATTTCCCTTTGACTTTTTAGGCTATCCACGGTTGCCGTTCTAACTATACAACTGGCTTTTCACACCCTAACCTAAGTTTTGGTTCGAAGTCTTGCATTCCGACTCGAACGAACCGAGAATTATCACTGGCATAAACAATACTTTGCAGGCGGCGAATGGACGAGAGAGAGGTACCGCAAGGCATTAAATACATTCAGGCCTCGCGCCATCTATTACGTAATTAACCTGGCGTCCTATTGCAAGGCGAGGTTGATTATCTTACCAAATAAGGCAAGTGACGTCACCAAAGGTGATGACTCCGATTGACCAATAATTAATCGGACAATTCCTCACAAGGAAATGATTGCGTCATAAATCCTTTAAAAATTAAATGGAATTTTCCGCGGCTAAGCTAAACGAATTAATTCTGCTTAAATTAATTCCGAAAAATTAAAATCTTAAATTTAATTTATTTCAAATTCAACTAAGCTTAAAAATTACATTGAATCTTAACACTAGCTAAACTTTTTTTTGGAAGACCTAAAATTACACTACACTGTCATAAGTTACGAAACCTTAATCTAAGATATTTTCCTAAAAATCCTAGCTTCAAGTTTAAAGCTAAGCAATTTTAATGCTAAAACTAAACTACTAAAATTGACTAAAATTAGCTAAACGAAAATTTCGCAATTGACTTACAACATTAAGCAACTTAAGATAATTTTTCTTAATTTTACATTTTTTTGGGGTTAAGACTGACAATAATAACAAATTTACTAAATTTCGACTGTACATTGAACTGTAATATATGCGTAATGTCACATTATATATATATATATATATATATATTACGTAACTGCATAATCAGTAGAATATGTTTTCTAATAAATGTTTTAACAAAAAAAGTTTAAAAGTAACAAAAAATACATTCATTGTAAAAATGAGACAAAAAAAAATCATTTACTCTACAGTAATATTTAATAATATTTACACTGTACAGTAATTTAGTGTTGGCCCGTAGCTGAGTGGGTAAGGGCACTTGGCTACTGGTTGGAGGTGACGGATTCGTTCCATGGCCTTGGCGGAAGGTTGGAATTTTTCCACGCTCAATTCTAAACTCCAACAGGTCCTATGGTCTACCCAGCTCTCTTTTGAATAGGTATCGGAGGTTAAAGGCTGACCACCCTACTTCAACTTGGTCACGGGACGCCGGAAGCCTTTCCTTACCCCAAAGGCCACATAGGCCTTTAGTTGGACACATTAGCTTTTTTAACAGTAATTTAGTAAGTACATAATCATTAGTGAGAATTATAATAAAGTTTTTACATTATTTATTAAATTTCATCCAAACTCACTTTACATTTCCAGAAACAGTCTTCAAATCCAGTCAACATTAATTAACTTTGTATATTTGAAAACTACAGCTCTATTAGTGATAGGCACAAATCAAGTATAATATTTTTACATTCACAGTGATTTAATACTCTATGATGATCCTGAGTTCCGCTGCACTGAGATCCTCCTGACAAACAATATTGTTGTGTTCTTATTGTTTGTTCTGCGTTAGTGTTGTTATAAGAATACAGTGACTGTAGTAGTTGCTTAGTCCTATTGGTCACGAAACGCCGCGCCGGGAGCCTCATCTGCAGCGACCCCAAAGGCCACACAGGCCTGTCGTGGGACACTTTAACTATATTAGTTAATTGAATACTGTCCAATATTCTGGCTATTGAGGCAATACAGTATAAGTACAATACATAGGTTTGTTTACATAAAATGTTCGCACAATGTTCAATTCTTCTAACGTCCAATTGGAAGGAATGTAATCTGTAATATCTATATTTAGAAATTATTTCTTTCCTAACAATTCTATTCATTATTTTAAATTAAAAAGATATTCTGTACATAGTGGATTCGTATGTTATTCTTTCCTCTAAGTTTTGGTGTAACCTACTAATAAAAGCCGAAATCTTGCCCTTGTACGTATATTTTCGATGCCAACAACTTGTAAGCAATGTGTCAAGAATCTGTTTTGAATAAACAGAAAAAACAGAAATTTAATGCAATCAACTGCATTATGGGCTCCATTATGGGCTCCTCTAGTTTTAAGAAACATCTGATGTTAATATTCCTGGGAAATCATTGAAGATCATAATTTACGTATAAACATCACTAAGTTAAGTTAAAGTGTCCCACTACAAAGGCCAATCCTCGCTTAGCATGAAACGGGTTAATTGTTATACAAGAAATACTTAGAATACAAAATTTTAACGTGTATGGAAACAATAAAATGAGAAATAAACAAAAACGCACAAGACTGAAGCCGTGCGAACACCACGCAACATTCCTGCAATTTAGTCGCGCGATTTTGACGTCACGAGTTGATATAAACCTTTGTCAAGCGCGAACACTTGCAACTCGGATATGCAACTCGAAAATGCAACTGACCCATGACAACGCAGATTTTAAATACGTCACGTGTGACGTCAAGCAAAATTCGGTTATGTCGTTTCAAACATAATATAAGAGTGAATGATTTGCAACATATGATAAATATTTTTTTTAAATTATTAGCCGCTATGGAATTTAATTTCATGTTGTTATTTCGAATGAAAAGTAACGAATGACCAACAGCCAATAAGAAGCCATGCTCCCCTGGAAACAATGACGTCATAACTTTTGCATTCTGCGTCAGCAGCCTTCGCGTTTGCCAAACCCGATGTGGAAAATCCAAAAAAATCGGGGTTTTGAAACCTCTCTGATAAATTCTTCCGCATACAATTACTACATTTCAGTATAAACTTTATTTATGCGTGAAAGAAACTCGCAATACTCTGATATTAATTGAGTATGAGCCTGTCTTCAAAACGAATCGACAGATAAAATTTTCGACCCCATTTTTTTCATGGGCGTGGTTTCACAACTGACGTGTTCCAATGCTGCCCTGTGATTGGGGAATTCGATGCAATTTTTCGAGTTGCAGCGGAGTTGCAGGTGTCCATGCAACTCGACTCCGATTTCAAAAGTTGCAAAGAAATTGCAACTCGTGACGTCAAAATCACTCGTGACGTCAAAATCACTCGTGACGTCAAAATCACTCGTGACGTCAAAATCGCGCAACTAAGTTGCAGGAATGTTGCGTGGTGTTTGCACGGCTTAAGAGTTCACTGATCTGTTTTTAGAAATTGGGATACCGGGATAATTGATAGGCTTATTTATTCTTTATTTAGGTTTTGATTTTTTTTTTTTAATAAGAAAGGCCGTTGTTGTGTCTAAGTTTTCTTTACATATTCAGTGAGCTATAAAATACTGAGTGGATCCAACTGACGATGGTCAGGAAACCTGAAATAGGCTGTCTTAGATTCCCGGTATCCCAATTTGTAAAGACAGATCAGTGAATACATTATACATTATATATTATACATTACACATTACATACATACATTATATCCTAGAGTCCAATGTTGTAGGCACTGGACTGTGGGATTCAATTCCTGGGATTTTTCCAGGGTTATTTCTTCTCCAAATGGACCCTAGTATTAACCCAGCTCTGTGTCAAATGGGAAATGGGTTTCGGGAACTAAACACGGTCTCGTTGGTCGTGAATCTATGGGAGCTTAAATCTCCCTCGCACCCTAGATATGTTGAAGTACAGATTTGATTTTTTTTTCCTAAAAATTCCAACCGGGTTAAAGCTAAGATCAAGAACTCAAACACTTAAGACAACTTAACTTTGTCGTAGCAAAGCGTCATTTTATCTTAAGGATATTTCAATTCATTTGCTGAATTAAGAATTCATGTTTAGCTAATGCAGTGTTTCCCAACCTTTTTTGTGCTATGCCCCACCTAAAGTATCTAAAGTATGCTACGCCCCATCAAATTAGATATAACTTTCACAACCAAAAAAAAAAAAACGACTTTTAACTTTTAAAAACCAAAAAAAAAAAAACCAACTATTTTTAGTTTTCCAACTGCCCCCCTTAACAATCAAATTGCCCCCTTGGGGCGTGCGCCCCACGTTGGGAAAGAGGGAGCTAATGTGTCCTAATTCTACTACGAATGATATCAAAATACAAGAGAAATAAGAATGAGTCTTTTTATAGAATATTTGAAATTCATGCAATTTCAATGACATTTGACTCCTACGTTCTGTATTCTATGTTACATCCCATAACACAACGTGTCCATAAAACTGTACTAAAACTTTCTTCTTTCTGGATTTGTCTCATTATTAGCTAAGAATTATGAAGTCTCAAATTAACAATTTTAATCGTATGTATAGGGCATAAATTCTTTATTCATTTTTAATACATTTATTGTTGTTTGTTTTAATTTTGGAGGTGCCACATTATACCGTAGGGGATGTTCTTATTGATCTCCGTACTGAGACCTCGCTGTTTGAATACTTCCAGCTAATAATCGCCAATAGAGAGTGAAACAGCTGTTCTGATGTCACCTAGTAAACATTTGGTCTCAATCATTGTTCTTTAAAATAATTTTAAGGATCAACATTTTATAAAGAGTTGACTAATGTCATTCGCTAAAAGCATAGATGCAAAACATAGTAGAAATCAACCTGCATTTTTCCCAAAGAGAACAGGTTAATACAAGTATTATATTTGTACAAACCAACCTTTTCTTATTGAAGCTTTATACAGAGAAATTACTTACAGTTTTTCTATTTGTCCAATGTTAATCTTTGCTAGTTCTTGTTTCATTCAAAAATAGATTCTTAAACTCTTTCTTCTTCTTCGCTTCAATTAATTTTGTTTCATTTGCTCGGAAACCATTAACTAGTATTTTCTGAAGGTACAGAAGTGGAAAAACTATTATTTGTTCTTTTCACGAATAGCTCTAACGAAAGAACGGTGACAAAAGTTCTTATGTGATCAAAGGTAAGATCCAATTGAACAATAGAATCAAACACAATATAATTTCCATTGATCCATTGCTTAGCAATAAACAGCTGTAACTTATAAACAGTCATAAACTTGATATGGAGCAGCATTCGTTCAATGGAAGTAACTTTTAGAACTTGAATGACATTTCATGACATGGGATGAGATAAAATTAAAATTAGTCAAAAATGTATAGTATCAATGGCATTTAGATAATTATTAGCCCACTATTCCTAGAATCAAGTTACAATTTCTCACTCTTTAAGAGGTCACTATTCAAGAGAATATAGGTATGTAGGCATATATTTCCCGTAAGAATCTCCATTAGCTCATGGGGTGCTGACGTTTCAATGACAATAGGGACTAATTGAAATCAGCTCAACGTTTGTCCCAATCTTTATCCCCTGGAAAGAAGCCGATGACCATTGATGATTTGAGTGAACCTTAGGATCATCCTCAAAGAAATAATCTAGGAAAATCCCGCACATCCGCCGGTTCCTCCAGCGAATATGATAATCGACTTCGTTCGTAAATCATCTCAAAAGACACCTACATCGCTGTAGCAGTTCAAGAAAATTACTTTCACCCTAAAACCTTGTAATTCCAATTTTACTATCCTGAGAAATCTGTCAATTAATATTAACAAACATTAGTTAAAATAAGTTAAGTTGAAATTTTGATTGTTGATGAGGAAATGAACAGAAAAAAATGAAATTTCCATTTCAAATCTATAAGTTGAATTGAAGATGAATAGTAAATCTATAAGATATCCTGAAATCGAATTCTTATAAGTAAATTATATCCAGGAGTGCCTAAATTTTGTTAGCAAATCATGATTTCATTACTATCGTCATAATGCTATGATTGAGTTTTTTAAAGATCTTGATTTAACGTAGGATCCATCACCAATTTTTGGCAATTTAGAGACTACTATTATTTTGTCATTATTTTTGTTAATTAGAATTGTATCCGTCCAAGCAGTGCATTAAAATATTGTACGAAACTATAGCCTTTTGAGTGCAGATTTGGAGCCAAATATCCAAATACGTTAGTCAAGTTTCAAATGTCATCACGGTTTTCTAATGAATCAATGTTCATCAGGTAAACATTGGACTTTGAACATCATTTGAATAACTCAATATTGATAAGAAGTTAACTCTTTTTGGCTTCCGACTTCAAGAAAAAAATAAAACTTTAACATCAAGATCCTAAAAGAAATTATTTATTTTATTTAATTTATTTATTTATTTAATGTAAATGTATACATTCAGTCCTACGAGATACCACTAATTGAAGTCCACTTTCCTCAAATCTTCTGCTTTTTTTTTCATGATAAAAAGAATTCAATGTTTTTGTGTCTAATACGGTTCTATGGGAATCTGTGTTATCTTAACCCGCACATTTCTGGACAACGACTCACAAATTTCAAATAGAAAAGTGACATCGTCTCATGTCCTTAAATGTGCAAGTCAAATTTCAAGAACATCCATTCAGCGGTTTTAAAAATTATTGGGGAAACACACAGACAGACACACACAAGACGGATTGATGAAGTTTAAAAAAACTTTAATTAAAAAGAAAAAATTCTGTGATCCTAATATACTGTAGAATGTAAATGTATAAAAGTCAAATATTATAAATAAATAAATCTGGACAAAATAAGAAAACAAGATAATTAATGCTTTTAGACAGTGTCAAAAGCAAAGCATAATATGCACAATTTTATAAACACAATTTTATCGGAAGCGATCACTTTTGATCCCCCAACTTCCGGTCAGGAAGTGGTCCTACAAGTCTGATTTTTTTGGACGTGGTCACCTACTTTTTGATGCTGAACACAATGGTAAAGATTTCATTCTAATAATTCTAACCGTTTGGCTACTACAGAGCGTGACATCCAGCAAAAAGTGTGACATTCAGCAACACAAAACCAATAACTTCCCTATGTTTTACAGGCAAGCTGTAAACTAGGGGAAGCAAAAAAAGGACAAAAAATGAACTTCAGTTGCTAACTTAATATAAAGTAAAATAAAAATCTTATTCGAATTTTTAAATTGAATAACTGAAGTCATATTAATAAAAATGAATTAAAAAATATTAATAGAATTCTAAAAAAGGTAATAAATTAAATTTTTCAAATTTTGACAAACTCCAAATTGATCAACAAAACTTAATTCTAATTAATAACAAAATATTATTTCCACAACAAAAAGTCGTATTTCATTTGATATTACAAAATTATTATAAATTATGTTTCATAAACAAGTTAATAATACACATAATACAAGAAGTAATAATTTATACATAAAACTAGCCTTTGATAATCCAAAAAATAACTTGACTTAGAATTAAAAATAAAAAGTTATCAATAAAATATTTGATCAATTCTCAAATGATTTAAAAAATATTGAAAAAATATCTACTTTAAAAAAGGTAATATATAGAAAGATAATACTTGGAGAAATTGTATGGGTCAACTAGTATGTTTAATACTATTCATTAATTTACTAATGGTTATTTACTGAAAATATAGTTGATTTTCATTTGAGTTATGGTTATATTTGTATTTTAGTTTATTTTTGAGCTGTCACAAACGTAGTTCGTGCCTCGACGCTCCCGCTAACCCTTTCTCTCCTCTCCCTCCTTCCACATCCCGCTTCTTGCATATTCCTCGCCATATCTCCATCATTTTTACATTTCTGCCTTCCTATCAATTCCTGGTGCTGCAAGGGTTCTCCTTCATTATTCCCCGCCAACACGGCGCCCTTATCCCTATTAAACTGTGCTTTTTCCGACTTTAGGAGTGACCGGTAAGTGCTTTTATGGCTGGTACACAAAGGCAACCAGCCCGTGAAAACTGTTTGCTTGCTACGTTAAGAGCTAATTCCTTTGTCCCCCTGTTGGGCATTGCATCAGAGTTCTGCTCTCAATAGGGGGAAGACAAAAGGAAAGGCCAACTGGGACTACGTCAGTGCTGCCACCCCTTCTTGACCAGAGGCGACGGAGGGGACCAACACCCCTCTCCAGGAGAGGAAAACAAGTCAACAAAGGACAGTCGGCGAGAGATTGTCAGGGAGCAGGTTCAAAAATCCCTGCTCGATCTCCCTCGCTCCTCGGAATCACACCGCCCTCCTGATCTGTGAGTCCCCGATCAGAGGTCGGAATAATTCCAAAAAGCTGGGCACCAGGATACTTGGTGCGATTCTGGATTCCCGCTGCATCTTCCCCTATAAGAAATCGAGCGGATCACCGTGAGCACCCGCTCGCATTTGGACCTCCTGTCCCCCAGAGCCCGCTGACGCCCACGCATCGACGGCAGCAGCGAACGTCCCTCCGCCGGAAACCGCAGATGATCTCCAGCGTCTCCAGCCCTGCCTGCCTCCTGCTTAGTTCGGCACCGTGAGTCTTCCCGTTTCCCTTTAGTTGTATCTCCCTTTCTTTCCCTTCCCCGTACCTGAAATAAAGCCTTCTTTTCACTCCACATAGCCAATCTGTCTTTCATCTTTGAGAAGGCGCGGGCCATCGGCGAGCTCCCTTCACTAGGCTAGCGTCCCACGGCACCTCCCTTTATTTCCCCGTCCAGTCTCCTCATTCACCCCCTTATTTACCTTTTCCCCTTTTTCCCCGTAACCGTGGCTTGCTTAGGGACGCAATAGATGGCGTGCGCCTTAAAACAACACGTGACAGAGCAAAATACTGTTTCTAAATTTTGTTATACTATACTTTCACTTTTAATATCTTGAAATATTATTATACTTCTTATCTGTTTTTTTTTTTGTTTTTTTTTTATTTATAAGATTATCTTTGTACAACTCCAAGCACCTACATAACAGGTATATTTTACCTAGTAGGACTGTATTATACTATTATTATTAATAATAAAATAATAATAAGAAGAAAAATATCTTCTTGTTGGTGTTGGTATTGAAGAAAATTATATAATAAGCGGAATTAGAATAAACACAAAAAGAATTGAAAAAAATATTTTTAAAATGAACGCGGAATTAAAACTGTTCACTAAAATAATAAAATATAAAATGAAATTGATTTTGTTTCACCTTCCTCTTACAAAACATTCCCTTAAATTTTCTCTTTAATGTAATTTATTAGAAGATTAAATACACTTACAACATGAAAGATCCAAGCTGTTGTAGATAAATCTAGAAGAGTACCATTGAAGCTTAAACAGATGGCGTCAATGTAGATAATGTTATTGATTAACTTAAGAGAAAAATCCAACAGCTGCTGAAGAGATTAGCATCAAAGTGAGACCAATCCTCTACATCAAGAGCCCGTATTAATTACGTGCGAAATACATCAGGAAAATAACAACCTACTTTTCATTGAATTGTGGAGTCGTAAACTTCCATTCAACTTACCTTTGAAGGTATCCACGTGATCAGATCCATTCGTTTTAGGAAACTGTGTCAACCATGGCGTTGTAAAGGCTGAGTTGCAGCACTAATTTAGTGGACTTGGGAGTGAGACTCAAATAATCCTTCAAATAATCCCAGTAATCGCAAGTTATGCTAATGCATCCTAACATAAGAAATGACTAATTTTCTTATGTTATAACAGCTTTAGCGAGGGATTTAGGGAGTCATTTTTGTGGGATGAGAGGGGATTAGAGAATAAAATAAATGTTTTTTGTTTGAGCCATAGCATTTTTTATGTTTTAAATCCTTTCAGCGTGATAGGCATATGAACAAACAGACAAGCTTACTTACTTAGATTTACTTACCACCCACGATAAACGGGCAGCAAGGTTTTTTCAGCGAGGTTTCCACGGGTTGCCTTAAATGGCATTTTCATAAGCATAGATTGCCATTGGTGAAATTATTGATGCGTACAACCATATTTTGATGGATATATTAATTGATGTTCAAAGCCAAATGCGATTCATTTTTTCAAAAATTGCAGAAACCTTTCCAATCCTACAATTGACATCAGTGTCTAAATCTCCATTCTTTCAACTGAGACGATCTACATCCTTAAGTTTAAGATTCTATCAACAGCATTTCCAGCATTAACACGCATATTCTTCGTTTTATCTGTACTGATTCTGAGCTCCACAGAAGTAGCCATTCTGGCGAATTGGGTGTCATCTGCTATAAGTCATCAGAAGTTTCAACCAGAAGAACAATATCATCTGCCAAATCAAAGTCAGTGAGATGTGACTTCATTCCAAGAAATGCCCATATTCTGGTCACCCATTGCCTTTTTGATGATAAAGACAATAACAACCATGACGTTGTTATAAGACGTTGACAAGACGCATCCCTGTCTAAAGCCTTTCTTTCTATTGAAAAAAGTGGTTCTGTTAGTATCTGTTTTAATGGAGCAACTCGAACCAACCTATAAATTCCGAAAAATACCAATGAAACGTTCAGGGTTTCCATAAAGTACTTTTAAGACATTTTTAACATATTCTAAAATTAATTTAATAAAAAGATGAGACACACAAATAATCGATGATAACAATGATATTGCATGTTGAAATGCGACGCAATATTCAATAATATTTCATAACTAGCAGCAAAGCCTGTAGTACGGTAGGCATAAAAAAATCTGAAAAATCATTTTATTATCAACTATCAAATATAAAGTAAATGTAATCTAAATACTGTGCTAACTTGTGAATGAAGTTTCTATAGCAAAAATGGTTTTGAGTTTCGAAATCAGCGTAAACAATTGAATAAGTATGCCAAATTTCATTAAAATGGATGCAGTGGTAACAAAATTATTTGGTTTTGAACGTATGTTTTGTTAGAATTTCAGTTGTCGAGGTCAGTTCCCAAGAATAAAATTTCATGGAAACAACATGGAACGACACAATGAACTAATATTTTCATCCAATTTGAGTACCCTTGATTGAACGGTATCATTGAGAACCGTTGGATCTATCTTAATAGCTTAAGTATATCGAGTTATAAGCAGACAGACAGACGAACTTAGCCAAATTATATGTATATATATATTTGATTCAATTGATGATTTGATTTGAATTTTTTTTTAATGTTTATCAGACCTATTTAGGTGTACTTCTTACCTGTACACCTTTAATATAGGTTCTGAGAGTTTAATCTAAAGGATCATTTTCCACCCAAAAAGAAAAACGAAATGCCAACCATATCTTAAGTTTAATTTATCTAAAGAATAATTAGTATTTTTGACTCATAACGCCGAAAGGCATTTAAAACTCACCTTTGTATTTAACAATAATGCCATGTCTCCATTCTTTTGGAATACATTCTGTTTGCCAACATGTGTTGCATAATCTAGTAATCAGGAAACCCACCCAATATCTGTGAAGTTTTCGAACCATCTGACATGTTGATCTTCTGTTAGTAAAAGTAGGTCATTTTTATCCTTAATTGGGTTATTTAAGCTAGGTTCCCGTAAGTCGCACGTTTCGCATCCACTCCTGAGAAAAGTGTGTTCATATACTTTTGTACGTTTCCAAGTAGCTCGTGGCTCTGTTTCCTAAGTGAAGGTCCCCGGTTCGAATCTCCGCTGATGAAAACGTTTGCAGTTGGTTTCTTTAATCCTATGTCAGTTACATTGGAAATGTATCAAAATTATGCAATGAAAACACATTTAATAATCCATTTTGACAAACGTTTCATAGTTTGTTATTTTCTTAATGTCGCTTGTGAAAAAGCAGACGTTGTAATGTGGGATTGGGAATATTGTTTTTCGTTTTTTTTTTTGGAGGAGATTTGAGAAACACAAATTGATTATTACAAGGAATAAAGTCCGAATTTTCACAATGGAGATTATGAAAATAACAAGGTGTGGAATGTTTCGTCAAAATTGATTATTAAATGTATTTTCATTTACATAATTTTGATACATTTGTAACGTGACTGATGTAGGGATTGAAAACAAACCACTACAAATGCCTTCAGCAGCGAGATTCGATCCGGGGAAACTCACGCTAATGAAATCGAGTGCTTAGACGCTGCGCCACGGGCTGCTTTGAAACGGCGTAACATACAAAAATATGGGATTGGGTGCGAAGCGCGCTCTACAACTTACACCAACTACAGTCCTAGTCCTTCACGTGCAAAGAAAATGGATGGAATAGGTTAGAGGGACATTCACACCTTCCGCTGTGTCGTTTTTATCGGCATCTTCTTGGCCTTTCTGTTCAATCCAATCCTTTTTATCAGATCGCCAGCTTAAATAGACCAACACATAGAAATAATGTGCAAATCGAATAGATTCAATAAATTATTTTTATTTCATAAATTTAATATACAAATCTTATTTTTTTACAAATCAAAAAAAGGTAAATCTACATTGCCATTTCACATTTTCTTTTTAAATAATATTATTTTTTAGAATAATATTTATCTCGAAGTCTGAGAGCAGGTGATTCGACCAACATACTGAGGAAAAATGCTGCCAACAAACTTAATTGAAAATTTCCAAAGGCAAATAATAGCTAAAAAGAAAATAAAAACAAATAAGAATTATTTAGACAGTGAGAAACTACGACAGTGGTTCCCAACCTCAGATCGCGATCCAACTTAGGCTGGCAGGGCATCGGAGGTAGGATTACGAGAAGATATTATGAAAAACGAAAAATCAAAAAGAAGTAATAAATTAAAATGAAATTTTAGTGAAATCCTATTATTTTAAAAGCAGTTCCGGCACAGCCTAGTGTCTAGGCGGCAGCTTCTCACTATACAGACGTGTCAGAATCTGGGTTCGAATCCCGGCATCGGCGTGGATGTTTCAATTTCCTTTCCTGTGTTTGTCAGCCTCTTCTTCACTTTCTCTTCGGGGCTGAAGCCATACCATAATGACTTCCTGAGAAAGGCAACGGGAAACCACCTCAGATTCTTTCCCAAGAAAATTCTTTGGGTTTAACCATAAAAGTCGAGAGTCGGAGAGTTTAAGCAAAAATATTATTTTGAATAGGTTTTACGTGGAAGGGTGGAGGGAGCTCTTAAGAATGTTCTATGACCAGCTCAACAGTCCAAACTATAACTAGTACAGACATAATGTTTTCTTGGAAAACTGTGACTTGTAGCCTTGGGGAAAATACGAGTTCAGGCTTATGGTCACTTTTTTTATCACAGGAAGTGGCTGAAAATGAGTAGAAACTTCTACAACGTAAACTAGGAACGGATATGAATTATACATTGGAACTCTTGTGACTGACAGAGGTGAGGGAAAACACGGTCTTCTCACAGAAATGAAAGATATTCTGTTAGCTAAGTGGACACTAGGAAACTAATTCCATCTTTGTTTCTTAATTACTCGAGTATTTTATAAATTTTTCAACTTGTTCGATTATTTAGGAAGTGAGGTCATACATACTTTTTTATGATTAGTGACAAAAGTACGTCCTGTTAAAGGCATTGAAATAGTATTAGTTAATTTTTGTTAATTTCAATATTTTTTTTTATATACTTCATGGGTCGTGCGCCATTGCAGCTTTAGAGTAGTGATCAAAAAAAGAAAAGAAAAAAGGTTGGGAACTATTGGTTTACACTTGATTCACTTGTAATATGGAATTTTATAATTCTATAGATTCCTTAAATTGTTCTTATAATCAAGAATAAGTAAAGCAATGCCCCATAGACACTATAGGTTACTTTCGTTGCCCGCCAAAAAGAGAAAAAGAGAATATAGCTTTTATTTCACTTGCAAGTGTCTAGAAAGCATTAACCTATCATATTTCAAATACGTAATAGAACTGGGCCTAAAAAATGATAGGAAAGTAAATAAATAGTACATATTCTATACGCTATCATATCAAATACTTATTAGAGATAGGCCTAAAAGAATGATAGAAAAGTGAAATGTAAATACAGCTTATGCATCGTAAAATATTTTTTCATTCTTAGCTTATAGCTTTATCTTAAATTTATAATAAACTGATACAGTCACGCGAATCTTTAACTCAACTGATGAGGGCGTCTTGCAAATAAACTACAGAAAGAGTGGTAACGAATGTAAATTTAATTAATCTAGTCGCCGTATGAGTGGAACGCCGATAAGCGAAGTCTACTGTCGTAATAACTTCTGTTTAAGAACCCTAGAGGTTTGTGCTTACGTAAATCATCATAAAATGTATATATGAAGCAGACATACAAAAACAGGTCCAGGAGTTTTGAGTGAGTGCAAAAGTTTAGTTTTTTTTTTTGTTTTTTTTTGTATATATTTTCTGCTAATTTCAAATTTTCCAAACGAAAAATACACTATTGCATTCTACCCTACCTGCACAGATGAGTCCGGGAACTTATGATAAGCGCCCATCAGGGCCGTAGATTACGAATATATAAGCCATTTAAAATCTACTGCCCATTTATATATTTCCACTTTTTGACGATTTTTCCGATCTTCAAAACCTTATACTCACGTTGATTTTAGAGCTTTTGCCATAAAATTTTTAGATTCTTTAAGGCGTTGGCTTTAACTACGAATAAGTAACAAAGAAAACTGCTCAAGGATTTTTAGGGGGAGGGGGTCCTTTAAAGTAAACGGGACCTCAAAGTTGTGACGTAGATAACTGCCGTAAATTTTGAGCTGAAACTTATATGGGTATTAAATACCCTTAAGAATTCGGCTGGTTTGTATTTCAACCAAATCAGATCACGTTTCAAAACGGCGGCCGATAGACATTTTCATTTTTTTTTACTTTTTTCTATCTTCAAAGCCTTATTCTCATGTTGTTTTTAGAGCTTTTGCCACGAACGTTTTAGAGCTTTTAGGGCATTGGTTTAACTACAAATAAGGCACAAAAAAGTCGACATCTGTTCACGGATTTTAGGGGGCGGGGCTTAGAAGTGGTGCAAGACTTCAAAGTTGGGACGTAAATTTTGAGCTTTTCAGTGAAAACTTTTACGGGTACTAGATACCCTTAAGTATTCAGATGGCAATTTGTCAATTACTATTTACAAATCTCAAGGTTGTTAAACTTTGGGAAATGCACTTGCCACAGTGGATGCGCAGCTAAGATATTTTGTCTTTTTTACGACGCGACGGCAGCTTAATTGCATTTAATTAATCCCATTTAATAATTGTGTAGAACTAAGCAAATGAAAAAAAAAAAAAGGCAAAAAAGAGATTTCGTTCTAACCTATCTTTCTTTAGGAAAAGGTTTTTTGTTGTGCAAGTTAGCACAACATTTATTGTTGTTGATTTTGTTGTTTCGGGGATCACTGGCAGGTGTGATGGTGGCCTTCACTTAGATCTTGCCTTTCTGGGTCTTTTATCGGGGGAGACGGATCGGGCTGATGAGTCCCGTGCAGGACGAAACGGCCGTTCCCGATTCCTTCCGATAGTTGAATGAGAAAGGCAATTTATTCCTGTTTCCATCCCTTGTTTTGTTTTGCTAAAATCTAAGTTTCATTTTGTCTTACGTTTAACATTGTAATGAAATAACTGGGTTTGAAATAAGATACGGGATTACTTACTTATTTAATTTTTTAAATATAAATAATTTGAATAATTCTATGAATAATTAAATACAAATTGAGATTAGATGTTATATATATTAAATTAATATTATAATATTAATAATATATTTATTATTGCTATTTGTAGATATAAATATTAAGTAAAATATTTTTCGCCCCAAAATATCATGGAAATGTTTAATTAGTAATTTATTGGCTTCAAATGAAAATTTAAATTAAATATTAATATTTTGACGTAATGATTAAAAGTTTATTTAATCCCGGCATTTGCCTCGTTCTTGTGAGAAGTCTCGAGAAGCGTCAGAAGTATGAGAAATTAATTAGAGTGAATGTTACCCAGTCCCTTAAGAGACAATGGGAGAAGCCCACATTTTAAGAGCTGAGACTTGTGACGTAATCAGAAGACGTCAGAACAGAACGTGTGGCTTCAGCGTTGCCATTTGTCAAAGCCAGAGGAGCGGTTCATTTGAACGGGACAACTTATTGGTCGAGTAATCACCTGCAATGCAGTTACTGAAGCCACTGAAGAGTCGGGAATTAGGCGAAAGAAAATTGGACACAAGCAAATGGATGATTCAGGAAAGGAAGTGTAAATTAGACTGCCTCAAAACTGTAAGTTATAATAATTACTTATTCCTTAATTATCGAAGAGAAGACTCTACAAGGAGAAACGTTAGTACTTTGTTATTCAAGGAATTGAGTAGTAATTCTGAAGATAGTGTTGCCATATTTATTATTTAAATTAGTACGAAAGTTCAGTATTATATTAGTACGGAAATTCACCGAATATTTTTTAGTGCGTCGATAGTGCTTCGATTAGTGGAATTATTCAAAGCTAGAATAATTCGAAAGTGCTTCCTAAATTGATTTATTTCAGAATTAGCCTAAGTAAGTCTAATTCTCGCAGTGTTACAGGCAACGTTTGAGTTTAAGTGATAAACAGTGATAAAGTGAATTTAGTGTTAATGTTTCCAGTAACTTTGAATTGAAACTTCGCCATTGGTTTTGTTTCAAGAGTGCTTCATAGAATTAGTAGAAGTGTGAACTAATTAAGTATTAAGTGCAATTCATCCATTAAGTTTATTCATATTAAACACACAAGTGAAAGCCATTCACAACTGCAGTGAACTTTTAAATAAGTTTAATCATTAAAGTAAAATTACTTTGTGATTTTTAATAATAAAAAAAATATACAGCAGTTGTTTCACTTTTCACTATTATTATTATTATTATCGTTATGAGAAGGAAGTAATTGTTCTAAATAATTACATTAACTAATTATTGATTAACTATTAACTTTTCTACTGTAGTAACATTAATTCAATTAACTTTACTTATTCGTAAATCAATTATTGATATTATCTTTTTACCTTATTTTTCTGTATCTTTTTTATTCGAACTCCCGAATTTTCCGAAATTAAAAAAACACCGACAGTGTAATTTTTGCAAAAGGTGATGAAATACACGAGAGGGGGGGGGGGAATTAAGCAATTTTTTTTTTTAAATTCAACCACTCAAACAGAAATAAAGTATCATTGTTTGTAGGTTTGTCAGTTTTGTAAATTGTCCTTTTTACGGAGCTAGGTATACTGGGCGTATCGGACTGAGGAGAGGTCAATAAAACAGTCTCCCATTCCCAGTACAAATACCAAAAATAGCTCAGTGAATATTTGTGTTTTGGTTAGTTTAATGCGTTTTTTGTTATCTTTTAATGTCAAATTCCAACCTTAAAAAAAAAATATTTCTTTTTTGCGTCTTTTCGTTGTTTTCTGTTTGAAAAATGTCGTTAAGGTTTTACGTTACGTTAATCAAAAATCATTACATTATTTCGCGAACATTATTAAGCGAAACGTTTTCCAGCACTGCTCTGTGGAGATAATCATGTATTACATTTTAAATTAATAGCGTTGACTATTTGTTATTCAACTTCAATAGTTTTGCTTTTCAAGGGTTTTTTTAATCGATTTGTTAAACGGTATCATTGAATATTTCATATTTACTGTCCATTTGGTTTTTTTTTTCTTGATTTATGAATTACTGTGAACGTTAAAATTATGCTTTTCATTCCACATATGATGTTTTCTGTTTCAATGAAACGACAAGGGATTAATTATTGTGGATTATTTATTTTTTTTCGATTGTTTTTGTTCTCGGAGGCCATTCCGGGAGCATGAGTGGTTTCCCTTTGACTTTCGCGCAGTCTGAGCCAAAAAACATCAAGGGTAAATTCTGCTGATGATTTCTAACGAGGATGAAACAGCTGTACAGGATTCCCGTTGATGTTGGCTCAGTGTGCGAAGGCATATTTACATTCCAGTTGTGGTTTTTTTTCTTGATTTATTTCTATATCTATAATATTAAAGGATATATTCTCCGATCTCGATATTAGTTTGCTAAATAAATAAAGCGGTATTTTTTTACGTTACATATGGAAGGATTCCGGAGCGAAAGGACAATAGCAGGCTAGTAATTTATATTTGAAATATATCTTGAATTTTTGTAATTTCCTTAATCTATTTATTGAGGCTATTCCGTGAAAAAACCGAATTGATCAATTGCTGATTATATTAGAATTGAACCAAGGAGAGATCGAAAAGGTAGATACAGAAATAACAGATCATCAAATTCTTCATTTCGTATATTCTTAGGTTAGACTTTTATACTGAAGAATAGAAACTTGAATTTACTACTATTAAATTTTATTTTCTTAATTCGTTTTTGATATCTATCATTTTATTGGAATGAAAATTATAGAACTAATCTTAAAAACTAATATTTTAAATTTAACAAGACAAGAACAATAATTCTATATTAATTAACTTACCAGAAGAGAATACGAATAATGAAACGGTTGACTTGTTGAATTGTAAACCTTAGATAAAACATTGGTATGAATCAGAAACGTTGAATAAGACAACTGACTAATTGGCAGATGTCCACGCCACGACAGAAGAGTATTTAGGAATCCTGTAAAAAAAACAAAACAATAAGTAAACATTAGTAATTCATATTATGTGGCCCAGACACCAATCATCCACTTGGCTTTGTTTACCTTCGAAGTTCCAGCATTATCCACCAGAGACCTCTGCCTTCGAGATCATCTTATGCAAATTCTGTTCGTCTATGGGGATCCTTTGAGGGACTCCTGTGCAGTTATTGGTCTAATTGTGTAGATAAACTCTTTCTTTGTAACGAGTAGTCTTATTTCTCATTCGGAAGTGGATGACTTCTCATTATGATGTGGAAACTATGGTCTTAATACTTTTCAACTTTTAATTAATTTTTTGAAGCTTAATCAGGCTTCATCTGTGAGCTGTTTTCAACATATGTTCAGCACATGTAAAACGTTACTGTTACTCATAATAACTAATACGTTCAGCTTTCCATCGCATAGTGAGAACTGAACCTGCAGCGATGGGTGGGTGGGAAAGAAGGAAGATCAAAAATAAACATCCTACTCAAATTTTAAAGAAATACCTGCAGCCGTTTGAGCGAGGAATTCCAGGGGTTAGTTTTCTTAACCTACATCTTTTACATCCGTTTATTTCCCTCGTGTAAACATTCATTTCAAATGCAGCAGATACAGAATAATTGAACCCATCCACGCTGTAAAGTGGATGACAAGTTGCTTTCAAGAGCATAAGATGAAGTACATCAACTACTCTTGTATCTTCAGTCACCGGACGTTAATATTATAGGACTTGTATGGGAACTAGTTGACTGGTAAGATGGGGTCGTTCATAGACGACGTAGGTTTACAAGAGGAATGGAGATGTTTACTGATATCTTCTAGGTACCGAGATTCAATTTCCTGCCATTTAGAATAGTCACGATAGACCAACGCCCTGTTAATAAAGATATTTGTACAAACAGCAAATGTTTCCATTATTTATTATACCCTCTGTAGTACTTAATATACATATATTATATCGTGAATTTACAAGTTTTTTTCGAAGAGAAATTTAGGGCGAAATGATGCATACCTTAAGTGATGCTTTAACAGTTTCATTCATATGTGGGCTATATGTTCAGTACAACAAAAAATGTAAAACACACACGAACACGAACATACACATATGAGGACCCGAAAATCTTTTAAGTGCTTAGGGCCTCTAAGTGTCTTAATCCGGCCCTGCATCCGACCTCCTTGCAGTTACTGCTTTTAACATTACCATATAATTCTGCATTAGAATCGCTTCTGTCTTTTTTCGGTTTTTTTCTACTCAAAATAATTTAACGAAAAACATGAAATGATAAAAAATTCGCAAAATAATGTTTTGTATTTAAAATATTTATTTTTAGTACAACAGTTAATTTTTATAAAAGCACAAAATTGTGTGAGATTAAAAATTTTTTTTAAAAATTAATGATTTTTTTAATAATAATACATTTTTTAAATACAAGTCATTATTTTATAAATTTTTTACTACTCAGGTTTTCGTAAAATCTTCTTGAGTTGATAATACCGAGTAATAACTCGATAACCCCCAAAATAGATTGTTTTTGAATGTTAATTTAATTAATAACAGAATATCTTGAAAATTAAAAACAAGAAAATAGAAATCACAGATGCTTCCAAAGTTCATATTTAAATTTTCAGAATTTTAGGTGCATTGGAAAAAGAAATATAAAAAAGAAATAAAAGGTTTGTAGTCGTCTGCATTTGCTTGAGTCCGGACCTTAAATAAAAAATTCCTTTTTAAGACTAATAGCTGAATCTGAAATACCTCCATATCCAGAACAGCAAAGAATAATGATGATCCCTACTCCCACTGACCACACATTATGACAAAGTCCCATAAATATTTTACTGCTCAGTTCATCAATGACGCCATACCAGGGGTAATACATTATTCCAAGACACAGGACAAGGGCCGTTGTCCACAGAACGATAACCTGGATCTGAGAGAAAAACAAAAGTAAATCATTAAAAAGTTACATAATTAAAATGTAGAAAAGAAATTAGATCTTTGATATTTTACAAAACATGGAGATAATTTTCACCAAACCAAATTTTTTAACCGAATAGTTATTGGAAAAGTAATTGAAGTAATAATACAAAACAAAAATCTAAATAGGACAGTGTTTACTTTCCTTGATGAAATTTTTCTTAATTTGAGAAAACAAAAAAGCCATCGATTTCACTGACAGTTTGGGAAGAGGAAGTGTTCGTTATTCCCGAAAGTCCGTTAATTTGAATGCGTTTTAAAATAAATGAAATTAGCAATTGTACAGAAAAGCCCTTGCACCCTTGTCAGTAAAGTGGATTTAAAATGAATTGATATACATCTGTTTGTACTCCTCCATGGTCTCAGTACAGACGGATGCAGGTCCGTATACTCATCTTCGGTAGCATAATTTGTGGCGTCACAGTCGTGAAGGTATTGCGGACAGCAATCTGCAATTGAGCGTTGGAAACGTATCGCTGTTTATTGATTTACCCATAAAGAATTGTCTGACGTGGTGAGATCTGGGCTGCGTGGTGGCCATGACAAAGGTGAAGGAAAGTTCTCGCATCCCCGGCTAATCCACCTGTTTGGGAAAAACTTATCAAGGCACAATCGCACTCTTAAGGCGAAATGAGCTAGTGCTCCGTCGTTTGAAACCACAAGGTGTCAGCTATGCCTTTCAACTGGAGTTCAGACAGAAACCATTCATGAATCATTCGCAGATAAGTCGTCTGATTCCCTGGGCCATTGAAGAAATACGGTCTAAGCAGATTTTCTTCTGTTACCCTGCGGTACATTTCCAACGCTGAACTGCAGCTGCTCTGAGCAATGCCTTCACGACTGTAACACCGCAAATGCAACGGAAACGGAGCCTAAGGACCTGGAGACGCAGCCGTATGTACAGAGATCATGGAGGATCTTACAAATGCGTTGGATCCATAATAGACATCTACTCATTAAAATCCAGTTTACTGACAGGGGTGTACGGACTACGGTGTACGGGTATACGGCCCACTCTGTACAAGATATAATGTTTTATTTATTAAAAATTAGTAAGAAACATATAAAAAAATTAAATAGAGAAAAATATGAAACGGTACTTAATACATATTTACAACATATACATATTCATATACATACACTAAGAATTTTTAAAGCTTGATTAGAAGATGTTTATTCATTAATCCGCGCTGGGATTTACATTTCAGATGTGAGATCCAGATTTACTGCTACGAATTTATGACAATATTAACAAAAGTCCCTTAATTGGGAGGCTTTTTCATATTTTAAAAACAAGAGTTTTTTAATGGAAGTTGTTTTACGTGTGTTTTAAGTTAACATGGAATGACTGGGTTCTGGCCACCACACAAAGTTCTAATAAAATACACAAATAAGAATACAATAAATGCGAGCGCTTTCGAAGTGATCTACACTTCGTCCTCAAGCGGAGAAATGAATAACATATTCGAAAA
>JAFIDM010000006.1:14924883-14974737 GCA_023159025.1 Thereuonema tuberculata
GCGTATTTCCCCTCGTCATTAACGTAATTTGATCATTGCTTTTTGCTCCTTCCTACAAGAGTAGTTTAAGGCTGTTTTTCTTTTTTTCTTTTGATACAGTCCAACTCTGTTGTTCCTGTGATGCTTCTTATTCACTAAGTCATTTGTACTAGTGCTAAGCATTGGTTGTAATCTTAATTCTAAAGTTTACGATATATTCTAATGAAGTATGTCTTACATACGCTTCTGAACTTTTCTAAGAGTATGTAAGACATAATTCATTTGAGATTAGAATATATCTTAGATTTTTCTTTATCCTCTGTGTCTCATTCTATTAGCGGGCACCAGAACTTCACCTCCTGACGGAAGTACTAAAGGTAAGTTTCCGGTGAATTTGAGTTAGCAGTTTTTTTATTTTTTTTATAATACACTGTAATAATTTAAATAGGATATTGTAAAATTTTCATTTTTTTTCGGTTTTCTTGTTATTTAACAGGAATTAGGAGTTTTCCCCGATATTAGAAAATTCAAATTTTTTTGTCCGTAAAACTACAATTCTTTAAATCACAGTCCGTTAAATCAAGGGATGAAATAGCGCCTCCTGCGCGCCTCGTGGCGACAATGAGAACTACACAAAGGTTTGGGAAGGTTTGATGGGATAGGGTTGAGAAGAATCAGGACTCCTCACCCTCTCCCAGGGCAACGACGGTTTATGAAAATGAAAAATCTGTAATTTTCTAAAAAAAAATCGTTACTTTAATTCTCTCCATCGGATTACTATTCGTTGTTTAAGGAATGGGTCATTAATAGAAATTTAGATTCCACGTTGAATTTCAAAGGGATTTTTTTTTTTTCGAACTGATTTCTTACCACCTTTGGATATGATTTCAAATATACAAGTTAGATCGTCCTTAAGTATACATATCGAGTTTCAAGAAGATCAGTTCAGTTCAGAAATCACACACACTGACTTACTAATTTCATAAATTTCGTTTTCCAATTGAAAACTAAGCTAATTAAGAAAAAAAGAGTCATCTGAAACAATTTACACAGGGTGATTCGGAGGAGTAACCCCCATTTACGGAGCTCATTTATGACGATATTTTGAGCAAAAATTAACCTATAAACCCGTGTCCTATTCTCAATATTTAGTATTACAATAATGTGAAGGTTGTATGTTGAAGGTCTTTTATTAGTTGGAGGAGTAAAAAAAGAATGACTTTCTCAGAAATAATGTTTTCTTTCATTGGTTAGTATGTTGAAGCTGAAAATGTGTTGTGAATTGCTTAATTTTGTTGTTCAGAAAGTAGTATCAAGTTTAGTTTTAACTACAACATTACATTTATCTAATGAACTTATCAGAACAATTGTTACAAATCACACCAATTCTATCGAGTCTTTTTATACGCGTTGTTCATAGTAATGCGTTTTTAATAAAAAAAATCTTAATTTCTGAACAGGTCATTCTTTATTTCTCATTTGTTTTAACTCCTCCAACTAACAAAAGAGGAATAAAAACAACCTTCCCATTGTTGTAATCTGTTGAGAATAGAACCCATGTGTATAAGACTTTTTTGTTCAAATTGAGCAAAAAAAAATCATAAATGAACTCCTTAAGTAGCCACTTAAGGAGTTCACTACAACTACAAACGATATTTCACAGAAGCCATCGTTCTGTTTTTTGAAGTTCTGAATGCCATAAAATAAAATGACAATAATAGGATCTAATAACAATAGTAACAATGTAGATACACTGAAGTCATCAACGATCTCAAATAACAACAAATAATAAGCCTTCAACATAAACAAACATTTTTAAAATCAATTATTGAAATTTATCGACTTTATTCCGCATTAAGTCGAGGAAATAAGATAAGGTGTTACTATTAACTAATAACCTTTATTCTTATTGATACAGGGATGACTCTTTCTAGTTATTTTGAAATTTGAAAAGTGACTTTAGAGAAGAAATATATTTAATCTACGATCTAATCTATATCTCCAAGAGTTTTTTTTATAGTAAAAGTTATTTATTTTTAAGTGAAGCTAAATAATTAAAAACGGATATTTATAAATACCTTAGAGAATTTGTAATCATTCTTCGTTAAGTAGAGAAACCATCCACAAGCCATTCCTATAGCGTAGGACCCTATTCTGCAATAGGGCTTCACGTAAAGATTATCCATAATTTTTGATCTAGCTAATAAGAATTCTTTCACTTCTTCACTAGAACAAAACAAAATAGAAACATTGAATAAAAGAACTGTTAGAATAACAGTCTATGAAACATAGAATAAAAGTAGAATAAAAGTACTAGAATTACAATTGAATATGCTTCTGAAGAAAAGATTTTGCCCAATACGAGATTATAAAGCAACCAAGATTCTATAAAATTCTACGTTGATAGAAAATACTACTGAAATATTCCACATCCCCACGCAATAGTAGGGCCTATCCGAACGCCACAGTCTATTGGAATGTACAATATAGTAACTCGTGTTAGGTTTTGAATCAAGCGAGGCAATAATGGTTCTAAGCAGAAATGATATTTTTAGTCGAATAATACAATCGTTCATACGGACTAGGACAAAATAGGCCCAGCCTTGCCTGTGTGAAGGAGTGGTGCAGCTTACGTTCCGGAAGCACGTCCCAACTAATAGTGTGATTCTTGACCTCATCAAAAAATTCCAACGAACAGGTAGCGTGCTAACACAGCACGAACTATGACAACGAACGAAAGTCTCTTGGAACAGATACTTACCCTGTCTTACACCTGTGCAGTCTCTTGGAACAGGTGCTTACCCTGTCTTACACCTGTGCAGTCTCTTGGAACAGGTGCTTACCCTGTCTTACACCTGTGGCGTGCAAGCATTTTCTTCATTGTGAACTTTACTCCTCGAAAAGGAACTCCTTCAGTTTGTGAATTAAGTTCGGTGGTAAATGTGGTTCAACATCCCCGAAAGATATGCGTATTATCAGGGAATGAGAAGGATACTGAAATTCTGTTAATTTGAGATGACACGGCCATGAATGTTTTCAGGAAGAAACTGCCTGCTGCATGACAGGTAGCACTCTGCGTCCTAATCAATATGAGCGCTTGTAATATTCGACTAAAAGTAAAATCAGTTAATATACTGGTTATATTCAAGTAGACGTGACGTTTGGACACGCCGTATTATTGCGTGAAGATGTGGAATGTTTCAGTCTGCTTTTTTTGCCAATACAATATTTATAGAAATTAACCTGGAGAATAGTGTCAGACTAGAATTCCAATAACTATGGTTATTCGCAATCATCATCTCACTGATTTTGTTCAAACATAATTAAAAATATACCCTTGAAAATACTAAAAAAACAATAATTCGTAATATGTATTTATTCTTAAATATCCACTAGACAACGTGATAGCAGTCCAAAAATTGTACCGGTATGTTAAAAGTGCATATCAGATATGTAAACATAATTTAAACATAAATTCAAACAAGGTTAAAAATATATAACAGCAAATAAAAATGCATTACAATACATTAAATGCAATAAATTGAGAATTATAAGAAAGCCATGCGAAATGTAGCTTTGACAGTAATCCAATTCGGAACTTGTAGCTTCTTATATGTCCTAAGGCACCCAAATAAGTTTTGAACGAAGATAGCTAGAGTTATGGGAGTTAATGCAATCTCTATCAGATGAGACTGACGGTAGCGGCAAAATGTAAAAGTTAGTTGTTCTATCTCGGAAACTATGAGAGATACGGAAAAAAAAATAAATGAGAAATTTGTAGAGCATCACCGAATTAGTAGGAAATGACATTTTACAGAAAAGAATCGTGCAAATAGAAGATGGCAGACGCTAAGTTTTCGGAAAGATATTAATACAAAAGCGGTACGTACATAACCTCCAGTTTAACATAGAGCACGTTCAATATGTCCATCGTCTACTGCAGTACACATTTTTATGTGAGAAAGAACTTGATGTTACACGTTCGCCAGGGTTGTGGGTGTCAAGCTCTCACAGGTAATCTAATCATTCCGGAACTTAGCGTCTCCCGTCTTCTATTTGCACGATTTTTTTCTGTAAAACATTATTTCCAACTAATTCGGTGATGCTTTCTCAATTATTCTTTTTCCGTATTTCTCTCAGTTTCCGAGGTAGAGTTACTACCTTCCACATGTTGCCGCTTGGGGAGCTGCCGTCAGTCTCATCTGATAACGCATGATGGCTTTCTTATACCACAGTGGCTTTCTAACTTCTCTAACTCTAGCTATCTTCGTTCAAACGTTATTTGGGTGACTTGGGACTTTCCCGTGCACCCTGTATATTTTCTTTTATTAAGGAGAAGGGGCTATTAAAATTCCTGTGTATGTGTGTGTGTGTATGGGGGGGGGGGTATGACACCTTTACAGTTCAAACCAGCAGTCGAAGCCCATGAGTTATATCTCGTTTGGACTCATCGATGACCTGGAGGTTTGGGGAAAAATTTGACTTCCGGTACAGGCTATAACTATTCTCAGGTGACCACTGAAAGAAAATAATGGTAATTGTCTGTATTGAAACGACTGAGATTGATACGCTCAGCCTAATGTGGGTATATTCAGTTAATACTAACATCTTCCAAGCATTCTCGGCTGAAGTCGCATTCAGTTCATTTAGTATATCTTGATCCCTTTTTGAGCGACATTCCTGCAAGCGCATTAATATACTAATGGTTGAACTGGAGGCCTGGATAGAAATTGTACTTGAATTTCAACGGAATGAATAAATGAGTTTTGCGCATCAACTATTAATAGTGTCACTTTTAATAATGGAAGTGTTTGATAGATTGTAGGTGGTCACGTGGCTTACCAAAATCATTTCTTTCATGAGTAAACATAATTTTAGGATATTCTGAATTAAAATATGTTTTAATGTAATCCAAAAAAGCATTTTCACTTACAATCTGGAATTATAATAATTATTAACAGGCACTGTCTGTAGAACTAACAGAGACGTCACACAACTAACGGTAAAGGCTAAAATTAAAGCCGTTATCCCAAGTAGTTTGGATCTAAAAATAGAAAAAAAAATTAAATTTTGTCAGAAAGATATTTTAAAACAGATTTAAGTAATTTGTCATCGAAAAAAAAATGATGAAATGCAAACAAGAGACGTTTTCTACACGTAAACCAGTATCAAATGAACACCTCAGCTACGAAAAGCATTTAATATATAATAAAGATCATGGGTGGATTTGGAAAGAAATTCAAAAATCATCATCATCATATCGTGTCAATAACAGCTCATTCTCTTATCTGTAAGGTGTGCAGCAAGGACTATTGCTTTAGAGGTACCAAGGGCCAGGTCTTCTTCGGAGACCATAGCAGGACAGTCAGGGCATGAGAGCACGTGCTTTCATTGTTTCTTCCTCTCCGCAGGAGCACAGTACATCTTGGGTCAGCTCGTAATCTGTTAAAAGATCTCCACATAGGTCAGGGTAACTCATGGCCTGCAGGTAATGTCCACTAGAAATTGGCATTTATCCATCCACAGGTCTAAGTCTCTCACGTTTAGCCCGTTTCTGAAGGTGTATACTTGCTTATAGAAAGCTTTTACGTGAGTGAAGCTTTGTTTGGGCAGGCACTTGACCAAACAATGGATGGCGGCTATCGAAAACCTCATGAAATTTTTTTCAGTTCTACTAGTATTTCACACCGGATGTACGGTGGAGCTATTGCAGAGAGAACTGATAATTTATGTAAGGGGGTTTGAGACATCCTGTCCCAAGTCGACAGGATTGATAAAGGGCAGAGTCAACTTTCTTGGCGTATACTGATTTAAATCAGACCGGACAATCATATTCACCAGCAGCAGAGTAGCAGAGAGCCAAGACGGAGGAGTGAAGTACATTTGAAGTGGCTCCCCATTTTGCTCCAGTCAGTTTTCGAATTATGTTGTTACGAACACTAACTTTCATTTTGGTGTTCTCACAGTGTTTCCTGTAAGTAAGGCTTCTATCTAGGACGACACCTAGGTAACGAGGATGGGGAATATAGGCTAAAGTTTCACCACACCACTGTACTTGGAGCTTTCTTGACGCTTGTTTATTCCGAAGGTGAAAAGCACAAACTTCAGTTTTGGTTGGGTTGGGTTTGAGTTACATTTGTAGTATTGGGTCAATTGGTTTAAAGCTTCACCAAGATTATGTTCAACAGTTTCAAAATTTTTTGACTGGGCAGCCAATACAAGATCGTCTGCATTTATGAACGAGCGAAATTTATCACTAATGGGCTGATTATTGGTATAGATGTTCAACAAAGTGAGGGCCAAGACGCTTCCCTGGCGCAAGCCTTTTTTTAAGATTACGCCACCTACTTTCCTTATTGTGAAGAGATACAACGAAACGTCTGTTACTGAGGAGAGCCTCAATAATTTGAACAAAATTATGATCAAAAAGTAAGATGATACAATTTAAGAAGTAATTTTCGAATAATGACAGTGTCGTAGGCGGATGACAGATCGACAAACGCAACTTCTGTAACCAGACTGTCCTGAAAACCATTCTCAATATGCTGAGTTAGATTCAAAAGCTGTCCACGATCGCCCTGGTCTGAAACCCGCCTGTTCGGGTATGAGTTTCTCATCAATAATTGGTGTAAGTCTGGCAAGTAGAATTCTCTCGAAGAGCTTATAAGTGTGACACAGGAGAGAGATAGGGCGAAAGCTTTTAGGGTCCTCAGGAGATTTCCCTGGTTTTAATAAAGCGACAACTTTTGATTTTCGCCGTAGCCTCAGTTTTTGTTTTGTTTCAAGATACACATTAAACATTTTCAGTAACCATATATTGGCTTTCTGACCGAGGTGTTTTAGTTGTTCCACATATACTTGATCGACTCCAACTGCTTTGCCGTTTGTAAGAGCTTTTAAGGACAATATCATTTCTTCCAGATTGATTGGAGAGCTAATAGTGTTGACACCCAGTAGTATATTTCTTGTTATTTTATCCATGTTTAATTTCTGACCTGCTTGTTTAGATGATTTATTACAGTAAAACCTCGTTAAGTCGTCACCCGGATAAGTCGTCACTCCGTTTAAGTCGTCGTTTTCCTTTGGTCCCGACAAGGTCTCATACACAATAATGTAAAATAACCCTCCTTTACCCGTCACCAAATTTAATTCTACTCCGGATAACTCGTCACCCTCAAAAATGGCCAAAAGCATCTTTCTTCTCCATTTTGCATGCCATCGTGTTGTCTTTTCAGCCCCGCCTCTTTACTTTAAGAAAACCAAACCTTTACGGGGAATTTTTGACCATGCCTTTCACTTCATTTCTTTCCTATCCCTTCGGAGGATTTGGGTTCTTCGAATCTCGCTGCTAATCATTCAAAGCACACTTTTCGCTGCGACTCTGTCGAGTGTAGACATTTTTCTTGACCGCTCCTGAGTGTGACATCATTTCATAGCGAGTAAGCCCCGCTATAAGGGCTATTTTTTCTCCTGCAATTTCGTGGTTCGTTTACGTTTTTAACATGCCAGGAAATGAAAACTTACCTCGTTATCTTTTAAAGAAAAAAAAAACTTAATTGCACTTTTTTAAAAATCAAATGGTTCGAAAACAGCTTTTGCCAAAGAACACCATATTCCCAGGACTACATTAAACGATATTCTTTCATCAAAAGAAAGAGAATGAGAAAATCGAAGTTTGACGAGATCGAGGAGGTTTTAGTTCGATGGCTAAAACATGCCAGATCGCAAAATGGGCCGATTTCTGCCGTGATTCTCAAAGAAAAAGCCATGGAAATTGCTAAGGAGTTGAACATTGAAGACTTCGGCGGCTGGAACATTTCAAAGACAGACATTGCCTTTCTTTTAAAACGATTAAAATGTGGTAGCTATAAAAAGTGTTTTTTTTTTTTTTTTATTTATTTTCCACTCATTCGTTTGCATGAATTGATTTCTGAAAATCTTGTTTTTCTCACCGAATCCTACTGCAATTCCTGAAAATACTGTATTTCAGTGTTTTTGTTTGTTTTTGTTTTTCAAAAATTCCCACTCCGCTTAAGTCGTCAAAAATGTTTCGTCCCTTGAGTGACGACTTAACGAGGTTTTACTATATTTAATAATAACTGATTAGCTACTTGTGTGACGTTTGATATAGCATTTAAGGTTGTGGGATCGCAGCAAAGTTTTCGAATAGTTGACTAAGCTCTCTTACTATTGTGAGTAAAGTTCATGTTCTCAATAGACTGCACCAACTTTCTCTTCTGGAGACTGTGAGGGATGACAGAAGTTTTCTCCAGCCATCCTCGTTTCTTCCGAAAACGCATCATCATAAAAGAGTCTATTGTACTCCTCAAACATCTTAGCACTGTCTCTTGTGAGACCAGGCAGATATCGTTCACGGCACCCTTGAGGTATACTAAGTCGAGAAGATACTTGAATAGTTTTAACGAAGATGTCGTAGTTCTTTGAGCTGGGAATTGCCCTAGAGATGTAATCGTCAACAAGTTCATAAAAACGAAACCACTTTGCTTTTTTGAAGTTAAAGCGTTAAAGTTAATTCAAAGATAATATCAGATTAAAAAAGAACGAGGCATTGCTAATCAAAAAGCACAACAATTATCTTATGAATAGGAAACATGGAATTCCTTCCGATTGATTCTTTACAAAAATGATGATCGTTTTCAGCTGTTGTTTATATGAATCTTCCTAAGTTATTTTCACGTATTATCATGTAGGTTATTTTTAGAAAATAAAAGAATCGTTTAAATATTTACTTTGTTTTGGTAATTTTGTAGTCTCTGTGAGAATGGATATACATAACATCCGATACATAGAGAGAATCCATGTTGTTAAAAGAAAAGTGGATTTTTTTCCTGGCCCTATGTCCTCCGAACGATAAGAGATATTAATAAGTTAGATATACGAGTAGCATTGAGGACGCTCACATTTTCATTTTTATCTGCGTCGATCAACAGGACATCCCGAGACGGATGTCACGAGACTTATAATCAACATGAGGTCTCCGAGACGTTTCCCGAGACATTGAAATTATCTCAGAATCCATGATCACGTGATCCCAGGTTTGCTAGTTATTATTAAATATATAATAATTTATACCATAAACTTGTGATTATTCGTTTCATATTTATGTTATGGGTTTGTTCAGTGAATTAAGATATTACAGAAGATTATTGAAAATAATAATATATGAAAGGCAGGTAAAAAATATTTATTTTGCTTCGTTTTTATCCAATCGTAATGATCAATAACGAATAGAAACACAGTTGAAAAAAACTCTTATTAAAACAATATTGTTTTAATGCGTCGGTTTACAAAATAGGAACACGTTGAGGATATTAGCCTTCATCAGTTCAGAATGATTTAAAATTTCCGTTGGTTCATTCAGTAACGAGTCACATGTTGGTAGGAAAGTTCATTGTTAACAGTTGTTGCGATGAGGAAGGATTCTTTTATGAATAGTGATATTCGCTTTCCACTTCTTTCAATCCTACTAATATTAAGAAAATCTAAATTCCATTTATATCGTCAATTTTTTTATTAATAAAAGTTTTTAATTGTCAATTTAAAATAAACGGGGAAAGAACGGGGGAAAAAAATCTTACCTTTTCATAAGAATTAAGAAGAATGGAGTCAACCAATAGAATATCATATCATTTCCTAAATACCAAGTATGTCCAAAGCACTACAAAAATAGGAGAAAAGGAAGGACTATTTTATTAACTGAAAGTGCGAAATCTTATTATCCCACTTGAAATGTCCATTTATCTTTTATCTGTTTGTACGCCAATCACGTTAAAACGGCTTGACTGATTTTCGTAAACACATTAAAGATTTGAGATCAGTGTTTATTAGTGACATCTCAAAATAGCTGCTTCACGCAATTGAGTCACAGAAAACATGGTCTCAATATGGAATAGAAATGGAGTAGGAAGAAATGGGATCCTCCTAAATACACATTAAAATAAAATAAAGAAAATTCATGTGCTGGCCTCCGCGCCAGCAAAAAAAGCGCCTAAAAATGCATCAACATACAGTAGAACCTCATTATAACGGACTAATAGGGGCTGAAGGTTGTCCGTTTTAATGAAAGTCCGGTTTATAACAAATAATTCTTATAAGGGTGTAATGCAGCAGGTGTACATCAATGAAAGTACAATAATTAGCTATAAATCAAATAAAAAACAGCCTTCAACTTAGTAGGTTGAATTGAAAAAGATGTGTTCGTATACCCTGCATTAATTTTTAGAACAAGAAGGTCCTGGTTCATGTTGATTGCTTAGATTCATTGGTTTGAAAAAATAATTTATTTTGTGCTGGGTTTGTTTGCTGCTTATTTCTTCAGTTAATAACTGACGGAGGTAGTGTTTATAATATGTAAACACATTTTCATTTGCCGATTGTTCAACATATTGAATAACAAAATTTAAATGGTCTTTCACTTCTCTCACCTTAATTGTAGGCTGAGTAGTGTCTCCTACCTCTTCTTCATCGTCCTCCGAAGATTCTGCTTCTTCAGAGTCATGCAGTGCATCCATATTTAAGCAAAACAACACAACGATTGATGTTTAATCGCTTGCTTGGAAATGATTAAAATAAACATCCTTTCCTTTAATCGAATTTGGCCAACTATGGACCACGGAACTACCCACCCCTACAACGTCAGGGAGATGCTAGTGAAAGTCAAGAATGGGGACGAGATTCACATCACGTCTAAAATAACCCTGAGATAGTAAGTCCCAGGGGAGAAATGGACGAAACACAGAAGAAAGAAAGCAACAGCCATGCCAATACCGGGATTCGAACCCAGGTTCCGACACTACGGCCACACGGCAGAACCGCCGAGCTAAGCATCCTTTATTTTTACTATAATTTTTTTTAAACTGTCCGTTATAATGAGGTGCTACTGTACTAAAGGTTGAGAGATTTTAGGCTCTTTTCTTTGTTTAAATGCGCATATAAATTTCATTGGAGGCCAAAACATGAATTTTCTTTTATGTTGTATTTTTAATGTATATTTTTGATTTTAGTTTAGATTTCTTTCTATTAACATTTCTATTCACCTCCGTATTGAGACTTTGTGTGATTATTGTGACTATTCTTAGCTGATGATCTCCAATTATGCGTGAAACAGCTGTTTTGAGATGTTAACACTGGTTTCAACCTTTTAGTGTGTTTATGCATTTTAAGGCGCTTTTTGTTTGTTTAATGCGCATAAAATATTGATTGAGGCTGACGGAGGCCAGCACATAAATTTTCCTTATTTGATTTTTTAATGTTTATTTTTGCTTTTTGTTTAGATTTATGGAGAGTTATATTTCTTCCTATTGACTTCCGTACAATTCGCTACCTGGCTGATTTATGGTCCAACCAAAATATACATCCATTTACTTTTGTTACTCATCTTCTCGAAACAGGAATTGCACCAATGCATCTCAGTCATCATTTTTCATTTCTATTCTCTCTTGTAGTGGCCCTAGCCTACAGCGCTAGCGTATCAATATTGTAGACGGGGATGACATAGGGGGGGAATGAAGTGGGGGGGGATGAAGTTGGGGTGGGAGAAAAGAGAAATCGTGCTTTTTTTTAAGTTAGGTCATAATATAAGCTATGTATGATATTCGATGATAATCCGTCTAATCGTTTTAACGTGATCCTCGTGCAGACAAACATGCAAATGGACGAACAGGCAAAGGAGTAAAATGTTTTAAGCGAAATATCCTGAAATTTGAGTCGTATATTTTAAATATAACAGAATTTAAAAAGAAAATGAAAAAAAATACCTCTTGGCTTTTTTCGTCGAAATTCTGGAAATATATCAAAAGTTTTGGCCAAGATTCTTTACACATCCTTAATTCCTTGGCTTGTTGAAAGTCTCTGGATGCGTTAGGAATTTGAAGAAATATACCCATATGTACGATAAAAAAGGTAAACCAATAAACTGGAGATATTCTAAAAATAAAATTGAAAAAAAATTAGTAGCTTTTTATAAATTTTAAATTTACAATGAAATTATTTTGATAAAGCTGATTTCCTTGAAGCAATGTACTGTTATTATGAAAATACAGTCAATTCTCGTTAACCTTGGGAATTTCATTCCTGAAAATCTTGCGATAAAGGGAAACCGCGGTTACTATAATACTATGGGGAAAATGAGATTAGATTCTTTTAACTATAGACTTCCGCTAAAAACAAATGATTTTGAGGACCGTTCTTGAACGCTTCCACATATTTTACGCTTGACAAAAAATCATGCATAAAAAAAGTTTAATACCAAACATGTTAATACGTTCTTTAGCTGAGAACACGTAGGATACCATCCGATCGATGTGGGACTGTTTAGAACAACAGAAGCCACGAGAACAAAACTGCAGCTTCCCTTGGTGGAGCTCGTGTTAACAGACATTGACTTTTTTTTGCTGTTGTGTAGGGGCCCGAAGTGCCGCATGCGGCGAAATAGTTTACACTTTTATATAATAGAAGTGGATAAGGAATCGATTGGAATCGAAAGAGGATTTACTGTAAAGGATCGCATGGTTTTATTTTAGCTTTTATTTTCGGCATTCCCGATTCACAGGCGATAGTCAGGTAAATCAATGTGTTAGATAATGAACTCACCTAAGAATGCGATCTACATAATGACGAATCCAGGATGTCTTTTTCTTTTCTTCATTTTTAAAGAATAAATATATAACGAGTAGACCACTGTAAATAAAAGGATATAGATTAAAATAGTTTTATACATTTATTTCTTTACATAAAGTTATTGCTATAAACGAACTTTTCAAAATTAAAAATTATTGTAGCCCCACACCCAAAAGGGGGAGCTTTTAAGATCTTTACAGATCAAACTGTAAATTGTACAGAAAAGAGTGATAATTTATTGAAAGCTTGTAGAGAAACTTCCGGTCTTGAGCCACCTCCTGTTACAGCGATCTAATCCGCCTCTTCATAAGTGAGCAATTACGGAATCACTCCGTATTGTTTTATTTTTTTTAATGTTACACGTGTATGTTAAAGTGTTGACAGTATTGTATCATATGCTGTACATTGGATCCTTCATAGGTAATGATCGACTTACGATCACCTGATCGGAACCTACGACTGTCGTGAATCGGTTCACACCGTATTCTTTTGTACTAAATTTGCACTTTTATGTCAGCAGATATTAGAATTTGAAAACAAGTAAAAAGCCTTTTGTGCTAAGCGAGTTTTTTGCCGCGCAACGACAGCCGACTGTCCACCGGTAAAAGTTGAACTTTGGGAAGTTTTCCAGGACAACTACGGACACGATCGACTTCAAATTATTAAAGTTTCGAGTGTCTATATATAATGGATATTTTTTTTTTTATTTCAGTGTCTCCGGAAAAATGCGGACCGATCTAATACGCCGATCGATCTTCATTTGGTCTTGTACTTTAGAGTGTCTACTCTAAAATCTAACATGATTTACTGTGGACATGATCTACTGTGTCCGCAAACTGTTGTAGATACTGTTGTCGAATAATAATATATATTTTATAGTAAATACTCTAAAGTAAGGTACATCCAAATTTACCCGATATCCAGTTGATCGGGTCAGTAATTGTCGAGCAAAAAATTTTCAAATTTGTGGAAACAAACAGTCGATTTTTTATCGGATATTGTCCGCATTTTTCCGGATAAGCAGAAATAAATACCCTATTCCTACAGTGTGTGGGCCTCTGAGCACGATAGGTAAGTCAATTTACCGATCCGACCATCCGTTCGGGAGTTGGGAGGGACAGACGGACGGACGCACAGGACAAATGCAAAAGCTTCAAAATGGGTCGCTAATAAATGTCAGCTTTTGTTTTTTGTCGTTTCCACAACTTTGAACTGGTTTATGATATTATCAATAAAGAAAATTAAAAAAGAATTTATAATAATTTAATATTTTATTAATATTAATAAGTATATAACATGTTCTATGTTAGAAAAGAGATTAAATCACTGTAAAATTTTTTTTAACAGTTTTCTTTATATTAATCTAAATGACATACATAAAATTTCCAACACCTTTAATACAGGAGTAATTAGATAATTACAACTAATAGAATTTTTTAACATTAAAAAAAAAAATGAAAGGTAAGATCATATCAAACCCCGTGCAGCGGTTTAATATTATTCACTGTGGAGTGGCTGCTTTCCACGCTCTCGAAAGATTGCCTCAAATGAGCTCGAAACTATGCCGCTGCCAGTTGCAGCGTGACTGAACAGCGATCGCTTTAAACGTGTGAGCGTCAAATCGCGTTTTGCTCTCGTTTAGATCGCGAGAACAACTGCCTTCGCGAAGCGATAAACAAGATGATTTTGCAGCTTTGTTTTGTTATTAATTCTCAACTCTTTTCACAGCAGAGTTTAAAGAAAAAGGGAATAAAAATCCCAGAGGAAGAGAATGGAGTGAATGAAACTACGAGCAAAGAATATCCAGATTTCAGCGTGAAGTTAACACTACGTAGTTCTAAATACATTTTCTCGCCGCCATGAGCACTGACTTGCTTCTAATATTGGCCTGAATTTAGAAATCATTTTATTTAGAGCAATGGGCATGATTTTCGGGCAAGTGGTAGGTTTTCGAGCCACTTGAGGGTTTCAGGCTAGTTTTCGGGAGCCTGAGACAACAGAAATACCTTAGAAATCCCTTGGTTAAATTCTAAAGTTTTTGGTGGGAATTTTTGTCAGCTTCTCGTACTGTTTGGAAAAGATTGAAAGTTAGATTATCCCAGTCCTCGAATAGGCATCTCAAGTTTCAAGAAGATTCTCTAATAACAGCCGTTCAAAAGTTATTAGAGGAGCCCTTTAATAGCTCCGAAGAAACTGAAAATAATATCTAACCTTAAAACATAGAATGTGTCCACAGCGTAAACAGCACTCAAGATACATTGGTAAGTGAAGTCCTTTATTGCATCAGTGAAAAGCGTGAAGTTATCTGTAAGTAAAAAAGAATTAGAAAAATTAGAACGTCTGCCTTACGCAACACCTCCAAAGAAAAAACTGCAGTACAGAGCTTGTAAGTGAAAACATCTTCACTATAATAAAAGAATACTAGGCCATCCCCATGTCTCCCCCTGGTAAGTATGAGATAATCCAAGAAGAATGGACTCCAAGCGGTTGCGGCAAAAAGTGATATATTATTCCGTTTTGAATGAACTCATTATTTGATAGAGCGCGCCATTGTTGATGGAGAGAAGCTAAAAAATGAACATTAAAATTTAAATTTTAATCTAGTAGGCTAAAATGAATGAGTTATTTTCTTTTTCCTCTGGCTGTTCTCTCATTGCGCCACACAGACACAAAGGGAATGATAAGAAACAATACTTCGAATGTAGTTCCAGTGGCCTAATGGTTAAGACGTTTGACTTTGAATCAAAAGGTTGCAGGTTCGATTCCCGTCGCGAACATTTCATTGTAGAAATTTTTTCGTGGAAAATTTTGAAGTTCAACAATGCTCCTTTTGAATCTGTCGACTTCCTCGCAACAATGCACAATGAAACACCGTTCTCAGTGTTACACTAACGATGTGAATATTGGAAACCACAACAATTGGACCTTTTGCATTTGTCGATTTCCTCGCAACAGTTACAACGGACAACCTTTTTCCATTGTTGCACTGCGCCGGAGAGACAGACAGAGAAATAAAAGATTTTATTTAATATATGATTAAAGTTAGGCTTATGTGAAGGCGGAGAGGTAGGCTCCAGTTTTTGGAAGGAGAACAGAAACTAATCGAGTGGTCAGTCCGATTGTCGCCTTCCTAGGAAGAGAACCCAAAAATTTGTATTAACCCGTGGGTCCATATGGATTTGAAATAATATGGAAAAAAATTCATCAAAAGAGTGAGACCAGTGTTTACAAGGGACATACCAAAACACCTCTTTCTCACTAACTTGGCGATCATCAGTTGAGAGTAGTCACTACAAACACACCAGGTCTCAATAAAACGTTGAATAGAAACGGAGTGTTTACAGTGACTACTCTCAACTGATGATCGCCAGTGAGATATTTGGTATTTCACTTGTAAACACTTTTTCATCCCTTTTTGTTGTGTTATTGGATTATTTTAGGCGCTTTTTCTTATTTTGATTGTGCGTAGAAAATTCTTTGAGGCTGCCGGAGGGTAATACAAGAATTTCCTTTATTTTATTTTTAATGTTACCAGATGCTATTAAGCCTTATATCTATTTTTGAAATAGTTCCTGCACCAGATGCTATAAAGCCTTATATCTATTATTGAAATAAGTCCGTGCACCAGACGCTATTAAGCCTTATATCATTGAAGTAAGTCCCTGTACCAGCTGCTGTTAAGCCTTATATCTATTATTGAAATAAGCCCCTACACAAGATGCTATTAAGCCTTATATGTATTGACACGAAAAATATATTAAATATTGAATGTTTCCTTAATTAACTATTTGGGAACTTTGCTTAAGATTAATTCCGTGAATCAAGGTAAAAATGAATAAATAACAGCTCTGCTACCATTTCGTTTGGGATTACGAGCAACCAAAAGATAATAATAATAAGCTGAAGGATAAATGGTAAATAACAGCCAAGATAAGTAAAAATTAATAATATGAATTTTACTGTAAGGCTAAACGTAAATACACATAGTAAACAAGCAAAACAATGGGCTTAAGGCTCACTGAAAAAGCATCAAGTTTCTAATCTTTCATCAAACTAAACATGATGACAACGGCCATCAAAGAACAAAGTATCACATTAAAAGGAAATGAAAGGAAAATTGCTTTCGCTTTTGAGTAACTTCTCAACGTGAGATTAACGTTAAGTCACCTTAAATAAACACTAAAAGTCTCTTCTTGATAGTTTATCTTAGTATAAATGTTCAATGTAATTTAATGTCAATTTAATAAAAATTTCAAAAAAATTAAACGAATTTAAATTAAGTAATTGATTCAACGGAAAAGAATTTAAAAATAAACAGATCATCAATAATTACGAAATGCAAAAGAATAAATAACGTTTAATGATAAACATGAATAAAAATACAGATAAATAAATTCTACAAAAAATCAGAAAAATAAATGATTTTTATTAAGTGAAGAAATGCGGAAACTAAAAAAATATCTGATCTTCATCGGTGAAAGCTTGGCACGGCCGTTTCGTTGTTTTTGTGGATTCGTCATCCAGACCAACTCACCAGATGAAATGCTCAGATACTGCACAAGTGATAATGGAAACCACTCGCGGCCCAGGCTGTGGCCTTCCTCCAAAAGAAAACCTAATGTTTTAATACTATTGGGTGCGAGTGTGGTTTCCCTTAAACACTTTTGCATTATCTGAGCAATTTTTTAAATTTCTGTATCATTTCTTCACTTGTTTATATTAATTTGTGGCACGTTAAGTTTTATGTAAAAATATTTTACATACAAACAGTTACTATATCAATTCTAAAAATAAAATAAAAAGGAACTTACCAATTGATGATGCAAAGAAAGTCATGCTATGTCCAAATGTAATGTAGGCAATACTAAAAACTCGAATACCATGAAGACAAGCAAGGTGATCTGAATTATCTTTCAATTTTAAGATCTTCTCGGCGTTAGTGTACATTGAGAAGCAACGAATGAATTTTTTAAAACGATCTTCTTCTGTAACATCTATAGGAACAAAAGTTATTTATATTTACATTTGTTTCTTGTAAAATTAGTTGAAAAGTTAACTTTAAATAAAGATAGTATTGTTAGTATAAATAGAAAATTTTGAACTTTATCAGATCTTAGATTGTTAGTTTGTTTGTCTGTTATTTAATTATGTAGACTTTAAATTTATTTAACATCAAATAGGGCTGAAAAGAAATTTAAAAGTTTACAATGAAAATTATTCACAGAAAATTTTGTAAAATGAAAGACTGAAAAGCTACGGATACAAAATGTGATAATTTACGTTCATTAATAATTTATGTTTGTGCTTCTAAAAATGTAATCTAAAAATCTAATCCCCAAGACAATAATAAAAAATTAAGATGACGTTCTACAGTTGTTAAAACCAGCAACAGTGATTGCACAATGTGGCCGGGAATTTCCCGTACCTCTTTATTGGTAGTCATATTTTAAGAAAATATTTATACATCAAGTATCTGTGTACATACAAGTTCATACGCCGCCACGCCCTACTTGACATTTTTGGGAGCATGTCTGCTGTGATGGTTCGAATTGCGTCCTCAACTGCATTGAGGAATTCTTCGTTTGTAACAATACGACGTTCAGACACGTAAACCTTGATGATTCCCCACAACGTGTTGTCAGGCGTCGTGAGGTCAGGACTTCGTGGTGGCCATTTCAAGGGAGCTGGCGATGCCGGACCACGACCAATCCACCGTCATGGAAAATGTTCATGAAAACACCCATGCACAGTAAGAGCGAAGTGCAGCCGTACACGTTCCATGATACCAGAGTCTTCAAGCTGTGGGGTTAACCATATGTATAATATGTGTAAATATGGTTCACAATTAACAAGACCATCAAACAAAAGTATGGTCAAACAAATGACGTGGTGTCATCACAGCCCATATCTTTACGTCAGATAATAATAATAACATTGCCTCCATATGCATTCTATTGTCAACAATCGAAATAACATTCAATACTAAATATTTACATTTATTACACATAATAGGGAGTATGGGAACTTCCCGGACACACTGTAAATGCTTGGCGGAATGAGATTGCTGTGACAACAGTCAAAAGAGTGGATAATGAATGAAGTTGTGAAAAAAACGGTTGACAACAACTCAGAAATATAAAACTTTGTCGGGATAAAGGATGTACAGATTAATATGCATCGTTATGTAGTATTTATCCCTGAAATAACTGAAACGAACTGTGTTATATAGAATAAATAGTTAAATAAGAAGTTTCACGTGCTTTGAAAATACTTAAAAAGCAAGAACAAGAACAAATTCAGCACCTGAACAAAATTACCTTTCGGATTCAGTTATCAGAAGGAATTGGGGACGGCCGTTTCGTCCTTCAAGGGACTCATCAGCCCAATCCGCCTTCCCGATAAAAGAATCAGAAAGGCATGATCATATATGAAGGTTACCGCCACACCTGGCAGTAACCCACAAAATCAAGAACAAAATTAATTGTTGTTATTTTACACAACCAAGAACCTTTTCCTATAATTTGTAGGTAAAAAAAGGTTTTAATAGAAGGAACTGAAGGTTCAAAAAAGGTGATCTTGCCTTTCTGATTCTTTTATCGAGGAAGCGGATTGCGCTTTTATTCAGATACTGAATTTGTTCTTGCTTTTTAACTGTGTTTTGTAGTTTCCAAAATACTTGCAGTTGTATAATTGAGAACGTATGTCGAAAACTGATATCCCGCCACGCCAATTCAGTAGATGATGTAAACACTACAAGAATATTGTTCTACAGAAGGACACTTAAATCAAATCAGAAGATATAGCAGAAGTGACAGGTAATATTTATTGAATTGATGATTAGCGAATTCCGGGCTTAAATCGAAGAATCGAAGAAGTATCCAAGATTAATAGTCTATAATCGTTTAATTTATAATATTTAAATTAAATTCAAATAATCTTTTTAATTATTCATTCGCTGGCATTTCAGAAACACTGTGCACTATAGAATAATGATCTTGTTATAGCTATTGTAAAGTTACCCTATAGAATATATTTCGCAAAAAAACAATAAATTAAATATAAGAACTATTTGCTGAGAAGAGTTAATCTTATCAATTTTAGTACTTTTCTACGATTTCTGATTATCTTAAAGTACAGTTGGTAATACTAGAATCAAACCTCTTTAAATTCGGACAAATGCTTTCTGTATACTTCAGTTGTTCACTCTTTCATCTTTACAAAGCTATTAGTGGTGTGATGTAACAGTTTAGGTCCTGATTCAAGGAAATGCAGGCGACTGCAAACCTTTTATTTCTTTTATATATTTCTTTTTCCAATGCACCTAAAATTCCCAAAATTCAAAAATGAACTTGTGAAGCATCTGGGATTTCTATTTTCTTGTTTTTAATTTCCAAGATATTAAGTAATTAATTAAATTTAAATTCAAAAGCAGTCAACTTTTTGAGTGTTTTCGAGGTATTAATCGATATTTTCAACTTAAAAAAATTGACAAAAGCCTAAAATGAAAAACAAAATTGTAAAATAATGATTTATATTTAAAATATTTATTATTAGTGCAATAGTTAATTTTAAAAAAAAATGTTTTTTTTTAATTGGTGAGTCATTAAATTATTTTTTAAAAATTAACTATTGCACTAATATTAATATTTTAAATACAAATTATTATTTTACACATTTTTTATCATTTCAAGTTTTTTTAAATTGAAAATACCGAATAATACCTCGACAAAAAACAAAAATTGACAGTTATTGAATTTTAATTTAATTAATTACAGAGTATTTTGAAAATTAAATACAAAGAAAAAAGAAATCCCAAACGCTTTACAAGTTCATTTCAGAATTTTCAGAATCTTGGGTACACTGAAAAAATAAATAAATAAAAGGTTTGCAGGTCACCTGCATTTGCTTGAATCAGGGCCGTAATTACTGAAACTTAAGTTGGAAGACATTCTCGTTGACAAATGGCGCAACAACAACGCCCTGGAAGGAACGTCCTGGTTTTCTGAACGATCCTCTTTCATAACGACGACACACTGGAGGGAAAACACAGAACTTCCTGTACAGTTTCAACTGGACAATTTTTAGACATCCCCTATACAGCCCGGATCTGAGTCCCAGTGGTTTCATCTGTTGCCTGCCTTTAAAAGAGCACAATGAAGAAGTTCAATATAAAGCAAATGTGGATACAAGAGGAGGCCCTGACTTTGTTTTGCGGCTGGGATAAATTGATCAGATGTTGTGACAAATGCCTTTGAAAAAAAATAGCATATCTGTGCCACTTTAAAGGCACCATCTCAGTTTCTTCCCATAAAGGTTGTTTTTCATACATAAGCTTTGTAAACTTTTTTTTTCTGAAAGACCTACATATATGAAACTTTGTAAGATTTATCAATTAAGTTTAAGATGAAATATCTTCTTCATATAATGTTTAAAGTTCATGTTTCTTTTAGTTCAGAATTTATTCTAAGGAATTTTCATATTTGTTTCTTACCTTTTTTCTCTTTCGTTTCCTCTTTAGTTTTGCTCTTCAAAACAGAATCGCAATTATCATTTTTCTTTTCAGCATCTTTTGATTTGTTTTCTTGTTGTCGAATAACTCTGTAATCTACAGCTGTTCCTACAACCACTAAACCAACCAAAATACATACAATCACTCTGAAAATACAAAAGAATATTACTATGATTTTATTTTTCGTATCCATTTGGCAATTTCCTTTTCCACCAAATTTTAATTTGTTGAAAGTAAATATTTAGTGAACACTGTTAAGACAGAATAAGCTAGACACATCAGAGAAAAATCAAATAACTCTCTTTGACTGAATCGAGAATGTTCGTCGCCATCTCGCGCTCATTTCTTAACAAGGACCCTTTTGGATAAGATTTGAAATAGAAAAGCTTGATTTTTCCTAATCCTCAAATTGGAAGACCAAGTTTCAAGATGAATATAATTTCATCACTTCCAAAAATTGTCTCTTTTTAAAGATGTAATTAAACCTACTCTTAGTCTTCCTTGTCACTATCATTATCTTCTTAATTACGATATTTCATTTCCTTAGGCAGGAAACTTCTTCAGGTTAATTCAAGGACAGGAAAATTTCTTTCTTTTTCTTCTCGAATTCCTTAACAAATAACCTGACTTAAACATTTTTTACAAAAAAAAGACATAGCAATAATTGAGTTCATCTACGATATGTCTTAATTCAATTTTAATAATCAAAACAGTAATTCTCGTTCGTTATTCAATAAAATCTGTTCTCACAAAATCAACAAAATATCAATAACGATAAAAATTGTACCTCATTATTTCGTCTTCTTTAAAATAGACGAAATAATGACCACGGAGTAAAGTTTTATCAGAAGTTTATTTATGTGTTCATCAATAACGATATTTTATTTATCCATCATTAATTTTTTTTTTCAATATCCATTCTTGGAAGCAGGAATGGAAATGGCACCTCCAGAAAACTATAGTAAAAACAAAATACACATTAAAAATAAAGTAAAGGAAATTCTCGTGCTGCCCTCCGGTCTTGTGTAGCGAGACCTGGTGTGTTTATAGTGACTACTCTCAACTGAGGATCGCCAATTTCGCGAGAAACATTTGTTTTGGAAACTCACTTGTAAACACAGTCTCACCCCTTTTAGTGTGCTTAAACATTTTAGGTGCTTTTTTTCTTTCTTTATTCATCATATTTATTTCTTCTTTAATCTTGTTCTTTATAAATCTATTAGTTTCAAGATGATCTTTACAGCAGTTCAAGTTATTAGAGAGAACAAACATACTTACACATGGATTCACTTTCCCATTGAAAAATAAGTAAAAATGTAATTTACACTTACTATTGCCTAGGATTAGGCTTCCACAATGAACTATATTCCACAAGATAAATTAGGTCTTGCTAAGTACCACATATCCAACGCAGCCAAATAAGTTATTTAACTCTGATCTATGCAGTTTTACATTAGTCAGATACTGCATATCTTTCATTCTAGTTTTTTGCAGATATGTCTTAAAATTTAATACTTCTTGCATTAGATAGTTAATTTATTTATGATTTCACAGTATAATGTAAATCAATCACGTGTATATCAATGATACTTACATGCTTATTATAAAGTGTGGATGTGACAAGTACTTCCTTTCTTGTGTAAGACAATCCACCTTCTCTAATTTGAAACTAATTGGAGTGGATTGATGAAAAAAATGTAGATTTTGCGGGAAATGAGCTAAATTAGGAAAAAGAAATAATGAGTTCTATTATTTCAGAAAAGGTTTTGATGAAAAAAGTTCATTGCAAATGTTTATTTCTTAAAGTAAACAAAATAGGAGCTATTTTCTCCTTATTGAAATTGAAACTTCCTTATTGAAGTTTTATTGAACATGAAACTGTATTCTAAAAATTAAAGATAAGATAAAAAAAATCAGAATAATATAATTTAGATAGAATAATAATTTAATAATAATTAATTTTTTTACGTGTGTTCGTAGATTTAAAAGAGTCACTTAAAAAACCAACACATTAGCGTAAAAATGAACGTAATTTCTTTAAAACGCCAGACGCCATTTCGTTCTGAAGACTTCCACTGATAACGTCTTGTAGTGCGGGACGAAACGGCATCTGGCGTTTTTCAAAGTAGGCTAATGTGTTGGCCTAAAAAAATAAAAAATAAATTATTTTTATGCTAATGTGTTGGCCTTTTAAATGACTGTTTTTAATAATAAGACATTAATGATGTCCTAGTAAAGAACATAGTGACTTTCAAAGTAGTACAATCCTTTCTAGCCATCTTTGCGAAAGAGTAATTTTGAATTGCTCCTGATACAACAGGGAGTCATTAAACTGGAAGATAACGACATTTCAACATAGTGAAGGGATAGAAGACTAAATTATTTCAGGAAAAAGTGGAGGGAAGGACCTCGAATAATGAAGAGAGAGTACAGAGAAATGCATAGTTATAGCTATCATTTTTTTTTTACAAGTTGCTACGGGGACGAGTACGTAAATAAGTCTCTCGGTTCTGTTATCGGAAGGAATCTCCAGGCTGGTGACAATGGCACGAGAAGATCAAGACGTATTTATGAAACAGGAAATGGCTGCAAAAGTTAGTTTTCCCAATCTCTGCAGGTGATAAAGAGTTCCTATAAGGTAGAGTCATGTCTGATGACTTATAGATTAAGCAAAAAAAAAAATATAGTATTTTGAAAATATATTCGTGTTATGAAATGAAATAAAAACTACCACACTGGATAAAATTATCAAAAGTAGATTAAAACATAAAATTACACAAGTTCGACATGAACCAGCAGCTCTTTTTCAAGTGGAAATAAATTGGAGAGGTCCAAACTATGGCTCAATATGGGTTCCGTAAGGTTACGTAATTTATCTTTCTTAGTCTCATCGGTTTTATTTATATTTTTTTTTATATTTTTAAAAATTGTTATTTTTTTTAAATTTTCTTTATCTTACTTAAATGCACACATATATATATATATATATGTAGGTGGAAAAACGTTTGTAATTTTTTTTCATCTCTGCTTATACCTATTTATAAGTTTTGTGTTATCAGCTTATGCCGTTGTTGTGAGTGATGTGATTTCATCCAGTATTACAGTTTTTATTTCATTTCATAGATATATTCCACACGTTAAATTATTTTAATATATTCAAGCTATATTTAAGCTTTTTTAAAGCTATATTAAATATTTTCATTTTCCAATTTCTTTAAAATATGATAGAGCTGTTTACTAGGGGATTATCATGTTTTTGCATGATGCGCAAGGAAGGATATGTGGTGGTTTCCCGTTGCCTTCCTTAGGACCAAAGAAAGCAGGACAAAGCTTAAGAATGAAGATGATCTGAAACTCTCATGCTAAACATACATAGTCTATGGGTTTTACATTTTAAAAGATAAAAAGGTAACAGATATATATTAAGTTAAATAGTTTCTTAAGAGATGAATCTATACAAAAAATGATTATATAGAGAAAGAATAGAGTTCATTAATAGAAACTAATTAAAAGTCTTACGTGTAAAGTGATTGATAGCATCGAACACGTGCTCTTCTGAACAGGTATCAGGTATACATATGGACAAATTAAAGGTTATGCTACCCTACAAACACAAATCAATAAATTATTAAAACTTAATAAAGACATCACTATACAACGCTAGTCAGAATAAACTGAACAATACAATTATATTCTTACAGGTTTTTTTCTTATGTTCCCACTTCAGTCATTATCATGTAATTGAATCAGTGTCTTGTTACACCTGTTTTGAGTTGGCGGAGATATAGGCTTTCGCGATTCAAAGATCAAACGGATATCTAGTCATACAATCCATTAACTTTAGGAGTTGCAATTACTAGAGGAACATAGGAACTAACTACACTAATTCAAACCAGTGTCAAACCAGTACATTTTATGTTTTTATATGTTACCTTTTGGGCACTTTTTTTTTTATTTTTAGTTTGCAATTTTTGTTTTGTTTTTGTTTTGTTTTTTGTTTTTCTTTTCCTATTTTAATGCTCTTTATTGTTTAAAACAATATATATATATACGTTCTGTACTAGAAAAATTTTCTTGATTTTATCTTTATTTATAATTTTACCTACTATATATATACTATAGATCTGCTTTATATCTTCTCATACTTTTTAGTTCATTTTTTACCTTTCTTGGCGGAGTTTAGCCAAACAAGCTTTTGCTCCATTAAAAAAAATCAAATAGCTAATTAAATCAGTAGAAAAGCATCTTAATGACTTGAGCCACTCAGACCTCAGATAAAAAAACATATATATATATATGTATATATATATATATATGTATATATATATAATTGTAAAGTGTTAAGATAAGATAAATGTAAGTGTTCTTACATTGGCTGTTACGAGTCAGGCAGGTCTGATAGTTGACATCTCAGATTTTAAAAATAAGTTGAGAGTAGCTCCTACTAAGCAACATAAGATGCCAAGTAGCGAAAATTGTCGCTGAAACAGCACATATCCTTCAGAAAAAAAATCTAAAGTGGTCCTTTCTAAGAATTGAGTATCGCTGTGAAATATTCCGTATTCGCATGGTCTGTAGTTGCTACACTGTTGTGTTTTCATACCTAATTATGATATGGGTCATTCCATATCAAATCATCCACAAATTTTAGGAAATGTCACCCACCCTCACAGAAAACTTTGAAATTTTGTATAATTGAAGTTTACCTAGATATATGAACATTTCCAAAATTTAAATGTTGCAGGTTAAGTAATTTTTCAGTAATGGTCTCAAGAAGTTACATGGATCCAGGAACTCAGGTGTTCCATGGACGAGCTGCTTGATAATTTAAAAATGCAATAGTTCCTACAGTTTTTGCTGTAGAACCTTGATTGTTTTTTTAAATTAAAGAAGAATGTTTATATTTTTATGTTCATGCTTCTTTTATTGAGTAATCATAAGTTTTGTTTTAGAAAAAAAATGTAAATAATTTTTTTTAAATAAATTTGATACCTGGGCATTGTATTTTTTTAAGGTATTGCTCCATCATAGATTCCTTTGAAAATTTTACAATATTATTATAAATCTTTCTTTATGTCACACAAAAAAAATCAGTTTGTAGAAATGATGGGAAGTGTAGAAAAAAACGCTATATTAAAAAAAAAAAAAAAATTGATAATTTCTGACTATCATGTCACCTGTAAAATGAGCACCATAAAAAATACATATGAACAGAAGCGTCTTGTTTTAAGTAATTTAGCTGAAATGTATTCTCTCTATAAAAAGAAGTATCCTGAGGACAAAGTAGGATTTTCAAAATTTGAATCTCTTCGACCAAAACAGTATATACTCGTAGGATCATCAGGAACACCTACCGTATGTTTCAACACTTACAGTCAAAATGTTAATTGCTTAAATTCCATTTCTATTAAAGTAACATACCATGATCTAATGAAAACAGTAACATGATATAAATAACCGAGCCTGTATGCTCCGTCTCTGCAAAAAATGTCCCCCCCCCCTTCCCAGTTCTTTACTTTCTGCGACACACTAATTAAGAAAATTGAAACACAATTACTCCATACTCTTTTATTGCTCAATCACAGTCTGATTATCTGAAAATGAAATACTTGATGTTAATGGATTTCAGTGAAAATCTCCATTTTGAAGTATAAGGGTACCATTGGAACAATGGTAGCTGCACTCTTCACACTGTTGTTATATATTACAAAAAAGATCAACAGTTGCAAGCAAAAAATTTTTGTATCATTTCTGATGATCTAGAACATGATGTGGCCCTTGTGTATCAGACTCAGAAGACTGTATTGAATTTTTTGAAGTTTGAATTTCCTGAAATTTCACTTGCTTATGCTGAATATTTCACTGACGGATGTGCTGCACAATATAAAAATTGTAAGAATTTCAGAAATATCTGCTAACATGAACACGATTTCAATATAAAATGCAGCTGGTGATACTGATTTTTTTTGCAACCAGCCATGGCAAATCTCCCTGCGATGGTATTGGTGGCACTGTCAAAAGACTTGTCACAAAAACAAATTTGCAAAGACTATATAAAGATCAAATACTTACTGCATCGCAGGTATTTGAATTCTGTCGGGAGAACCTACAAGGCATTTCAGTTCTCTTGGTTTCAAAAGATGAAATGGTTCAAGTCAGAAATTTTCTTTTTTCACGCTTTGAAAGTGCAAAAACTGTACCTGGAACATGATCTATGCATTACACTATACCACGATCACCAAACAAGATTGGAGCAAAAAGGCTAAGCTGTGATACTGATTTTAATATCATTCATGATTTCTCTGCACTTCCGCCATTAATACCATTATGCTCTGTGCAGCCCAACTGCTGTGTTGCATTTGTATATGACTCTTCTTGGTATTTGGGGATTGTTGAGAAAGTGAATGGTGTAGAAGGATATGTTACAGTAAGGTTCATGCATCCTCATGGACCATCCCCGTCCTTCTATTGGCCTGATAATGATGTTTGTGATGTCCCATTCTCACATATTCTATGGGAAGTTGATATCACCACAGCAACAGGCCATACTTATTCTCTAAACAAAAAGTCTTCTAGATTGGTGGAAGAAAATTGGTCCTCGTACAAAAAAATATTAAATGTGAAGCATTAAAGCGTCTTGTCATATATATATAGTTCCAAATGAACTTGAATGCAGATTCATATCTTATATAATGTACCAGTATATTTTATAGTTTGTAGCTTTGTTTTATATTGCAATTTTTTTTACATTTGTATATTTTTATGCTCACTTATATTGTTAATGTTTCTTGAGTAGTTAACAGTATTTCTATTATTGTGATATTGTGGGAATGTTAATGGCTGAATGAAAATGTTCTCAAAATTCCAGATGAATTTTTTTTTTGTGAGTACCATTCATTTCTCAAAATTGATTTTTTTTTGTGATGCAAATTTACTACTTGCAGATCACTTTCTAATTTTTTTCAATGATTTTCAGAGGGGAGGAAAGTGTCCAATTTTTTTTTTAATTTTACAAAAAAAATTAATCAACAACATTTTATTTGAGCAATTCTTTCACGAATTTTTTTTTTTGAGTACCATTCATTTCTCAAAACTGATTTTTTTTTTCTGAGGAAACTTTACTATTTGTAAATCACTTTGTAATGTTTTCAATGATTTTCAGAGAAGGGCAAGTGTCCAAATTTTTTTTTAGAAATTACCAAAAAAAAAAATTAATCTATAAAATTTTATATGGCCAATTCTTTCACGATTTTTTTTTTATAAGAACAATTGATTTCTCAAAACTGATTTTTTTTGTGATGAAACTTTACTATTTGTAAATCACTTTCTAATTTTTTCAAGAATTTTCAGATGGGGGCAAGTGTCCAAATTGTTTTTTAGAAATTTACCAAAAAAAAACATTAAACTACAAAATTTTATTTGGCCAATTCTTTCACGATTTTTTTTTGGTAAGAACAATTCATTTCTCAAAACTGATTTTTTTTGTGAGGAAACTTTACTATTTGTGAATCACTTTGTAATTTTTTCAATGATTTTCAGATGGGGGCAAGTGTCCAAATTTTTTTTTAGAAATTTAACCAAAAAAAAATTAATCTACAAAATTTTATATGGCCAATTCTTTCACGATTTTTTTTTTGGTAAGAACAATTCATTTCTCAAAACTTATTTTTTTTGTGATAAAACTTTTGTAATTCACTTTGTAATTTTTTCAATGATTTTCAGATGGGGGCAAGTGTCCAAATTTTTTTTTAGAAAATTAACCAAAAAAACATAAAACTATAAAAAAATTTTTGGCCAATTCTTTCAAGATTTTTTTTTTGTAAGAACAATTCATTTCTACAAAATGATTTTTTTTGTGATGAAACTTTACTATTTGTAAATCACTTTCTAATTTTTTCAAAAATTTTCAGAGTAGAGCAAATGTCCAAATTTTTTTTTAAATTAGCCCAAAAAAAACCAAAAAAAATTATAAAATAATTTAAAAAAAATTTTATACGGCCAATTCTTTTATGTTTTCATAAACTACATGTCACAATGCATATTCAAGGAAAAAATTGTCAGCCTACTTGTTTCCATTTAAAAACTGCAGCCAATTTTCAAATTTTCACAATTCGCTTTGAAGTACCACATTGCATCAAACTTTCTGCTATTATTACCAACAGAATGTATATAAAGCAATAAAAATTGGCAAAAGTTCATGAAATTAAGTATAATAGCAGTACACAAAATCTCAGTTCTCAACTAGGTAGTGGGTGACATGGCCTGGATGACTTGACGTGGAATAACCCATATGGGAGTGTTTTGGTAGTAAAGTATGCTTTTGAGCTGAAAATGTCGTCATACACAACGTAAACGCATTGATAAACTACTGCCAGAAATACGCAATATAGTCACTGACGCAGAGAAAACAAGGGGTATACATAATATACGTATTTCGAAAAACTCCGTAATCTTCATTTCAAAGAAAATATCATACACTGATAAACTCCTTTTACAAATATTTAATCGCAATATTTCGTCTTCTTTGAGCAAGAAAACTTCTTCAGACGAAGGAGAACAGGAAAAAATATCCCTCTTCCTTCAAAATTCGTTTTACATTTAAGAATTTCATTTTTAAACACTCTGTAACAATTTGTATCCATGTCTTCCATGAATACAATAATTTGATCGTGAATTAAAAGGAAGAATAACTAATAATTAGATCGTGAATACAATAATTAGATCAATTAGTAAATAATAAGATCAATTTACAATAACTAATAACAATCCTTAAAACATCTAGATTCAGTGGCATTTACAAAAATATTTCTGTATTTCTAATATACCCCTTAAACTTATTAAAAGTGAAATCACTAACTTTCAAGAATTTATCTTTATTAATGCATGGGAAATTGTTTATAATGCTTGATTCGATCATCAACCTTTCCTTCTCATCTAAAATATGAAATAAAATCTTTACTGTCGGGTCTGGATTATGTTGGTTAATTTTACAATGATCCGCCCAGTCAGATATACCAGTTTTATCATATTGAAAGCCCTAACATGTTTTAATATTCGTTCTTTTAAAGTCCTTCTAGTGCTTCCAAAGTAAACTTTACCACAATCAATCATCGTATCAACCCCGAACTAGACTTCCTTCGCGAAAGACATAACGTTGGTACAACCTCAGCGCAGTGAATTATTGAATTGCAAAATGATGTTGCGCAACAAAAGTAATAACGTTTCAACGCCCACAACTCAGTGCACTGAGGTTACAGAATGATCTTGCGTAATCTAACATGTAGTATGAACCATATGTAGGACTACCCACTTTACAACGTCATGGTACCTGGACCCACTATTGCACAGTGATTTTTCATGTAAAGGCTTGCAACTGCACTTCAATGAACTATGGAAGGTATCAGAAAAAGTATTTTATTGGAAAATGGTTATTAAAGAATGCTGCGATGTTACATAACACGTAGCTATATCTACTGAAACTTTCAAATAGCTACGAAGCAATTTGTTTCTTCGAAAATGTGAGTGGCATTCGGTGATTTCCTTAGAAGAGAACCGGTAGAAACCGCTTGGTGGTACTTGGACAGGTGGCGTCATTTTCTTGAAGACATGTGATAATGATACCCACATTGTGTGACATGTGTGGGCCACTAATAATATGCGATAATACTAATTCGGGGACATTGTTAAAGGTCTCAAAATGGGCGAGATTACGTTGATGGTCTATATCCCGATGACCTTAAGTGATACCTTGGTAAGTTTTCTTCATTTTATATGATAGCCTTACAATACCTATGGTCCACTGCTGTTTCACGCAGGTAATATTCTTGATCTTCGAGAACCCCTCGCTTTATTAATGTATTGGAACCAGCGGACTCTTCTACTCAAGATACTTCCAGTGTTCCACGCATCCTCACACGATATGGGTAACATTACACACTTAAATCGGAATTTCAAACCAACGTTGAGTCATGCGTTACCTCTCCTGTACGATGTCCCAGTTTAAGCTCATATAGAAGTTGACTAAGATCTGTCGTTCATTTCCATGGATAATATACTACTTGGAACTGATGCCTTAAACCCTTATATGCAGTAGGTTTGTTGCATTAAATTTCCTAATACAAACGCCATCTGGCGAGTTTTAATCCCTCAAAAAAAAAGTGCCAATTGTAAGAGATTGCGAAACCAACATTTCATCTGCAACAACCACATATTTTTTTTATGTTTTTTTTCCCTGATTTTCAGTAAACACCAGCTTCGCTGAATTTAGGAAATTAACAAAATTAGAACAAAAACATTAACCTCAAAATATTTTTATTTTTCTCTTGTTTTCAAGATTGTTCGGATCCTTTTATTTAAAATAGTATTGTTTTATATTAGCATGTCATGTTTACTTTTTACTGAGCTTGCAAAGTCTCACTAACATTTTAGTCCTTTGCCTGTCCATTCCTCTGTTTATGTGTTTTTATAGGCATTATGTTAAACCAGATTGACGGATTTCCATACGCATCTGATTGGTCCCTATCCTTCCTATCGCTCACTACCGAAAACCCATGCTTATGTGGTTGGACTGATTCCTTCAAAATTTGATACAATTCTCATTCTGGTCAATTTTAAAAAAAAATGAGCAAGATACTATATAGGTCCTTTTTTTGAGGGAATTCCTCACTCCGGGATGAGATACTAAAATGAGCAAGATATTTTGGTTTTCACATCTCCTCCCCTCAGTCCATAAAATTGATGTCCCAGAAGTGCTTGTTAAGTTCCCTCAATGAGATGAATGGCTGAGCGTGTCTGTATCATCCAAACAAAAACAAAAATACTAGTGTCTTCCTAAAAGTTCTGAAAGATCTTTGATCGTCACTCTTTTAACCGTCACTCTCTGTTATTCGTCATCGTTCACAAAACCTACTTTTCCGTAAAATGTGGGGCATTGCCGCGAAAAAATCTCGAGCCTCGAAAAACAGAAGAAAGATGATTGATACAGCTGTAATTTATAAACCTTATTATCTAGTATTGTTTTATGTTTCTATTATTGTTATTATTTGTTCGGTGTTTGGCGATATCTATTTGTTATCGATAGATTTTTCTTTGTATTAATTTATTGTTTGCCTTTCGTCCCATACCAGCATTGAAATTTCATTACCGTACACGTTTTTTGCAAAATTTCTGTTATCCGTCTATTCGGTTAACCGTCACAGTCCCGATCCCGACGATGACGGTTAATCGGGTTTTCACGGTATATATACCGATACATAATTAAATGTGATATTGCTTGCAATTTCTAATCGTATTACTAAGGTAAGACAAAAGAGGAAAACAAAATTAAGGAAAATACAAACAAATATGCAGCAGATTTGATCCCAACATCTCGAATTACATTAGCCATCGCCCACAATAGCACAGGTCATTAGTTTTAATATTTCATCTCGCCATCATTGCTTTGATGTGCACTTTTACTAAAATGTTCAAATATAGGGACGTTCATTAATTACGTGAAGTGTTTTTTAAAAAATTTGGACCCCGCTCCCCCTTGGTGAGATTTGGTAAGATGTGGTGGGATCCCCCCTCTCCCTCACGTGAGATTTCCCCTAAAATTTTTAAATAATTAAATGTATTTGATAGGTTCATGTATTTTGCTTCAAACCACTAAATATCTAAAGCGTTAGGTTGTCTTCTATGAAATATATTTTTTCTGTGAAGAAAATGATACGACGTTTAAGGTACACTATAACGAATTTAATTAAATTTAGTAAAAGTAAAAAAATAGGCTGTGACACCTTCCCTAATTCTTCATTCACTCCATGGGCATTCATGTGCTTCCTCTATTGTAATGATTGGACACATAATGTCCTTGTCTTTTGATAGTACAGGAAGACGTATCTACATCCCCCTCGTGCAGCCACTCAAGTCTACCGTCCACAGCGCACAGCAGCTCCTCAGCCCGACAGGTGACCATTCGCCTTGGTCGAACCCTGACCACAGGTGCTGGCTGGGTTGCATGCAGCGCCGACCTGTGTTTCTGCAGCTTCACACGCGAAGCAAAGTAGAAGCCGCACGTCTTGCAGCATCTGTTAAGATTAGTTTGATCTTTTACCTAAAGAAATGCGCAATAGTAATAGTACGGCATCTGGGAATAGTGCGCATGTTTGCCGGACCCCCTCCCCACAATTTTGAGTTCACGTAATTAATGGATGCCCCCTAAAGGTGAGCTAGTGTTAACTATATAAAATCTCAAACTTTGAATAAAACTTCTGTACAGGGTGTATCCAAATTCTCTGTACAAATTTTAATGAAAAGTAGAAAGTATCAAAGCAAATCTTTTTCGTCTATGAATCTTTCTCGTCAATCTTCGGTGCTAGAGGGCTCGTGTGCTTGTGCCTGAATTGTCCTCAATCCGTGGTAATCTTAAGTGTCAGGAGTACTCATGGTTCTCTCCCGATCACTCTCATGCATCTTTCCAAGGAATGTTTCAGTTGCTGGCAGTTGCTGGTACGAACGCGCAAATGTAGGTAGTTGGGAAGCGATGTAACCTCAGTAGCTCTTCCGTTTCCATTGGTAGCCAGATGAATGTCACCAGCCGTGAAACGCTCCAGGTTACAGATAGCAATTTACGAATGCAACGGCAAACAAGTCCGTTCTCAGTACCCATTTCGCCTCCGGAGCTATTGAAGCGCCTCTAAAAGCTCCCTCTAGCACCTAAGGTTGCTCTTCAGCGAACGTACATTCATAGACGAAACAGGTTTGTATTGGTGCTTTCTATTTCCAATTAAAATTTATACAGAAAGTTTTGAGACTTCCTGTATAATGGGGATAATTTCTAACAAAATTTTATTGCTTAAATAGACGCGAATAGTGATTTTTAGGATACTTGGTACATTTTATTTTATTTTTTTCATCAAGAAATACCCGAATTTTAGAGAAGAGAGGCTTTAGCCACGCCCACAAAAAACGCTTGACTGACATTTTGTTTCAGATGTGACGTCACTTTTGTATAAACTTCCGCTTGTCGTAGGACTCTTGTATTTAACTATGTTGTATTTAAGAAGCTGCAGTTTTTGACAAAGCCATGATAGCCGTGGAAAATCACTAAGTTACAAATGGTGTTTTGTACTTTTGTGTAACAATTGCTACATCTCAAACATGTTTTTAAGAGTACTATTAGATCCGAAAGCATGGCTAGATATTATAAGACGAAGCAAGATATTCAGTCCGAAATTTGCACTATGTGTCTGTGAGGATCATTTCAATGTAAATAAAATTACTAACTTGAATTCTTATGATCTTTATTATTATTTAGAATTATTATAATAAATACTACTTCTACTCTCATAATATTAAAAAATTATATTTTTTAATGCAAACGAATTTTCGAAAGCATATTCCTTGCTTTCTTTTTCAATTTTGTTTGATAACAATATGTTCTCAGGTGAACTTACATTGCGTATACATAGTTATCAACAATCACAATACTGTAATACATCTACAATCGTACCTTAATATTATAATAATTGATAATTTACAATTCATTGAATTCATCAATTATTACAGATTTTTTGTTTCCTTAGAAGCCTTTTTTTTTTACCATTTCATTAGCTAAATTTACAATTTAAATTAGCTGCAGTGTGATTGGTTATTTCAAATTATAAATTTACAAATTTACAAAGATCGTACAACTTTTGCCTATTAATAGGATGATTTGCAAAAGACATGGTTTAAATGTGACATTTGAATATCAGAACAAATTGAAAAATATTTTATGCCATAAAATAAATGAAAATAGTCAAAATGCAAACATAAGATTAATTTATCAATTAGAATGTCTTAATTGCCGTAAAATTTATATTGGCGAGAGTAAAAGAACGACCCTTGAACGAGCAAAAGAACACATATACTGCATTAAAAATAAATTAATTAGTCTGATGTAGCTAATCATTGTTCTCGAACGGGCCACTGGGTTAACGTTGAGGTCAAAATTTTAATATTAGAAAAGGATTGTAAAACTAGGAAATTATTGGAGAGCTTCATAATAAGAAACACCAAGAACTTAAATTTCAATAAAAGTAGTGGCTTAGAAGTAGAGAGTATATTTGTAAATTTAGCAAAGGAAACAAAAAATCTGTAATAATTCATGAATTCAATGAATTGTAAATTATCAATTATTGTAATATTAATGTAAGAATGTAGATGTTATTGCAGTATTGTGATTGTTGATAACTATGTATACGCAATGTAAGTTCACCTGACAACATATTGTTATCAAACAAACTTGAAAAAGAAAGCAAGGAATATGCTTTCGAAAATTCGTTTGCATTAAAAAATATATTTGTTTAATGTTATGAAAGTAGAAGTGGTATGTATTTAAGTTATGATAAGCAGAAGGAAATATGCTATTTAAAGACATATGGATTAGTAACATAGAATTATTATATTATATCAGTTTATGTAACGAAATCTATATTCCGATAAATCCCATGTCCTCTCGTCTAACATCGTGGATCATGCAAAAAAATAAAAAAAATTAATGGCATATAAAGGAGTTATATTAGATGAGTACGACGATTGTATTATTAAAACGATACCGTTACTGTTGAGCTACGAAGTGAAAAGATGTTTAATGACGTTTGTCTTAAGCGTTGTAAAACGAATCAATTAAACATCCATAATCCTTATTATATTGGAATTGATTTCAAATTTTTACGTATTAAAAAGACATTTTTTAAAAAAAGGATTCATAACAAACACACACAAGTTAACATCACATCTTCAAACATACATTTACGGGAAGCTTTTCGGATCAGTGTGGCCTCCTTTGTCAACCTCCAATAAAATAATTCAATATCTAAAATAACCTTGGGAATTATTCTAATTGATATATCCTTACGTAATAAATCCAGAATATATTTCTAAAAATTTTCTTTTTATGAATTGATGCTCAGAAGAAAATAGATCTGGTTTTGGAGCTATCATATAAACTGTAGTAAGAAAACAAAACAAAAAAATCGAAGAAGTTTGAACTATTGAATTTTATATAATTGATTATTGTTGTTATTATTATTTACATATTATTAAAATTTAAAGTTTCAACTGTACCTATACAGTTAAAAATTGTTTAATAAGGTTTTTTTTTTTGTGTGTGTTTTTTCTTACGCTAGAAATTAAAACATTTTTATTTTAAATGCCATGGAAATTTCTGAAAGCAGAAAGCGTAAGATTAAATGAAGCCCAATCCTATTCCAAATAATAAATTCAGAAGTCCAAATAGGAGAATTTAAAAAAAAAAAACTGAAGATATAAAATTTATTAATAGATCAAAAACGGGAAGTCAGTATTTAATTTTGTTCGTAAATTAGAAATTTTACGAGAAAAAATTAATTATCAAATCATTCTTTTAATTTATTAATTATTAAATGAATGAAAGAAAATGAATTATTCGGTTTAAAGCAGAAATAACGAAGAAAACACAAGGAACATTGCTTTTGCTTATACTAAAGTGACGTCACAATCACCTCAGCCAATAGCAAAACGTGGATTTTTGCCCCCTTGGATTATGGGAAAATAAAGGCATTTTTTTTATCATTGAAATACTTAAAATAAAACAAAAATATTTGACATTTAGAGCTTAATGATCACATGTATTAATTTTTAAAGGGAAGTAAATGAAAGTATTCGGACCTAGGACTAAGAAAGTCATCGGCGTAAAGGCAGTAAATACTGTACCTCTCAAATATATCTATTAATTAATTGAAGCAAATTCCCCATTACACAGGTGAGCGTGCATCTATTTTATATGGGTAGGTTGAGTGAGTCAGATTTTGACCTTCGCACCAAGAGAAGATAGGTAATTTATAGTGAAAACATTGTTTTTTTTTTTATTGAGATCAATTTATTTTTAACGGGAAAATGGGTGGTGAATTTATGTTATTTGCTTCAGGTTCAAACAAACTAGTTCCTCATTTCTGTTTTCAAATGTGAACCGATGAAATAGAAGTCGTAAATAGGAACGACAATAAAATATAAGGCAGGCTTTAATCAAGTTGTCAATATGTTAAAGCAAAAATAACAGCACCGTTTTTCTTCTACATCTGTTCTCAATTGCTTGTTTTTAACTGTTGTCATTTTACTCTTTCTTTTTTTATTCCTTTCTCGATATCAGTACAAAGGTCACTCTGCTCCGCTAAGGGGTCGTCCATTAATCACGTGATGTTTTTTAGCCTCCCTCCCCCCTGGTGATCCCTGGTGAGGTTTTAGACAACTCCCATCCCCTCCACCCAAAATCATGTGTATTTTTTTGGTACAAAGTATCTTCAAAATTTTCAGAATGTTATCTTTAAATGTAGGTATAATTTAATTTAATTCTGGAAAATTAAGCACAGTGATAAAAATGTCCAGACAGACATTAAGGTTGCAGGTTGTTTTCGGTTTAGAAATCGCGCGTTCAACGAAAAAATAAATACACGTGATATCTCACTACACCCCCCCCCCCCCCTTTTTTTGTTTTTGGTTTTTTTCCCACCCCCCCCCCCCCCCCCTTTCGAGTCTCACTTGATTAATGAACGATCCCTAATCATAAAACCTTACATCAAATAATATCAATAATCAAATGCAGAAAAAAAAAAAAGACCAGCTTAAAAATGCTTAATGGAAACATTATTATTGTTCTATTTATATACAGTGCAACTTGGATAATTCGAACGTCTTTAATTCGAAATCGTGGTTAATTCGAAGATTTCTCTTAGTCCCTTGAATTTCTTATTAAATCAATATTAAAAAATCGTGGATAATTCGAAGTTCAACTTCCTAAATTCGAAGTTTTTATAAAAAATTTCGAACCATAATGACTTTTCGGCGTTTCATCGTTAAGAAATTCGACACGTGACAACTGAAATCCCCTTCCTGCCATCGTTCGACACGTGACGCTTCAGACGCCATTCGAGCTTCCTGCTGTCAGTGTCACCATGTCTTTCAGTAAACCATGCGTGTACAAGAATTTAACGTCCGCTGAAAAGGTAGCCATCATTTCCGAGGTGGAAAAGGGTGTGAAGAAGAAATACCAAATCTCCAACGAGTACGGGATAGCGCCGAATTTCGTCGGTACAATGAAGGACAAACCAACGTAAGTGAAGCTGTTTTCCGTTCACTAAACATGCTTGATGATTTTCCTAACCTTAAGCGACTGAATTCTACAAAACAATCAGACATTGCACAATTTTTTGAAAAACTATAATTTTCTGTATTGAATGTAATATGTACTGTAGCTTACGTAATATAAATCTTATTTTGTTTACATACATGTAGTGTTTAAATCTTTCATACCAGATCTTTCTGAATAAATAATAGCTACCCACACACGTAGGGGTCTTCTCTTACGGATTGAGGGATCTTTGACCTCTGAGGGAGGCGCGTCTCTCCTTCAAGTACTTACCCCTTGGGGAACAAATCCTTTGTCGGCGCTTAACGATAAGAGATATATCCCCCGGGTTAGCGGTTTATTTCCGCGGCGTTTCACAACTCTACGTTAAGCAGGGAATCCCTGGGTTGCTAGCCGTTACGATCTCCCAAGTTAGGGTGGATTTTGGAATTACAACCAGACTGAAAGTTATCCTTCGCGGGCACAGAGCTCTAGTAGCCGTTCAACTGTGTTTCCATAACAAATATTTACATAACAAATTTAAAAAATGAACAAATTATAATATCATTCAAAGACTAATATTTGGGTATTATTTTAAATGATGCAACAAAAATTAAATTAAAACTTACAACAAAAATTAAATACAATTTCTTGAAAAAAAAATTATAAAAATATTATACCAATAAATTATAAAATAATAACTTAGTTTTCTTTTTTTGATTCTTATTTAATTATGAAAATGCTATCTGATCTAATACAAATAATGAAAAATGTAAATAGTATAAATATTTTATGAAACAAAAAAAAAAAATCTTAAAATTAGTTATATATTCTAAAAATACTTCAAGTAATAAAATAACAAGGAATTCTTTATGAATAATAAAATACTTACTTCGAACTTTTTATACAATTTAATAATAAAGACTTATTTTCAATTATATTACATGAACAATACAAATTTGAATACAACCATAATCTTCGAGATATATTAACTTTATAACCAACATTTTTAATAATTATGCCACCCATATAAATTACTACCGGATGTGATAAATAAAGTAAATCTAGAAAATTACCGAAATTTTCTAAAATATCAATTTAAAAAAAAAAATCTCATCAGAAATTGCCTAGTAATAAATATAAATCCTCTGGTTGACTAGATTTATAATTCTAGAATTTTCTTTTCACTTTAATTAAGATTTTTTTTTACTATTTCTTGTAATTGTGTTTACAATTATCAAATATATAATGTCTACTAAAGTTCAAAATATAGTTATAAATTTAGTGCTACTGTCACTATAAAGCCAATTACATAATCAATCTGTAAGAAACTACAATTACTTGTCATTTCATGTTCGAAAGTTAGTCTAGGCAAGTTCGAAATTAAATCCTTAAAGGAACTGATCGTTGTTGAGAATCTTTACGTTAAGCCGTGCTTCACGCATAGGACTGTGACAGGTCGATTGCCAACTACCTGCGAAATCTCCTCCCCCACTTACCACCTCCCCGACTCAGCTTAACCTAAATGATTCATCCTTCGGACATAGTCTTCAGCGTCAAAACTCCCAAAAAACCCCTCCGTGTGTGGGCAGCTATTTACTTATTGACAGAATAATCTTTTTAAGCATTCAGTGGACCTGAAATTAAAGTTAAAAGATGTAACTTGTTTAATTCGAAGTCTTGGATAATTCGAAGTTTTGTAGTGGTCCCTTCAGCTTCGAAGTATCCAAGTTGCACTGTATTACAAAAAGAAAATGACTAAACATTACAAATTGAGTCAATTGTTCATAAGTGGCATCTCATGACAGCCTATTTCACGCTAATATTGCGATCATCAGTTGAGAGAAGTCACCAGGAACAAAGCAGGTCTCACAACGGAGATAAAGTGGTAAGAGAAATGGATTTCCACAAATCTAAACTAAAAACATAAATGGATGCAATGGAAAAATACCCATGTTTCCTGTTTCCTGTTTAATTTCGTTTCCTGTCTAATTTTTGTATAAGTTCTCGAGTTCAATGTTGTAACTGTTAGTTGAAAAAGCCCTCTCTCGAGTCTTGGCGAAACTAGTTGTATTCTATTCTTGTATAAAGTTTAATTTCTCTTACACAGATGTACGGCTCAATTAACGCTTTCACTAAAAACATAGAAAAACATTAAAATAATGAAGATGGAATCGTCCAATATTTTTGTTAAAATAAATTTAACAAAATATTTTATTTTATTATTTTTTCATTATGGCTTGAAACGTATTTTAAAGAATTATTATTATTATTTAGCAAATTTAAATAAATTTGCATTAAGAATATTGATGACGTCAGCGATCATTTAAGGAAAAAATCAGCTGACCGACTTCGTTCGAGAGAATCGAATGGAGAAATCAGAACTGTTCTTTAGAGATGCCCACGCAGTTCAGATTAGACGTCAGAACAGTCAATCATGAGAACAGTCAAGAAGTAAGAACGGTCAGAACAGAGTCTTGTCGCCGAAGTCTATGCTCTATGGTTGAAATCCGAAGTCTGGATACAAGAGTAAAACTCACGAAGAGAAAGCTCAAAATTAAGATTAATAGACAAAGTTACAGAAAAACGGAGCGGCCAAGACATTAATAGTGCATCTCCGAAAAGAAGTAAGAAATATTACCTTAGGAAGCAAAGGGCGAGAATAGTTATAGAAGAATCCTGCATTTCAGAAGTCAGAAATCAACGGAAGAATTAACGAAGAAAGCTAACGTGAATACCCGGATGATAGAAGCACGAACTCGGCCAAATATACGAAGACCGACTCCTAAAGGACAGAATAATTAATCTGAAAGAAAAGTATATCCCTCGCAATTAGTAAATTAAGAAGAAAGACTTTATTCGAAAGATTAGAGAAATAGGAATTATCAGATAAAATTCTATTTCCACTGACGGGAAGATTGAAGTAATCCTATTAGCGATAGCAGACGATAAGAAATATTACGTCAAACAGTGCACGCATTGAATGCTGGGAGGAGAAGAGAACCCGCCACATTCAAAGTCTTATGATTAGTCAATCACGAGATTCGAGAAGACATCTTGGAGAAACCCCAATATAACGAAGTGAACGGAAAGGATTCTTCACGAGACAACGAAGTTACACACAGGTGAATAAAGCCATTCGACGTAGGGTCATTCCATGCCAAATCATACAGCCAAAACTTGATTTTACACCCAAGGTACTCAGATTGTAATGAAAATTTGTATACATTATGGACTATAAAAATAAGAAAAAATGCAAAGTTTCACTCAATTATTACAATTAGTTTCTGAGTTATAACCGTTTGAAGTTTTAGATAGTTTTAATTTCCGAGGACGGTTTGGGTCGGAAACAAGCTTGTATGTATTTACGTTTTTTGTTACCAAATTTATATTTATGAAGGTAGAGGTTTCAAACTTGACCCATTTGTTGTAGATTGTACACAGAATCAGATGACACCATGAGCATTAAAACTAAAACTTTCCATCATAGTTAAAAAAATTCTGAAATTTAAGAAAAAAATATTTTACGGAATTGTGTACTTCACTTAGAAAAACCAATGTAGCAAAAATCTCTCTCCAGATAACGCTACACAACCATATATCACTGAAAAGAGGATAAAATTGTCTTTCAAAAGGTGAAAAAAAATTGGCGGGGTTTTGAGTTATAAGAGTTTTATTACAATATAAAGTTAATAACTTATTTTTAACGCTGCAAAATTTTATGCTCCACAAAATTTATTTTTTTTTAAATTTTTTTTTATGTATATCATACATTTCTCATTAGGTATGCTTATATAAACTGCATACCTGTGTTATGTGACTGAGAGTTTACTATATTAGTAAAAAACTAAATCTAATAGTTATCGTTTTTTAATATAATTATTCCATCCACCACGTCAGAGATTAATTTGTGTTTTATTTCTTTAAATGTAATATTGTCTTTGTATTCTATGTTTAATTGTTTGAAAATTTTGTATTTAACATAATTATTTAATCTATATCCAAAGTTATTACTTATTTTATCTATTTTAAAGATTTTATTCCAATCATGTCTGAACATGAACCCCCTCACATCTCCAACAGCCTATTCTACTGTCAGTGTTTAGCTAGCTCTGCTCCAGTGAACATCAATTATTATTTTATTTTTTTTTAATAGTTGCTGTGCTTTTTTTTTAAGAGTTAAATTTGCTTGTCAGTTTCATGCGTTTTAAAATCACTTTGAAGCCACTGTTATCTATATGAAGTGATTTAAGTAAATTGTGAAGTGATTTTAGTGTTTTTTGTTTTGTTTTTTTTTGCCTTTTGTTTTAAATTATGGAAGAATGGCTTGCAGTAGTGACTATAGACCTAGTTTGATATGTACTGTTGGCATTTTATTAACCTCTTGCTGTAAAAACACTACACTAACAAAAAAACTAGGATATTTATGTAATTTTTGAGAAAATGTCCAAACAAGAAATAGATCATTTAATGTGGCGCACAAGTAATCAGTATAGTGAGAAAGACACTATTTGTTCTCATCACTTGTGTTATTTTTAAAATATTATGAAAAGAACCAAAAAACTTGTAGTGATCCGTTTAAGAGTCACTCTGTCCCCTTATCAAAGAAAAAAGACTTGAGGGTAAAAACTTTAGAAAAAGCGAAAGAGGTTAAGAAAAATAGAAACATTACTTTAGTGCCAGGAAAGATGTTGTGCAGTAGCTGTCGAAAATCATTATTAAAAGCAAAACCTGACCCACAGCCAGATAATGAAGAAATGGTTGTAAGTCATCAAAGTGATGATGAAATTGAAAATGAATTAAAAACGGCAAAAAGAGTGTTTGAAAAAGATAAACTCAACGAGACTCTTTTAAGATCAGATGTAACTCCATTGAAACTTAAATCATTATCCGCTTGCTCAAAGGGAAAATATGCAAAAAAAAAAGTTTAAACAGCTAAAACCCAAGTTAAAAAAAAGCTTTCATATGTCTTACAAATAAAGGACTCTCACAGTGAATCACCAAGTGAAGCTGAAGGTACAAAAAAAGAAAATGATTTAAAGAAATAATCTGCTGATCTTGATTATTTAGTTAATGTTATGAAAGAGAAAGTTAAAGACAGACTTGAGTAGGCGTGAAAAAAAGAGATTTTAACAATCGCTCCAAAGTCTTGGTCTCACCAGAAAGTAGCGGAGGAATTTAGTGTATCAGAATATTTGGTGCAAAAAGCAAGAACTCTGTCGAATGAAAAAGGCATTTTGGCGTCGCCAGAACCTAAAAAAGGCAGAACGGTCCCTGAAGAGACAATAAATATTGTAAAAGAGTTTTACCATGATGATGAATTTTCGTACATGATGCCAGGTGCTAAAGATCATGTTAGTATTGAAAAAATATGTACATGCAGAAAAGACTTCTTTTATGCAACCTACATGAACTATTTGTTGTTTTTAAGAGTAGATATCCTAAAACTAGGATTTTCTCTCTGAGACCAAAATGGTGTGTGTTGGCTGGTTCACCAGGCACTCATTGTGTATGTGTGTGCTTATACCACCAAAATGTGGAGCTTTTAGCTAATGCAATGAATCATCTGTCCATAATATGTTAGTTTGTAACCGACAGAATAGAGATTGCATGCTGCGCCGCTGTGATAAATGTCCTAAAACATCTGAGCGACTGAAGCTTTATTTCGAAGACATCTTAGAAGATTTTGATGATGAAGATGAAATCAAATTTTCAGTGGGTAAGTGATGGTCGAAAGATGCTACAGACAATGCTACTTCCTCGTCAAGAATTCATTGAATGTACTATTCGGAAAATTGAATCTCTCGTCCCTCATTCTTTTATAACAACTTCAAAACTTCATTTGAGAAAGACTTTCAATAACTTACACTACTAAGAGACAAATTTGTAGGGTAAAAAATGGAAACTTTGTTAACCTGTAGGGTAAGTAAAAATAAATTAAAGTCCTATGATTACCTTATACGTTACAATATGCATTCGCTAATCTAGATCCAACTGCAGACAGAGTTTCAAAAAAAATTGTTAAAAAATTTTAGAAATTCTTAATTTTGTAAAACTCTTTATTGAAGCTATGCCCCAAATTGTATTTTTCTTTTAAAAAATAAAAATTTAAATTCCAACCATCTCAAACTTGTTTTACAGCTGATTTTGTTTAATCCAGACTTTCGGTGACTAGGAAAAATCTAGTCCTACTAACCGTAGACTGGTATGACCTTAGGCTTATTTAAGTTCACTTTTACCCCTATATTGTTCCATCTATACGCTAAGTAGACTTTTTAGAATCTTGTACTTTTTACTTTAAGGCCATAAAACCATATTTTACTCGCAACATTGGTGAGTGTAACAATTCCTAGAGTAAATACTATTTATTACTTTACATTGCTATAAAACTCTTAAAACTCAAAACCCCAACAATTTTATTTCACCATTTGAAAGATAATTTTATACTCTTTCCAGTGATATATGGTTGTGTTAGGGTATCTGGAGAGAGATTTTAGCTGTAAGTTCTTTTCTTTATGCATGTCACAGTTTCGGAAAAATATACTTCTTTATTTTTAGTAAATGTTTTCACTATGATGGAAGGTTTTAATTTCTATGTTGATAGTGTCATCGTATTCTGTATGAAATTAAGAACAAATGAATGAAGTTTCAAACCTCTAGCGTTATAAACATTGATTTTATCCAGGAAAACGCAAATACATACAAGTTCGTTCGGTGCCCAAATTGTCCTCGGAAGTTCAAATCAACTAAAACTTTAGAAGGCTATAACTCTGAAACTAATTGTTAGAATTGGATAAAATTTTGTCTTTTTTCTTAACTTAGTGTATACATTGAACATACAAATTTTCAAAGAAATCTGTGGTAAGTGGGTGTCAGTCCTGGATGACTTGGTATGGAATGGCCCCGTAGCCATTCTACGGGATTATCCCCGAGGTCGAAAAGCCATTAGACGAATTATTGTAAGTACGTTTTTTAATTCTATTATTTAGAGGGAAGAGAACGCCTCAAATATTGTGCTACAGGAATTGATAAAACAAGGAATTAGTTTCTATTGAAATTTATGTGTGTGATACAAGAAAGTGAAATTAATACTGTTATCAAATTATTGAATTAATGAAAGTAGAATCACAAGTTGTGAATCTAAGTGATATTATCTAAATATTAGTGAATGCGAAAAGCATTAGAAATTAAGTGCAACGTAAAAGTTAAGTGCATAATATTAATTCAACGAAGTAGTGAATTAGTGATTAACTTTGAATGTAGTGAACTGTACATTTATTTCTTCCAGTGTGATTTAGTTAGGAAATATTAAATTATTATTTTGGAGAAATTTATCAAGTTGATAAGTTAAGAGGAAGTGGGAATTCTTAAGATTAAATTTTGTGGATGGAATTTCAAGATGCCTGCATGAAACAGAAGATTAATGAAGGACTATTGTTATATTATTGAATCATTGCTTCATTTTGAAACAATCTAAATTTGTACTCATCATTTCTGTAATTAATTACTACAGTAAATATTTTAATTTAAATACCTGTTTGTTGTGCATTAACAAAAAAAAAAAAATTATCAGCGTGCATTACATGCTCTTTTAAATAAAGAAAAAGAAAATTCCTATATTAGGCTCTGTCAGCCTCAATGCATTTCTTTTCTTTATTTCTATGCGTATAAAAAAGGAAATGACGTAATAGATTCTTCCAAATTCATCTCCTTTAGGATTCAATTCTCGTATTCACTACAGAGATGGTAGAGTAAAATTATAATTAAGTTAATAAAACTCGTTTAACTCGCCATGGCCTGGAGGTTTGGGGAAAAATATTATGAATTACGGGACTTCCGTTTTTAGAAAACCGTTGATTAGGTGAGAAAATAATGATGACTGGACAAAACGGGAGACGTAGCTACTCTAAATCGCCTAAGCTCAGAAGGAACACGATAGGATGAAGCCATTTGTACTTCAGCGTCACTCGAATGGAAATCAACACATACTAAATGAACTCAATGCGGGCATCGATTGAAATTGTTCTTGAATTACAACTGGCTTTGAATAAATGAATTTTGCACATCAACCAATATTAGGGTTGCTTTTAATAATGCAAACCTTCGATAGATAGCTAATCGCTTGTTTTCGTGTTACGTTCACCATTCAATCAAAAGATTCTAAAGAAAAATTGAAGAAACTTTTTGACCCTGATGTGGTTCTGGAGTTAATGATATTTGAATTTCTTCTTTTTTAATTCTTATATAACTTCATACATTTTTATAAGTTCGGAGAGAATGGGATACATGTTTTTTTTTCGAAGGCCGATAGTGAATTCGTTAAGCCTAATCACGTCTTAGACTTAGTTTTAAATCAATACTTAACAGAATCCTGTGACTCACGTTTTATCCCTGATTAACAGGATAAAATGTTACGTAAATATCCACCAAATACAGTTGAGACAGTCCAATGAGATTATCTTTGCTAATTGTAATAAATAACTAGCAGACTTCGCCATGCACTTTAAATGACCTTCCGAAATTAAGAGCTATGGCTGAGGATTATCACTTAATAAAGAATAGGCTTCACTTAATCACTTAATAAAGACATAAAACAGGAAAAAAAAAAGAAACATTTTTGAAAAAAGTTAATTGATGCTTAACGAAATTCAGAGTTGTTTCTATAGGTATTCTGCCACCCTAGGCGAGAACTGAAAAATGCCATCCCCTCCCCTTCCCCCTCCCCCACCCTTATTGACACCCACTCAATACAACCGACACTTGAGAATGGCCTGTGAGACAAAAATGTCCTTGTGCATACGTGTGCACAGGGATGTATCAAGTCGCGACATGATCGCGAGTTAGCGCACGCGCCTCTTTCCAGAATTCTTTGTTTATTAATTAATAATTTCGCTGTTTGATATATATTTAAAATTAATTTTTTCCGTCCTTCGGCCGCCCTAAAATCTTGCCGCCTAGTCTTGCCTAATGGTAGAAACGGCCCTGACGAAATTAATGTCACAAAATGGGATCTATTTTCTTTGGCGAAAGGATTCCAGCGCTGTAACCTTCTACACAGAGAATAAGAATGACATTTTACTAGATTTATTTTTGTAAATGTATTTCTTTTACATTTACTTGATTTCAATTAGTTCTATAAATTTATTCATTGCTGTGACCTATTTTTATTTTGAACACCTGGAATGAGACTCCACTTTATTCTCTACAATACGATGACGCAGAAAAGAGTAAACAGTTTTCAATGGGCACGTTTTTATAGCTATAAATGCAGAGCACCTACATATTTAACCTATTTTGATTTGAATACTTAATTTCCTTTGTACTTTTGAACATTGATTTAGATTGTTTAGGAAAAATAAATTTCAGTTATTTTCTAGAATTTTTTTCTTAAAATTAGCTTTCGAATCAACACTCGCTTACTTTACTACGAAAAGAGGCTCTTCCAACCACTAAGTCTGCATGTGTGTGTGTTCTTCCTAATAACTTTTAAACCGCTGTATTAATCTACTTGAAATTAACTCAATCGTTTACGGATCAAGCGTTTCTATTTGAAATCTTTCCCAATTGGGTCCAAAAGGGTGAGAAATTGGAGCTAAAAAGCAACAACAACAAAATCCCCTACGAAAGTTCTGGGAGCTAAGCAATGGTTTTCAATCGTATTGTCATTAATACCGTCAATATCTTAGACAATGAATATGAATCTAATGACGAAAGGAAAAACGCAATTATCTACTTTCGAGAAAGGATTCGATCCAAAACAGCTGTTTCATCAGTATTAGGAATCATCAGCCGGATGTACCCTTTGTAACCAGCTCTGACTGCGCGGAAAGACATGGATTTCACTGCTGTTCTTGGAAGTGACCCCCAAACAACAATAAACAAAAATAACCGTGATAAACACAGGCCCAATAGATCCTACCAAAGGCATTCTAAGAAAGGATCAGAAATCCAAAAAAACAGAAACAATTAAATGAGAAATAAAGTTTAAGGTGCGTGGAATTGAACCAAAGACGAAAATCACTGGGCGGAAGTAGATAAGTGCGTTATTATAACATTATAAACATCTCACCAAATTTAAATGTAAAAAAAACTACATTTAATACTAAAATTATTTACATTTAATACTAAATTTACATTTACATTTTACATTTACATTTAATACATTTAATACTAAAGATTGCACCTTTTCTTTCTCAAGCCTAAAATAACAATAATTTGAAGAACAATACTCTAAATTACATAAAATTCCTCGAGAAAATATAAATAATATATGAAAATAATACCATTTAGTTCCAATCTTTGTTTCTTTAACAGTAATACACGATGGGGCTTAACAATTTAGTTCCTTGATTGTAACTTTATTATTACATTTTGTGCATATTTTATCTACAAAACTTTTAGCTAATCTTGTGAAAAATTATTTTAAAAAATTATATTCTATATCAAACAAGTTAAAAAATAACGTAAATATACTAGAAAGAATTAGTTTTGATACTCCAAAAAATAATTTTAGTTTGAGAGATAATAATAGACTGTTATTTAAAATCTTTTCACAATTAGATTTAGAATTTTTTCATATTAATAAGTATAAACATTTAAAGAGAGAAATTGTAATTAGAATAATAAGTAAAAAAATAATTTGGCAACCTTAAATTTTATTGTAATGAATGATATTTATAATAATTATTATTTAATTTTCTTTTTATATTTCTGAGGTATGTTAATTTTTATATAATTAATGTAATATTACTGTAATTGTTCTCTGACTTACAAATATTATATGTATAAATTATTTATACTTTCAGCACCTGCACCACAGGATTTCTCATTGAAAACCTAGCAGGACTGTAATTTTAAATTTAGAAATAAATAAATAAATAAATAAATGAAAGTAATTTATTTATTTATTTTAAGTCATTAATTCAATTTCGCGCAGCTTAAACTTTATTTCTCTTGAATGTAAATCTTTTACATAATTCATTAATCCTATCTTAACCACTAAAGTGAATTACAGTTATTAGCAACCCATTTGGGAGCTATTATGACCAAAATCGGTAATGATTGCGTTTGTCCTGTCCGTCCGTCAGTGTCTGTCCACCCCTAACAACTCCCGAACGGATGGTCGGATCGACAAACGGACTTCACCATCGCCTTCAGAGACCCAAACAACATAAGAATAGGGTATTATCAGGGGCCAACGCCCCTCCCCTCCCCATCTTCGAGATATTGGGCATTGTTTCCATTGGATTTCCGCAATTAGCTTTAATTTTAGAAATGCAACCATTTGATTTGAGATGTTAGCTATAGCTTGATGGTTAAAGTCAAGGACTCTTATACTGAAGGTTCAAATCCGTATATTTACTTTTTTTCCCTCAATGTCAGCGTAGGGTTTTTTAAACTTTTTTTCTGAATTATTTTTTTTAAATATTTCATGTGTTAAAGTACTTCCTTTTTTATTATTTTTATTTTTTTTTATTATTATGGCTCGTTATTAAATTTACCACAAAATTATATTCACTTTTTTTTTGTATTGTTTTTTTAAGAATTACAAATTTTCAACTGAAAACATGTAAATGAAAATCCTTCCTAAATTTTCGAG
>JAFIDM010000006.1:14986938-14997215 GCA_023159025.1 Thereuonema tuberculata
GAAATTTGTGATTATTGTTGTATCACTGTTATTAAGAAGATATGGCAAGTACTTAGATTATCCTCATTTATTTTCATGAATTATTTGATATTAACGTAACAAAAAATAAAATGTTCTCTTGCGTACTGAAAAAGAATTCTCTTAATAACTAGACCTGTACTGGAATCACATTCAATTGTAAAGGAGAAAGGTAAGTTACTGTTAAGAAATCTCAGTATAAGTCAAAAATTAACTAAATTGCACTATATACATATATACATATATATTGATTTATGTATGCATATAAAATATAATTTTTGAAAAGTAGATTTCGTGTAATTGCTGTTCAGTGGTTTAAAATTAGACGAAAAATAATACTAAATAAATAACAGTAATTTGAATAAATATTGTACGTGCACTGTGTTTCGTTGAAATCATTACTAAAATGATGCTTCCAAAATCAACATGCTATTATTATTATTATTATTATTATTATTATTACTATTTTTTATAAAGATATTGTTATATCTATGAAAATCATGCTCTTAACAAAATGATTAATGTTGTTTCATATCCATAGCAAGAAAAGTAATGCAATTTACTAGACTTAATTATGTTTCTTACACAACATATTTTAATTTTTTTTTGGAAATTCACTAAAAAAGTTTAGAAATTTAACTTAAAAATTTTAAACTTAAATTCTCAACTTATATTACATGAATATATACATAAGTTGCATCTGTGTGTAATAATTTGTTAGTGAATATGAGCAGGATGAATTTAGCAGTAAGTTATGTTTTCTATATTTTAATAATATAAATAAATAATTTTTTTTAAATAATAAAATTTATGTTTATAAAATCTATTTTTAAAAAAAATAACTAAGTAATTCCTATAATAAAACGAATCGTTTGGCCTTTTCAAGTTTTATTAAATAAAAATAATAATAAGTATTAACTCTAAATACTTACTAGATAAGTAAAATTTATGAAAATCAATTGAAAACTATTTTAGTCTAAGTTTCACATTTTTAATTAACTTAATCAAAAACACACAGTGTGTTTAGTGTGACGAGTCTGAAGCTTCAAGGCAATGAAATTCGCTCGGACTCTATTGGTCACGTGACTCAAAAAAATGACGTCAGCACCTCTGCCTGTCGTTTTCTCGTTGGCCTCGGTCTGGGCCGTTGAAACGTTGGAGCCTTCCTTCCGTCGTGGGATTTACGTGTACGTGTATGTATCCCCAAGACTACTGCTGAATAAATCACAGATATCATTTTACCTATGCATAAATAAACGAAGGACAAGCATCTGAAATAAATTACGTAATTCGCATCCAATACAAAACATTAAAGTTTACTATATAAGTCCTTTTTTTGAGGGATTTCCTCACTCCGGGATGAGATATTATCTCGATATTTCGGCCCCTTGCCTACTTCGGGAGATGTATAAAAGTCAATCATATGAAGGTTAGCGCAGAAATAACAACTTCCGTCGTTAGTTTCTCGGATAAGTTGTTCATGTTGATTTTTCCGAGCCAATGGTGGCCGCACTGTGATAATGTCTCATCCCGGAGTGAAGAAATCCCTCAAAAAAAAAAAGGACCTATACAGTATCATGTCTCACTCCTCCTTCAGGACCAAACTATAAAGTTTACTATTTTTTAACAATTAAATATAATTAAACAATTTTAATTTCAGAAATATACATTATTTATTTGCTATTGTATAAAAGTATTAAATGAACAATTGCATTGTAGCGCAAGGTAAGTAAAGGTGTCCCACTACAGGTCATGCAGGCAACGCAGGGGCGTATATAAGGGGGGGGCCGAGGGCCCCCCCCCCCCGAAATAATGAAGGTATGTCCTCCTTAGTTGAACAGATAGGTTTCCATGGGGTGTCTACTTAAAATTACTTAACTTAACCTTATATTAATCTTGGGCCCCCCCGAAAATATATTCTATATTCGCCACTGAGGCAACGGGATTAGTTTCACTGGTTGGTCATTCCGACGCCCACCGGTCTATAACACCCTCGAGTTAAGAAATTCCTTCCCCATTTGATACAGGACTGGTGAACCCTAGGCTACGTCTGAAAGAGCAGCACCCGTGAAAACTCCCCAAACGCCAACGCGAATTGAACGCGGCACCTCCAGTCCAGCTCCTAATCACTGCTACTGGACTCAGAAAAGTGATTTTTAGCAAATCAAAATTAACCAGACCAATATTTTATAAACTGTTAATTAATGTGGTTCTAATGTTTTTTATTCACATTCCCCTTCATCTTCTCATAACCTTAGGAATAGGCATCACCCTAGGTGGGCGTATTATTCCATGGACGACCCCCTAAGCGCAGGGAGAGATCCTAACAGACCCTCGGCTTAATAAGTGATAGGAAGAACATTAACATCATTTATGATGAACCAACGCAAGAATTGTGGATTCATATTCGGTCTGAAAGAACTGTGTTAATTATTTGCTTATTTCGAAAATTTATTAGCCATAGCTTGTAAATGTAATTGCGGTTTCGACAGAAAAGCAAGGCCTTGCAATCTGTGTGTCCGTCCGTCCGTCCGTCTGTCTGTTAATCCCGTAGAACTTTCTCAATCGTAATTCGCTTTAAAGCCTGTTTTTCTATTAAAGTGAGATTCATCAGATTACTCACACGGAAACTTCTCGAACGTGGAAATTATAATGAAAAAATAAAAGAAAGCGCGATGGCTGTTCTCTTCTGTTTATTTACTCCCTCCGTAACGGTTCCGTCTGTGTATGAATACGTGGCTTCGAACAAATATTTGAACTACCACCAATAATGTCAATATGTGAAATTAATTACGGATTTATTTCGTTACATAATTCATAGTATTTTTCAAAACTTATATAACGTTTCGTCATGGTAAATTTCACTTACTTCTGAAGGGCTTGAATTCACAAACAAAAATAAATTCCAAATAAAGGAAATATCTATATCAACGAAATAGGAAATGTATTAACAAATTACTGAAAAAAAAAATAAACTACGAAATAATTAGAGGAAAATAAATTGCCTTCATTTATTAGATTTCATTTAAGATTGAAAATGGGTTGAGTTAATGAATTTGAGGTAGCGAATAGGAAAAAACAAACAAGGAAAACAAATTTAAAATTTCAATGAAAGTTTCTATTACATAACTGACATTGTTTGGGCTTGACTTTAATGGAATTAAAATCTACTCAAAACCTCTGAAACACACTGTTGTTCTGTAGACCTTTTAACATTTTTAAGCGTTCATTTCCGTTGCTTTGAAACCGGGGGTCGGGTGTCAATTTTTTTTTTTCCTATTCCTCTGGAATTCCTATTTGGATCTAAAATTTTGGTAATTTAATTAACTCGAATCAACCAAATTTTTAATCTTAAATCAAATCTAACAAATCAAGGCATTTTTATTTTCTTTATTTGGTAGTTTTTATTTCCATCCCAAATGGGAAGACTTTTCTTTTAAATGTTGTGATTGATATCATGAAAGTATCAGTGAAAATCGTTTGCGTGAGTCCTCGCAGACAACCGTTAAAGAAATAAGCAGGGAGTAAGATAACAAAAAAGAACAGCCATCGCTTTTTTTTATTTATTTTTTTTTCCTCCTCTTCCGTTTTGCTTCCGCTTCTAAGATTTTGGTAATTTAATTAAGTCAACTTATATATTAATCCTACTACGTTTGGCCGTTTCCATGTTCGAGAGGCTTCCTTGTCAGTCTGAATGCTCTCTCGAAAGATCGCTACATACTTCATTACATGCTTGACAAGCATGCACAAATACCCACCTCGCCATTACTCGTAACTGCATGCTTGACAAGCATCATTTTGTGCTTGAGATATGTCGAGTTCGGAGGACGACGCTGCGCTTGCTTTGGCTGCGGGTGTCCTGATTTTAAAAAGAAAAACACGAAATAAGAAACGTGGCATATGGTGTAGAGAGTGGTTTCTGAAAAGAAAAACCTATTCTCACATTAACTTACTGAGTGAATTGAAAATATATCCTAATGATTGGCATGATTAATGAATTAATTAATGATAGGCCACGCTACCAGGCGGAGACCCATAGGTATTTAAACGCGATTGATCACTGAATTGAAAGATTTCGTGTCCATTTTCGATAACTACTCATTTTAACTACTCGTTTTAACGCACACTAGAACATTACATTTAACTTATAATCCGACAAAAAAAAAAATATTATTAGGAAAGAGAACCTAACTTAGGAAATAAAGTTAATGTGCTGAAAGTTTTTATCTAAACAACAAAATTAGAAACAAGGACAGCACTAGTATAAATAAATTGCTCTTCTGATTCCATCATCGGATCGGGCTGATGAATCCCATGCAGGACGAAACGGCCGTTTCCGATTCCCTCCGATGATTGAATCAGAAGAGCAATTTATTTATTCTTGTGCTGCCCTTGTTTCTAATTTTATTGTTTAAATTATTAATTTAAAAAAACTTCTATTTCTTCCCAACTGCTAACACTTCCTTCCTGTGAAAGGGTAGCGCGATCTTCGTAATTAAATTTGATACAATTTTATTTCGAAATGTCACAAACAAATCTTAACTCCAGGCGTTATCATTGTTGATGTTTTTGAAATATGTTCATTTTTAGAAATGTCTGGTGACCTCTTTTCAATAGATTATTTAAATTTCCTGATGTAATTATTCGAAGCTGTTGTCACGAGGTTCCTTCTTCTGCAAGCAGACATAGTTATTTGAAAAATATAATTTTAATTATCAGTAACACAAAGAAAATGCTTTTTTTAATTTTTTATAAAATTTAATCACGTGCATTCTTAGAAACCTACAGGGAATAACATTTAATATGTCTTTCACTTTCCTTCCCTGTTGAAATGGTGATAGTCTTCAATTTTCTTCTTCTCCCTCCTTTAATTCGTTCGGAAGCTGTTTAAATTCTTCACAACGATATCCCGGTCGGCGTTTGGATCATTGTTTTTATATATTCCTAATAATACATTATACGCTGCTTCTTTCTTAGCCTTAGCATGATAATCTTTAGATTAATCCGCCAAAGACAAGGATTACTTTGGTAAACCCGAATGAATTCTTCCAATACTTCTGTGTCCTTTCTGCAGATCACTAGCCATGGTTGAAACTACGGAGAGATGCGTCTCGACCGACAGCTGAGTCGCAAATGACCTTTCCTTGCACAAACTCCCTATACGCTTGCAATTTGGCTTGCGCAAGCCGTGGCTTGTCAAGCGTGCAGATGAAATTTCAATCAATCATCAATCCCAATGTTGTATAAGCACAATGCTTGCGCAAATTTTCCATACACACTCTCAAGCATACTTGTACAAAATGCTTTATCAAGCATGCAGTTAAGTGTGTAGGGGCCTTAACAACCACTGCATGAATCTTCTTGTAACTTGGCTTCCATATTGAAAGGCATGAGACGATCTAATTTTTGTATGATCTAAGTTAAGAAATTAACACGAGAACATAACAAAAATCCCCGTTGAAAAACATTTCCATCGAAACCAATGACATTTACCCACTTATTAATTATAGAATGTCTGCGCGAGTTGTTAGATTAATTGGATGCAGAATAATTCAGTAAATGATATCGGATTTAAATTATTTTCTTTTTCGGAAAATGAAAAACAAAAAACAAAATGTTTTTTTTTTTTTATTCAGTAAATATTATAATTAAAAAAAAAGAGATTTATCGTTTTTCTTTTCTTTTTCTTTTTTTGATGAGTACTTTGATGTGGTCTCTGTTTCGTAAATACGACAATGCATCGTAAAGCTGCCCAAATGAAAATACTACCTCGCTCAAAGAAACCTCCCACGATTGCGAATGCGGACACAGCTGCCCTGTCGTACACGTGAGCTTTGCAGGGCAGCTGTCCTCCATTAAACACAGGGATACGTTACACACAGACAAACAGATCAGCAAAACTATATAAGAGACTATATATATATATATATATATATTTATGTATACAGGGTATTGCAAAATTTGTGTGTAATATTCAAACCACGTGTAGGGGCATGGCTAAGGATCAATATATTCCTAATGAACCTATGTCCGAAATTTAAATTTATTTTGAAATTGCAAACTATATTTATTTATAACTTTAATTGGAAAATTACTTTTTATAAATTCTCTAATAAGATAATTTAAATTATGCAAAAGAATCTTCAAATTTAGAATTAATATCAAGATATCTTTTGAGTTTTTGTATAAAAATATTTTTAAATAAATTTAAACTAACATCACTGGTAAATTTATAAAATCTATTAATTTTACATTGAAATAAAAATGTTTTATTAATAATTTAATATATGGAATTTGCTGATCAAAATATATTCGTAAATCTAAAAATTAGATTAATTAGATTTAAAAAAAAAGTTTTTTATAAATAAATAATATTTTTTTATAAATTTTGTCCTGTATATAATCAATTGTCCAATCAGTATTAAAAATAATTAAGTCATCTCTATATCTAAAAATTTTAAATTGGAAAGGGGTATACAAAATTGATATTCATATGCTAATAAAAATAAATAAGCAAGATTGCTACTATAATTTACCCCCATTCCAATTCCTTTAATTTGAGAATATATTTCATCATCAAATTCAATATAATTATTATATAAGTTAAATTTAAGAAAATTAAGAAATTTATTAAGAGAGATATCAAATAAATTGTTTATATTAAATTCAGAAACTAAGAATTCGATTTGTTGAATTAAAGAATCTAAAGATACACTCACTTCCAAAAGTTAAGCACGGAGTGGTAAAATGCGAAAAAAAGGACAAGGACTGCTTTGATTGACATGAAATGCTGCAAGTAAGTAGCTATGTTTATTCATGAAACAAAACAAAGAATTACATACAGAGATAAACAAAATATTGAATTTTCATAAATTATAAGATGACGTCCTATTTGCGCAATAACAAAATGATGTTTAAATCCAAAACAAACAATAAAAACCGACATTAATAGGGTATGTGAGCACCCCTCACCTGCATACAAAGTTTACAGCATGTGATCATGCTTGTTACGAGGTGATCAACCACCGCAGAGTCCAGTAATCGCCATTCCTCCTGTAGGACAGTTTCTAAAGCTCTGAGAGTGGCTGGAGGTGGGAAACGTCGACATACAGACGACCGAGGGCATCCAAAGATTTTCAATTGGATTAAGGTCCGGCGAGTAAGCTGGCCACTCCATACGCGCAATCCCCTCTCTCTCCAGAAAGTAGTCAACGATGGCAGCTCTATGGGGACGCGCATTATTGTCCATTAAAACGAAATAAGGACCAACTCCTGCAGCGTACAGTTTCACAATGGAGTCTAGGATTCATCTGGATACCGTACAGCCGTCACAGAACCTCGCCTGTAGATGTGCAGGTCGGTGCGATATCCTAATGAAATCCTTGCCCAGACCATGATGCTTCCACCGCGGAATGCGTGTTGTTCTGGGGCCGATTGCTTGTGCTTTGTTCCCTCCAGACCCTTACACGCTTATCATCGAGTTGTAGGGCAAATCTGGACTGATCTGCAGTGGCGAAGCGTGTATTTCGAGTAAGGGTAGACATTTTAGATTTTCTTTTGCTACTAATTTAGCCGTTTGAAAGATATAATATGAACAATGCGGGTGTTTCATGCGAACTTGTGAATATTTTAAGTAGAAACGTAACAAAAGTTAAAAGTTAAAAATTCAGAGTAATATTCTCATCAATTACGTAAGCGATTAATAAAATTTTAACCTTTTTAATACTTTTTAGTGTTTTAGAATTATATTTTTCCCCAATTAATTTGACTGAATAATTTATATTTTATATAGTTTTCCAATCTTAGATCAAAATTATTATTCATTTTATTGATTTGAGAGATTTTTAACCAATTGTATCTAGTTATTTTTCATTATTTTGATTATTTTTTTCCCTATTGACAATATAAATGTTATTCATAATTATTTTATAAATAATTTTTTCTTTAATAGTAAGTATTTTTAAATATTTTCCTAATCTTGTTTTTTTTTTCCAAAAAGTACAAAATACGTTTCAATATCCAACACTCAACAGTTGTGAGACGTTTAGAAGAACGTCTCAAGTTCGCTATTCCCCCACGAACTGCTTCCTGTGATGCGCATGTTCGCGTGTGGTGACGGTCGTACCAACATCCATATGGTGCGCCCTCTTACAGAGTCGTTAAGGAAAATGTCTCACGAACAGACAGCGCCACAGCGGGCAAATAATGGACGCAAAATTTTCCTTGAGTGAAATTTTAAAATTGCAAATAATGTTATTCTCTCTATCTCTTGGGTAGACACTGTCTCAATGTCTCATAGCACGCTTCGCCCCTGCTGATCTGTGAACATAACGTTACCCCAATCAGATATAGTCCAATTCACATGCTGGTGGCACCACTGTAATCGTGCCCCTCTGGATTGGACGGATAAAGGAACACAAACTCATGGTACCAGGCGTGCAAACCATTCATGTTTAGCCTTCGACGAACAGTAGTGGCAGATATCGTCTTACCAATGGCCGCTACAACCATAGATGTCACATGTGTGGAGGTCGATTCCGCTTGGCTACAACAGCAATTTATCGATCTTCCGCGGGGGTCGTAACCCTTGGACGACCGGCTACAGGTCTTCGGACCGCTGGTTTAGAATTGTTTCCATAATCGTGAAATGACGGAATGATGAACGCCTAAGAAACGAGCAACATCTGTTATAGACTGTCCTGCTTTAATGCATCGGACAGCCCGCCAGCGCTCAGAATCTTCCAATTCGTCTTCTGGAAGCCATAGAAACACATCTAGCTTGAAAACAAATAGTACGAATGTTCTAAACACCTTTCATCAGCACTTACATGCAACTCCTGTAACCCTTCACAATGCCGGCTTCTTATACGACTGCCTGTTTTGTATATTTCTCGACGCGAAACCGTGATTGGCTGTTACCTACATAATTTGCATACTTCCTTCTACCTTTGCAGCAAATTTCAGCTTCTTTAATTCAGATTGGCTTACGGAAATTAACATTTTTTTTTCCTCCGTGCTTAACTTTTGGAAGTGAGTGTATATTTGTAAATAAGTTTTCAAAATCTGCTGTAATTATATTAAAAATGTCAGTATTGTTTACATATTTAATAACATCATTGAGATTATTAATAAGTCAATAAAAATCAGGATTAATTTTATTTCTAATAATTTCATATAATTTATTAAGAAAAATTTGCAAAATAATATTGGATGGTTTTAAAATAGAATTAGTGGTACTACAGATCATTCTAAGTTTGCCTATTTTATGCATTTTTTGGGTTTAAAAAGAGATAATTTAAATTTCTATTAATTTTAATTCGTTTATATTTAAATGCTTTAAATTGATTTTTAAATTTTAAAAAACATTTATCTAAATTATTGAAAACAGAATCTTTGGATTTATTAATCTTTAAAAAAAAATTAATTGATCTTGTAGTAACTCTTTAATTTTATCAAAATAAAATTGTTTTCAAATAATAGCCAAATTATTGTGTGCTTTATCTTGAAATCTTTGCTCTCTGCGAAACTTGAACGGTCAGCTTTGAGTTTTGCCTGTTCGATAATTAAGCTTAATATTGAAGTTAATATATCATTGCTTCTTATTAAGATATTTATTTATTTAACTTCGTAATTTATAACTTTAACTCAACATTGTAGATTTTGCTCTTTTTAATCTTTTTAATTTCTAATTTATATTTTTAATTTACAAATATATAAAGAACATGACGTGCACAAATAAAAGATGTAAAACAGGTCCTATCAGTGAGGAATATAAGTCATCTGTAACATTATGAGAATTAACTTTTGTGATTTATATTTTGATTTGTAAAAATTTGAAATTTAAAATAAATTGGTCAAACAAAATTAGAGTTACATTTCAGAATTAATTATTATGTATGATTTGTTAAAAATAATTATAGTGATTCTTTAGAGATTGAGCATTTTAGAATATATGGTTTTCAACATTCTGTTGTTACAAAAATTTTAGATATTATAGAAGATGATCATTTAAGATTAATTAAGGAACTTTATTATATGCTTACATTTTGTACAATTTATCCTTATGGACTTAATGAAAATTATTTTCAAATTAATGTTTTAAATAATATTGGTAATATGTATTTTATAATTGGTTTAATAACAAAAAAGATAATTTAAATTTAAAACATACTTCAACTTATTCTAAATGTCCTCAATTTAATTTTAAATAATTATTTATAAAAAAATATTTTTTTTAATATACCACGTTTTTAAGACGG
>JAFIDM010000006.1:15002883-15018008 GCA_023159025.1 Thereuonema tuberculata
AGTGTAAATAACAGGCAATGCAGATTTTGGGATGTTTTTTAAAGCCCGAGGCTTGGCAGCTTTACCGATGAACATTAACTTCAGTTTATGGTCACCACTTGCATTCGCTGCAGCAAGAACTGTTACCCTCTCTTTTGATTTTTTAATACCTGGTGCCGCCTTTTCTTCTTTAGAGGCAAGGGTCTTAGAAGGTAACATTTTGTAATTTAGTCCTGTTTCATCACAGTTATACAGCTGATCTAACGTAAGATTTTCTTCTGTAATGATCTTTTGAAAATTTCCACAAAACTTCTGTACAACTTCAGAGTCTGCGGACAGTTTTTCACCACAGATTTCAAGTTTTCTGATACCGTATCGTTTTTTCCAACGGTCCAACCATCCTACACTCGCAGTGAAATCTTCTTCACCTTCTTTCAGCTCATTACGGAAAAACAATGCCTTTTCTTGAAGAATGGGACCCGAAATAGGACTTCCTTTTTGACGCTATTGACTAAACCAGACTTCACTAGTTTTTTCATTGATTTTCTGTTGGACGACGAAATGTTAACACATTCAACGGAAGAAAACTTTTCAATTTTGCTTCTGTATCGGCGCCAATCTCCTACTGTTGTTACGCCTACACCGTAGTCGGCTGTAATCTTCTTTAGTGTTTCACCTTGATCAATTCTCTTCAATGCTTCTAGTTTCTGTTTAATAGAAACAAACTTTTTCTTAGCCTTTCCACTCATTTTTGCAAAATATAACTAACTGAACAAAACAATGAGAGCAAACCGGTCACAATAGCAGACAGGCTGATACTGGACTGGCCACCGACTGCGTGACCTTGGAATAAGCTTCACCTCGGATTATACGGATCATCGGATTACCGGGACTCTACTGTATGTATGTATGTATATATATATGGCTTTATGTAGAATATATATATATATATATGGATCCTTAAGCATCCTACACAAGAGATGCTTATATATAAATATATATGTATTAGGTTCTCTTATATAGTTTTGCTGATCTGTTTGTCTGTGTGTAACGTATCCCTGTGTTTAATGGAGGACAGCTTCCCTGCAAATCTCACATGTAGGATAGGACAGCTGTGCCCGCATTCGCAATTGTGGGAGCTTTTTTTGAGCGAGGCGGTATTTTCATTTGGGCAGCTTTATGATGCATTGTCGTGTTCACGAAACAGAGACAACATCAAAGTACTCATCAAAAAAAGAAAAAGAAAGGAAAAACGATAAATCTCTCTCTTTTTTAATTGTAATATTTGCTGAATAAAAATAATATTTTTTTTTTTAATTTTTCATTTACCGAAAAAAAAATAAAGTTAAAACCGATATTATTTACTGAATTATTCTGCATCCAATTAATGTTACAGCTCGTGCAGACATTCCAGAATAAACAAGTGGGTTAATGTCCTTAGTTTCAATGGAAATGTTTTTCTTCGAGGATTTTTGTTATGTTCTCGTGTTCATTTCTTGATTTGGACTACATGGAAAGAAAATTAATATAAAAGTTAAAAAATTCCTGCAGTGGTTGTTAGAGAGAGCACTCAGACTGACAAGAAAACCTCTGGAACTTGGAAATGGCCAATTTTAGAAACCTAGTAGGATTAATAAATAAGTTGACTTAATTAAATTACCAAAATCTTAGAATCGGAATCGAAACGGAAGAGGAGATAAAAAATAAAAATAAAACAAGGCGATGGCTGTTCTTTTTTGTTCTCTTACTCCCTGCTTATTTCTTTAACGGTTGTCTGCGAGGACTCACGCAAACAATTTTCACTGATACTTTCATGATATCAATCACAACATTTAAAAGAAAAGTCTTCCCATTCGGGATGGAAATAAAAACTACCAAATAAAGAAAATAAAAATGCCTTGATTTGTTAGATTTGATTTAAGATTAAAAATTTGGTTGATTCGAGTTAATTAAATTATCAAAATTTTAGATCCAAATAGGAATTCCAGAGGAATAGGAAAAAAAAAAAATAGACACCCGACCCCCGGTTTCAAAGCAACGGAAATGAACGCTTAAAAATGTTAAAAGGTCTACAGAACAACAGTGTGTTTCAGAGTCAACCCAAACAATGTCAGTTATATAATAGAAACTTTCATTGAAATTTAAAATTTGTTTTCCTTGTTTTTTTTCCTATTTAGCTTCAATTCCTATTCGCTACCTCAAATTAATTAACTCGACGCAACCCATTTTCAATCTTAAATGAAGTCTAATAAATGAAAGCAATTTATTTTCCTCTAATTATTTCGTAGTTTATTTTTTTTAATTTGTTAATATAATTTGTTAATAATTTGTAATTTGTTAATTTAATTAATTAATTAATAATATAATTAATAATATTAATTAATTTGTAATTTGTTAATACATTTCCTATTTCGTTGATATAGATATTTCCTTTATTTGGAATTTATTTTTGTTTGTGAATTCAAGCCCTTCAGAAGTAAGTGAAATTTACCATGACGAAACGTTATATAAGTTTTGAAAAATACTATGAATTATGTAACGAAATAAATCCGTAATTAATTTCACATATTGACATAAAAGTACCAGTTCAAATATTTGCTCGAAGCCAGGTATTTACATACAGACAACCATTCTCTTGTTCTCATGTGGGTTTCGTAAGGGTGGACGATACGCTCTCGGTAGGTTTTATCGGGGTTCTCCCATTTCCCCTTCTCCCACCATACTTTCTCAGTCTTTCTCTCCATCTGTCTTAACTTCCATGCGTTAGTATAATGGACCTTGGTCGCAATGCTTCGCTTCCCTGACACCTACGTAACTTAATAGGACAGTTCCTATCCAAGAGAAACAGCTCAAAAGAAGCCAACCTAATTCAAAATCAATTCGTTTGTTGAAAACTCTTACAATATTTGCGATATTTTATGAATACTGATTGGTGTGTTATTTTAGCCTTTGTTATAATTACTAAATATTTCCAATGAATAATTATTTCATAATTAGCATTTCTTGAAATTCATCAAGAAATCCGGAGAAAACCAATAAAATAAATAAATAAGTAAAATTTTGATTTATAATTTCAATTGATATTTAATTTATATATCTGTTTAATATTGGTGTTTACGATTCATTATCTTAAGTTTGACATTTCTGTATTTTCCTAGCTATTTGATATTTACTTAATTTCTAAGAAATTACTTTTTAGATATTAATCAATTTTAAGTTGCTTTGGAAATATAAATTTATTTAGCCCTTTATTTAGCCTAAGTGAAAAAAATCCAAAACTTAAATCTCATTTTTTGAAAAGAAAAAAAAAATCCAAAGTGCACAAGTCTAAGGGCTGAGCTATCACGGGCGATAGACTGGGACGGCCGTTTCTGCCTTATTAGGCGTCCTCAGCCTGTTTTACCCTCCATGTTAAGATCAGAGTACATGCAACAGTTAAGGATCTCACCTCCGCAGCCGCAAGTGGTATCTCAACCAAAAAATAAAACAAGAATAAAAATTAACCTTCAATAAATTACTACAAACCCCTTGTCCTGACGCCCTCAGACTCAAAGGGGCAAAGAAATAAACTTCAAATACAAGAATATCAATAATTTTTAACAATACAACGAAAAGCATTTCGCACAGGAATAAGGAATCGTGATCTGTTTTTAATGTTTTCGATACCGGGAATCTAGAACAGCTGTTTCAGACTTCCTAGCCTTCATCAGCTGGATTCGCTCAGTATCTTATATCTCAGTGATCCCAAGAAACGAAGTAAACAAAAGTAACAAGATAATGGTCCCCTTGTTGACTTTTGTTTCCTTTATTTGTTTAACACGTTAAACTTGTGAAATCAATAATTTTTTTGATCTCATTTTTTCTTGCTAAATTTATTCGATTGTATTTATTATTTTTGATTTTTTTGTTTCTTATGTTTGTACTTGAAGTCATTATTTATGCTTATTGATGGAACTATTCGTAATTAGTTATGGACTTGCAAACTACTTTCTGGACCCTACGGAGCTTTTCTTTTTCTGAATCAAACACACCTTTTTGTTGTCTTTTGTTTTATATATTTATATATACTTGCACATCGAAACATTTTTATCTTTTAGTATGTATGTTTAACTTTTAGGTTATATAATTTAAAAATACACGCAGGAACAGCTCTCCTTGTCAACTACAGTTGGTAACCTCTGGAAAGTGTCTGTTTGTATTTTTAAATTACATAATCTTTTAAACACCATTTGTAGTGTGTTTGTCTTTTTAATTATAACTACAATTTTTAACACACGTTTAATTAATGACGTAATTTTTAAGTTGTTAACTTTTTGTATTTATTGCTATTTAATTACAACTAGCAACCCGGTGAAACTGGCTTCTCCCAACGCATTATAACCACCCTGTAAAAGTCGATTCTCCCAACCCACGACTGCTTTCAGAACTAGCGAGCGCGTCTATGACATCGTCGCGGAAGATCTGGGATTTTTCGGGTCGTTCCTGGAGATCCGGTTGACCCACGTCGAAAAAAACGAAATTATGAGCATCCGAATATTAAACCTAACATTTGCCACCTTATTTGTATTTCCGTGTCTTATGATTTCGGAGGAGTTAAGGCAAGAAAACATCAACTTTTCTTTTCCATAGATAGATGATTGCCTTGAAATCTGTAAATTTTGAAGACATTCGCTTGGGGTCGACCTGCCTGGCCCAAGTGCAGCCGCGCCCAGCGCTTTATTATGTTCCTGCACAATAATAATATTCATTTATTTTGTTTTAATTATTAATTAAGTTGTAAAAAATTTTCCCGTAATTGCCTAAGACAATTCTTTTATCGTATTTTATTATTAATTAAAAATGTAAAGCGGAAAAAAAATAATTAAAAAAATTAAACCGTCTTTGTTGACTCATTTTTATCAAGTGAAATTGTGCACACGTGATTTTAAAAACTAATAATAATTATCTAATAAATATATATCGTAAAGGAACTGTTAACAGGAAAATAATAATTTTCCAAAAATAAATATTTAAATAATTTTAAAGTTATTATTAACAAATGAAAATTTCATTACAAGATTACAAGCAGTAAAAAAAAGAATTTGAAAGAGCATAAAATCTACTTTCATTAGAATTTCTTAATTTTGTTTTTTCTATGTTTTTATTTTAAACTATTTGAAAATAATAAAACGAAAAACCTATATTTCTGTTCCAATACTGAATATAAACAGTAAATATTTTTAATTTCAGTAAAAAAAATAAAATCCGTGTTATTTATTTCAATTGCCTAAATCGGATTCATTTTCGTGGTATCCTGCTTTGATTAATGGATTTCCTATTCGTTAGGATTTAAAACCCATTGTTCCGATTCCAATGGGAATTCGTCTTGTCATGCTAATGATTGGACAAGGGCTTATCCCTTGGGAAGCTTATAAGTTATATAAGTTAGATTTCAAATAGAAGTACGATCGTCTTTAGGTCTGAAATAGGCATAGCAAATAATAACAAGATCAATCTAGCGGTTCAGAGATACACACACAAACAGACAGACTGAATGAATTCATGAGCAACACTTTCTTATTACGAAATAGGCTAATAAAAAAGCTTCTGAATTGACTACTAAATTTTTGATATTATTAGAAATGTACGTAATTCCAGTTTATCTGCACTTACTTCTTAAGGCCCAGAGTTCGCCGTTCTTCGCCGCTGTAATAATGGACTGGAGATTCTGGAGACACCGAGACGACGCTGGATTGCTCCTCATGTCTTTTGCAAGGGATGTGATTGTTTCCTTGACATTCGGCAGAGTTACTGGCTTCTGGGTCCAGTTGCTGAGCGAGAAATCTTCCAATGCTGTCGTGAAGAAATCGTCCAGTTGCGATTCCTGATGGAAGAGAAGCCCCCCGAACTGTCCCTGGCATTGGGGGAACTGGTAATAGAGAGCTATCACCATCACAAAATACAACGTCATGATTGTAGAGACCTTCATTTGGGAAATGCTCTAAATCCTCAATTCCTCGTTTTCGTGTGTGTGTGTTTGGTTGGTTTTTTTTTTTTTTAAGGAACTTGCTTCCGTGTCATTTCGTAATTAATTCTCTATTAGCAACTGTTCAACATAAAACACAAGTAATGATATAAAAAAAAAAAATGGGGGTCTGTCCTTGTTTACATTTTGTTTCAAATACTTCCTCAAAAGTAAGCAAATACCTTCTGGCTTTTATTACTATTATTATTATTATTAGGGAGGCTCACATATACAAAATATAAATTGCAATTCTTGTTTTGTGTTGATGTAGTAGCAAATTTTAAATATTTAGACATTACAATAAACAACCTCTTCATTTGGAATACTTATAGATCTGGTAACAAACGAAGCTCTGTAATATACATTTTTTTATCGTATATAAAAAATAGTACCATCTACAACTAAAGTCCCCATTTATTATGTTTTATTTGATTCTTTAAAAAATTTTGGCCAACAGAAACAAAAATAGATTTTGATCAATTAAAAAATTTACAAATTTAAATACTTAAATTATTTTTTTTTATAAAAAAGTTTGCGATAACTTATATAAAAGAAATTATAATCTACTGAAGAATAAAATTTTATTTCCAAAACAAAAATTTATTTGTAACATGATTATACAAAACCATTATAAAATAATACAAATAAAAACTAAAAGTAATCAAAACTATCATCTTACACAAAATTATAAAACAATATCTTATTCTCCGATTTTAAGTTACGGACAAATAAATATTAATTTCAATACAGTAAGAACTATAAATGATATAAATATATTTATCTTTTTGGGAAATATCTGTAGTGAAAAAAAAAATGGCTGATTGAAAATACTTAAAAAAAAAACCAAAAAGTTAAGAAAATATCGTCGTTTAGTTTTAGAAGAATATAAGTTTCATTCTGTAGATTTTTAACGTGAGTAAATTAAGCAACTTAACATAAAAATTTAGGCCACAACACATCACAATTTAAAAAGTGTATGCACAATAAAATAATAAAAATTCTGGCTGAGATGTGAATCTCGTCCCCCTTCTTCAATTTCTTAGCCTCACGCTGATGTTGTCAGGTAGGGATAGATCGTGGTCCAAAGTTGACCGTTGTCGATAAAAGAAGAAAATAATAAAAAATAAAAAACACGGGTACTTTCGAGGTTTTCATTTTTTTATTATTTTATTGTACATAAACTTTTTAAATTGTGAGGTGTGGTGGCCTCAATTTTTATCGTAAAATATAAATTTCAAAATTGAAAAGAAAAGAAAGACTAATAAAGGACATTTAACGTGCTGAAGTGAGATAAATGATAAATAAAATAAAAATACAGGTGCTGCTCTTTTGGTTTTATTTTATTTATTTATTATTAAAAAAAAGACTAATATTATTTATTTGTTTTCAAAGGTACTATTATGTAAATCCAATATAAATATTAAAATGTTTAAATTGTTTCGTTGAATACCTTCAGTTTTAACAACTAATCATAAATTCTCTACACTCAATTATTTTTTTTTTATTTTTTATACAATCTTGTAGACTTGAGAGTTAGATGTTATTCAAATGTATATTGTAAGCTAAAAAAAGAAGTATGTAATTGTCAGAACCCGTAAGACACCTCCCTAACGAGACTGTACTGAGCTTACCTATATACGTTAATAAAAATAAATAAATAAATAATAAATAAATAAGTATTATTCTTATTCTTATTATTATTATCATTATTATTTAATATACACTTTTATTATTTTGAGAGGATAACTGTTACAAGATACATTTTATTTAAAATACCTTCTAATTTGTTAACACATTTGATTAAATAAAAAGTTTATAAATATTACCAATCCAAGGCAATTTTCAAGAATTCTCTGTTTTGAAATTATGATTTCATTTTGATTTTGAAAAGATAGGTGATTTAATACATTAAATGTAAATATATATAAGCCTCATCCCAAACCAAGTGATATGACGTCACAATTCAAGCTACGGGCAATTCCCTCCAGCCGACTACTATAGGAAGCGTTTATTTGTTTTCGTTTTATTTCAGAAGACCAAAAACAAAAAGGGTTAAACCGGAGATGAGGGTACCAGCCTTCGACGAACTTTTTTTGATGGCCGCTTCCGCCTCTTGCTAAAAGGGACAACCACGGTGAATTAGGCGTATACAAACCATTAAACCGGAAAATAAACAAAGAACAAACCTTTTACGATAATTCCAAGCATTAACACAACTTAGGAATCCACTTAGGCCACTGCAACTAGCGGTCAACGAAGCGGTAAACCACCCGTCACCAATGTATCCTTCCGAACACTGCGATTGGCTTGTACCCTATTCTCCGGTTTAACCACAAAAAGTATCTGAAAATAGTTTTAAAAGTTCAATCTGCCTATTTTTACTGTCCCTTATTTTTGGGAATTTTAGGAATACATTAGTATTTGCATATTTTTCAGATTTCTACTACCATACAACACTGCAGTCCTTTGATCTTTGATTTATTTACTGAAATTATTTAATTTTTAATAGCAAAGTTCTTATTTCACAAACTGAAACTCGTTCTTAAATAAAATTACAGAAATTTAAGTATTTTTTTATTCTCCAACGTTCAAATCTGTCGTGCAGTGTCTACGGCAGTATAAACTTGAAAAATTTGTTAAAAATCCAGCTTGCTTCGTATTGAAATTTTACCTAAAATTCTCAAAAATAATGGGGACACCCACTAAGCGGGGTGTTCTTGAACTTTTAAAACTGCTCATCGAAATCGAAGTGACGCCTCAAGAGCAGAAAACAACAATAAAAAACTCCGTCGGCCTCAATGAAATTTTTGAATGCTTAGAAAGTTCAATCTGCGCATTTTCGATTCCTATGATTAATTCACAATAGCCTCAGTACAGAGACCTCGCTGTTTACTGCTCCTAGCTGATGATCTCCAAAGAGCGTGAAACAGCTGTTCTGGGATGTCACTTAGTAAACGCTTGATCTCGCCCATTGTTGTTTATTAAAACTGCCTCAGATTATTTTGTTTTACTTTGTGTTGCTTTTTCTTTGAAAAGAAAACAATGTAACTCTTGCTTTAGGTAGTAGGCCTACTCGAGTATCTAAAATGTCCTTAGTAACCATTTGTTTGAACTAAGTCACGTGATTTATGACGACACCACTAGAAGGATTCATCAACTACATAACCTTGGACCGAAAATTATTTCATGATTACATAAAATTATTAGATTACACTATGTATTAGAAATAATGTAGATCATGGGTGACAAAACCCTGAATGTAAGACTTTAGATATTTGAGAACCACAGGACACGAACAAATATTACAGAAAGGCTACGTTTTTATTGTTACAAGCAATTTTGTTAAAAATTTTATATAAATATTAAGAAATACATTTACGTAATAATGTTTATTCATATACTGTATATTTAGCTTTTGATTTGTTAATTTGTATTAATTTCAATAATCACAGAGTAACATTTATAAACGAAATGTTTTCAAAACCCTGATTGATTATTGTTTTAATATGATAATGCATTATGGAAATATCGAAGAAAAATCTACAAATTTGCATTTCTTTAATATTAAATGAGATTCTATGAATATTCAACTTACGTTTTAATGCAGGAACTTTCAAATTATGATAAACAAAATGTATTCGGTAAATAATTATAAAGCTTGAAATTTATTTTTTATATTAATTCTGAGGCAAAAAAAAAAAGGAGGTCAACATATATGAACCACAAATGCACCGTGAACCACACGGTGGCTGGAAACCGTGGTTTGACACCCCTAATGTAGATTATAGACTGCTGAGGACATCACGTAATTTATACAAAGGACTGTAGAGAAAATTTAGTCAATAATAAATTTTTCTCCACGATAATATGAATTTCATAAAAAAATTATAAAACAGACTAACTGGAATCAATTTTTTTATTTCTTCCTTGCTAAATTATTGGTTTTATTCTCTATCCTGATTACAATTGTAAAGCAAGTTCATGGATCGAATTAGGTTAGCTACAACAGCTGATAACTTCATGTGACGAATGAACCCATGAATTCATGTATTAAAAGCTTACAATAATTTTAGCTTAATTCACTTATTTGACAACTAAAATGTGTAAGAGCCATTTAAAGACCCTGTGAAATCGATGGAATTCTTCAGAGGGTGTTGATCCTAGAATCTATCTGGAGGACAATTCACAGTGCAAAAGTCCCCGACAGCTTCTTGAACCCCCAACCCTCAATCAAGCAACTTACCGCTTGACTGCTGGGATCACAGGAGATTCGAGTCCCTGAAATTGCTGCAAATTCTATTGGAACATCAATAACAACAGTTTAAGGGAAATAAAAGTATTACTAAACGCATTTCTCGAAACATGATAACAATTATATACGACAGATGGGTATCGACAATTGAGCGATTTAAACAGCCTGAGAAATTCAATATAACAGAAAAAAAGCTGGAAATGAATTCGACAACAACACAACGATTAAACACATTCTAATGCCTTCAAAACAGAACTGAATAGAATTAAAAAGTGGATCACGTGGAATAATAAACTAACACAACTAACTGGATCATGGCTTTTGAAATTAGTAGCTTTAAAGTGAAACAATAATTCCTAAATAAAATTGTCATCACTCAAGGTTGAGTTCATCTGAAATTTTCACTTAACGTGTGATGATTAAAAATAACGACTGAAAAACTTCAATCCTCCTCCCTTTTTTTAGCGACTCTGAAGGATAGGTAGATATGTTTGTAATGTGCTCCAAAGCCCAAACAGGAAGTCGGAGCCCAGGATTTATTGGACTCCCCTTGACCCGGAGGTTTGGGAAAAAAATCCTACTTCCAGTCTAAGCCACTTCCAGTTTCAGATAGCCATCGACCGGATAAATGTAATAAGTGATAATTCGACAAAATTATCACTTATTTACACTGATTCGATTATGCCGAGAACTAGATATAAAACCTTCAATCGAATATGGCAACCATTGGTATATCGAGGAAGAGGTTGGTACCGTTCCCCCCTCCCCACACCATTACATCAAATAAAATGAAAAAAATCTAGGATTTTGGACCTGTTTTTTTTTTGGATTGGAAGATTTGTCGGCTTGCCTGTTAGCCCCCCCCCCCCCCCTTCCCGGAGTTTTTCTTATTTTTTTTTTGGTTGGTCGACCAGGACTATCATAACCCCTTTCCTTTCAAAACACTGGGTTTGCCAATTAGACCACTAACTCATAATCGCTTGAATGGTCTAAATGTGGTCTAGACAAAATGAACTCAATGCTAGCATCGCTTCTACTGGGAATTCTTGGGCGGCAAGAATAAGACAATCGTGAAGCCCTTAATGGAAACTGTACTTGACCTTGAAATTACAATAACTTAAATGAGTTTCGTGTGTCAGTCGTTGTTACAATGTTTGATAGATTGCAAATTGTGTAAGACTGCTTTGTTCTGTGTTTACTACAAACCTACTAAACTTGTTTGTTTTTTTACATGCTGAAAATAAAGTAAACGACAGATTTTAAATTAATTATTTATATTATAATTATAATAACCATTTTTGTTTCTGATATCATTTTAACTCACAGCACCTACAACACAGGTCAATTAACCTAGTAGGACTGTAATGTAATATTTTGATGAATAAAATAAATAAAAAAAAAAAATATGGACTGAATACAAACAACGGAAAGTTTTTTTTTTTATATATTTTTTTTATTTCGAAAAAAAATAATTAAATCCGCATTATTCATTTAAACTGTCTAAATCTCATTCATTCAAGTTACAAAAAAAGGTTGTGCAGAATTAAGAAAGATTGATAATCCTTTACCTGCGGTTTCTCCAAGCAATTACAAGGTAATCCTGGATTAACTTCAATTGTATCCGATAGAGTTGCGACCTGAGCTAAAACTGTTACTACTTGAAGAAATCGGTGAATGAGGGTGTTTTACGTATAGGGTGATTCAGTCCAAAATTTACATATTCAAAACACCCTCATTCACCTTATCTTTTTTCATTTCAATACGCTCCCCTTAAGCTCATTGCTCATGGAACCGACCGATCGATTTTCGGATCCATGTGCAATGGGCTTAAGACATAATAAAAAAAAAAACAATGTTACGGGGTTCTAATGCATTTTCATGGGACTCATTGTGAACTTAATGAGTTTATTTCTCAACGAGGACCCAGACGGTATTGTTCCGAATAATAAATCCAATTAAAAATGTATGGGAGGACCTAACCACGTACTATCCCCAAATCACAAATGGACAACGTGGTTCATTTGGGGACTATTTTAACTTGGTTTATTCTGAATTTTAGTTTTCAAAACATCAGAAAACGTTAACTGAATTAGGGTGGAAATTGCCCTTAAAAATAAAAAAAATAAATCAAACTAGCGCAAAACAAATTTGAAATGGATTTAATTCTTATTTTGAATTGTTATTAATGTATTAAGTTAAAGTTGCGAACAGGCACAGAGGACCGCGCAATGCTGCTGGAGGGTAGGCTCCAGTGTTCAGAACCTACGGGACAAAGTTGAGGACGGGGGGGTCGGCCCGTCGCTCGCCCGCCTTTAACTCCCGGGAAAGAAACCCGGTACCCATTCTATAGAGGGCTGTGTAGACCCTAGGGCCCGTTTGGAGTAGAAAGAAGCGTGGAAAAATTCCCGTCCTCCGCCGAGGTCGGCAATCGAACCCGCCACCTCCAACCCGCAGCCAAGCGCCCTTACCCACTCGGCTACCGGGCCCACATTAATGTATGTATTTATTTATTTATTTATTTATGTACTTATTTAATTTTTGCTTTATGTATGTATGGATTCGATTTTTATAAAAGAATTCGATTTTATAATATTTTTATATTTTATATATCGATTTTTATAAAATTCGATTTTATAATATTTCTACATCTTATATATCTATTTTTAAATAATTCAGTTTTATAATTTTGTCAATCTTTTATTGTATGTCATCTATAGACCTCCCCACACAAATAAAGCTTTATTTTGTAAAGAACTAGTCGGCTACCCGTCGCTTCGCTCCGGAAGCCTCGCGTATGTAACGGAAAACAATTTGTTATTTATTAAAAATACACACACACACAAATTACATCAAGTAAAATAAAACTAAAATTTATTTTAAGTTTTTTTTTATTTTAATTTTTGATGTATATATTCTCTCAATTCACGACTGCTTTTAGAATCAGCGTGTGAATCATATATCTGTGATATATTTTTATTTTTTATAGAGATTAAAATGTAATCCTTGTGGTCTAATGCCTAAGACGTCTAACTTCGGAGCAGAAGGTTGCATGTTGGATTCCAGTAGATAACTTGTAGAAATTATTTCTATTTTTGTAAATTACAGTAATTGCACCAGACCGAAAGAGAAATAAAAGATTTTCGTAATATAGATACAATTTTCAGTCGCTTTTGAGCTGCAAATAGTGAGCTTTCAGTATTCTACTTAATAGAAATAGTGCTTCTTTCTTTCTTGAGTCTCTTTTTTTTATTTCCATTGATACTTTACAGTGGTTTTTGAGTTAGAAATAGTGATTGTTTTTGAGTAACGAATAGCGATTTTTCAGTATTCTACCTAATAGAAATAGTGATTATTTTTTTTTCTGTTCTTTTTTATCCAATTCCAATTGATACTTTTCAGTGGTTTTTGAGTTACAAATAGTGAAAATTATCTATATCTATTAGCTAGGCCATCAGATTGTTCGATATAGATATTTGAAGAAGAGATTTCAGATGGACGTTAGTTGATATAGATGATAAATGAAGATCATAGCTTGTATATGAAATTCTTCGCAACAAATTGATTGTGAGTATTCTTTAGAGTGAAGATAACCAAATTCTGTTGAATTGTGACTCGAAGACCTAAAGTTGTATGTGAGTTAAGACAACGTTTTCCAATTATATGGCAACTTTATTTAGAGTTTGTCCTTGAGCTTTATTGATAAATATCGCATAAGAAGGTCTGATCGGAAATTGTTTTCTTGTGAAAGTGAATGGAAGTAGATTACCGCATGGTTCCATAGACATCCTATGGATGAAAACAAAATCTCCTTTGTGAGTTCTGTTATAATTTCGGTTTCTATGAGATCATTATCGAATGAACAGCATTTAAGTTGAGTTCCATTGCAGTATGCAAACTTGGGATTGATGTTTCGCAACAATATTATTGGAGATCCAATCTTCAATGACAAACGATGTTGAGGAATTCTGCTGAGATTCAATGCGTTCAGACACTTGGGCATATAGAGATGTTCGTGTGATGGATTATCAGAAGTGTCAATTTTATTCGCACTTGTATTGTACGCTCTGTAGTCTCTCCTTGTATTCTTAGACTTATCATTCGATTGATGTTATCGACACTCTCGTTCATCTCGTTTATCCAATTCCAATTGATACTTTTCAGTGGTTTTAAGTTACAAATACTGATTTCTCAGTATTCTACCTAATGACGTACTGCTTCTTTCTTTTTTGACTTTCTTTTTAATTACAATTGTTCCTTTTCAGTCAAAGTCAGTTCAGTTTTGACAGATAAGTCAAAAAAGAAATATGAAAAAAGTTGTAGTTCCCATGGCCTAATGGGTAAGATGTCTGACTTCGGATCAGAAGGTTGCAGGTTCGATTCCTGTCGCGGATGTTTCATTGAAAAAATTCTTTCTATTTTTCATTCTCACAGAAAACTGCGCCGGACAGACAGACAGACAGAGAAATAAAAGATTTTAGTAATATAGATTAAAAAATCATTTAGTTAATATAAAAAATACCACAAGTAATATTATGTTTAGATGATATTAATATTGATATAGTAATTCGATATCAAATATAATTACTAAGAAATATTTGAAAAATTTCTATAATCTGGGTTATATGAATCATGTCTACACAACTACCAGAAGTGCAACAACAACAAAAAGTATTTCTAATACATGTATTAATCACTGTTTTTCCAATATGAAAAATTGCGAAATTTATGCTAATATCATAACATGGGATATTTCTGATCATTATGGCATTATTGTTGAAATTATTAAAAAGAATGGTTTAGAATGGAACTTCCACTATAATTATATCTTAAAAAGACTGAATACTTTATTATATTTTTTCTATCACATTAAAAATATGTTTCCTTTTAAAC
>JAFIDM010000006.1:15072051-15089809 GCA_023159025.1 Thereuonema tuberculata
CGTATTTATTTCTTTTGAGTTGAGGAGGTGAGTGTAAGTTTAATAATCATATACTTCTATTGAATATTTAGAGAACGAGAACGCGAAACTGGAACTTCCATTTTCAGTTGTTTTCTTCGCTTCACTCCAAAGGAAGTAATTTCCGCTTCCGTTTAAGACAGGATTTTATCGTCATTTATGTACGATTTCGGAGTCATGTGAAGTGGCCTCCGAAAGCTACTCAGGAGACAAATCCATACGATGAATTTATCGTCCGATTTTCTTGCGATGTGAAATGCGCTTTAAAAAGAAAACTCTTTGATTACATTGTAGAGAATAAAATAAAGTGGTTTAATTAATTATATAACATTGAAATCCAAGGCTTAGACAATATATCGCTTTATACATAATTCCCAGCTAAGAACATTAACTAAAACAACTATTAATTAACTATAAAATAAAAAACTCGGAAATCGTAGCGATTAGAAATATTTTAATACATATCCTTTTTTTTACTTTAACTTACATAGTATTAACGTATGTCTGTAATACTGTATATGTAAGCATGTGATACACGCTCCTGTCTGTATACTACACATATATACATATGTATATGTACTTTCACATTGTACTGTATATGGGTTTAAAATATGGGTTTAAAATTTTTATAGATTGTATTATGTAGATTACATGTAAATTCTATTATTGGTATATGTAAAGTAATCAGATTGTTAAACATTAAACTCCAGAACATTCGGACAGAGAAATTTCCTCAGTAGCGCTGTAACATTTGAATTGATTAGAAAAATAAACAAAAAAAATAAACATAGAAATAAGATAAGTTAGGAAAAAAAGTTAGGAAAATGAGAAAAGGAAAAAACCCACGCGGACATTGAGAAAAAAAAGATTAAGAGAATAAATAGTAGATTTACGGATTCGAATAGACAGCCTTCAGTATATGAGTCCGACACCTTAACCATCAAGCTATAGCTGACAACTGAAATGAGACGTTTGCATTTCTAACATTTAAGCTAATAGCGGAAATCCAATGAAAACAATTCGAAATATCTCGAACATGGGAGGGCGTTGGCCCCAGAAAACACCCTACTCCTATAGTATTTGTGCCTCTGAACACAATGATGAAGTCTGTTTGTTGATCCGACCTTCCGTTTAGGAGTTGTTACGGGTGGACAGACACGGTCGTACAGACGGACAAATGCAATAGCTACCGATTTTGGTCGCTATCACAACAGTTCCCAAATTGGGAGGTAAAAACAGTGATCATTGGTGTGATTAAGCTACGTATAGAACGTAAAGATATTGTCAAAAGTTTAGGAAAAAAACCATAACAGAATACTGTATGATTATGTACATGGAAGAGGCGTAAAGTCAAAGTGCGCCATTTTAGCAATGAATTTCATGGATGAGTTTGAAGGATGACAGACAACAATAAACGTTTCTGTGATTTAAGTCAGAATATAATCCATGTACGTAGTCGAATTTTAAGAAAATCAACCAGTCGTTTGAAAGTGATGCGCATACAAACAAACAAAAATGGACAGAGATGTAAAATTATCAACTAAGATTATATATGCACTCAATTAATAATAAGAATAATGTAGTTCATTGTCTCAGAAAAGAAGACGTTTCGGCTTTCAATAAGCAATTAGAGAAATGTATATTGATTCGCATGCAGTTGTGTGAAAATATTGTGTAAACTTCCGTGCTAATATTGTAGAATTACTTTACTTGTTTTTTTTTTAAATTGAAGGAATAAAACGTAAGAATTACTCACTCATGTCGTAAATCTGTTACTGGGTGTCTTCTTTCTAATATATACAGATTATTCTTTAATTATTTTCTCGCTATGTATTAAACTGCATCACTTTCGTAAGATGTAATGAAAAAATAATCCACGGCTGGTTCTGCCTTTATCTCTGCTTTCGTAAGCGAAAAAATACTGATAAAAAACTGATGACGGAATTATTATTCATTGCATTAAATAGGTAAACATTAGATTATGATTAAATGTTATGTAATAAAATAACGTAGATTATTTATTCGAAAGCAATCAAATTAAAGTAATGAATAATATCAAAGCTTTTCTAAATCTAATTAAAAAAAATCAAGATGACTCCTTCTAATTCTAACGGAATCAGTCAATTCTGTGTTAAATCAATTTCAATCAATTCACTGACGTAGGTCTCTTAATGAAACTGTGTTAATGGGGTAATTAGTAATAGATTATTCATTCCAGGTCTCTCAGCGACATCTTTGTTGGAAAAAACTGAACTGCTATTCACTGTTGCTTATTTTAATTCCTCATAACCACATTTTTGTAGATTCGAAGTTTTATTTAAGTGTCATTTTCTTTACTGACAGACTTTTAGTGATCCCGCATAGAAAGAACATGAGTGGGGGTGGGGGTCCCTTAAGAAGGCTCTGACAGCCCAAATTAGACGGAGTACAGACATGAGTGATACCTTTTTTGGGAGTCTTTTAACTTGTGAAGATGAGGAAAAATAAAAGTTCCGGTTTACGTCCACTTCGTGTCTTACAAGCAGTGGAAGTGACAGTAAATGAAACATGTCTTCCCTTTTACAGCCCAAGTCACAAAGTACACATGGAGTCAGACAATGTTTTTGCAGTTTTAGGTAAATATCTAAATACAGGGAGTTGCTTGCTCTCTCGTAGTAAAAATATCAATCATCAAAATCAATTGTTTTTAATATTTTTATTACAATTATTATAAAGTAGATATTCCTATCAGAATTATCATAAATTTAAAGTTCGAGGTTAAATTTAATCTATTTATTTAAGCTCTTTATTCTTAATTAATATATATATATATACCCGGACAATTATCTGAAATTTAAAATCCCAATACAAATTAAAGAAAATTGTTTCTGTGAACGTACGGCCAAAATTACATTCACTTCATCAGCGACATCTGGTGTTAAATTTTGAAACTAAAATTTAAAACTAAAATTTGGAAGACACAAAAACGCATTATTTAAAGAAATTTGCTCTTTTTTATTGTATGCTAGCTGTATCCGGCATGCGTTGCAATGCCACTCAAAGAAAGAAAGGGCTCGGTGAGAAGGGACCGTAAATATAAGGTCCCGATGTCGATCGGGGGTGGGAAACTTAGGCGCTTGTGTCGCCATCCCCCCACCCAAGTGTGGTGTCCCTGCCCCAAATAGGAGAGCGAATTTTTCCCTTTTTTGCAATTGACTTGGGGGGCCCGAGAAGGGGCCCTAAATATAAGGTCCCGGTGTCGATCGGGGGTGGGACACTTAGGACCATGTGTCGCCATCCTCCCACCCAAGTGGGGTGTCCCTGCCCCCCTTGGAGAGCGAATTTTACCTTATTTGCAATTGACTTGGGAGGAGGGCTCGAGAAGGGGCCCTAAATATAAGGTCCCGGTGTCGGTCGGGGTGGGACACTTCAGCCTTTGTGTTGGCTTCCTCCCACCCAAGTGTGGTGTCCCTGCCCCCCATAGGAGAGCGAATTTTTCCTTATTTGCAATTGACTTGGGGGGCCCAAGAAGAGGCCCTAAATATAAGGTCCCGGTGTCGGTCGGGGTGCGACACTTCAGCCTTTGTGTCGTTTCCTCCCACACAAGTGTGGTGTCCCTGCCCCCCATAGGAGAGCGAATTTTTCCTTATTTGCAATTGACTTGGGGGGCCCGAGAAGGGGCCCTAAATATAAGGTCCCGGTGTCGGTCGGGGGTGGGACACTTCAGCCTTTGTGTTGCCTTCCTCCCACCCAAGTGTGGTGGCCCTGCCCCTCATAGGAGAGTGAATTTTTCACTTTACACAATATTTGTGTTGTTCTTATTTTCACCACCAGGTGGATATTGGGTTTTTCAGGGGTTTTACTCCTTTTACTCCTTTGGGGTGGGGGCGGGTTCTAAGGTAGCCTATCTTTTCCGCAGTGTCCTAAAGAGTAATTCTGCAAAGTTTGGTCCAGATAGGTCAAAGGGCCTAGGAGTGTATAAAGGACGAAGGGACAGAGACAAAGAAATAAAGAAAGAAAGAAAGATCATTCATTTTTATATATATAGATATTCTTTTTTAAGTTTTTTAATTTTATATCTTTTTTTAATTTCTTTTATTTTATATACTTTTTTTGCTTTTTTATGCTTTTTTATATATATATTAAAAAAAAAAAAAAATAGATGACAGTCATCAGATCAAATTCAAAACTTCCGTAAATAAAGGATTTAATTTTGAATTGTCATAAGATAACTTAAGTGATTATAAATTAACAAATCCTATCTTGAAGAATAAAATGATTAAATAAAATTTTGAATATATTTAACTTTATATTTTTTATAAATTTGAAATTTAAATTTTTTCTGAAATTTGAAACTTTATTTGGAAAATTATTATTTGTAAATTCATTAATAAGATAATTTAAATTATGTAAAAAAATCTTCCAATTTAGAATTAATATCAAGATATCTTTTGAGTTCTTGTATGAAAATATTTTTAAATAAATTTAAACACATTACTTGTAAATTTATGAAATCTATTAATTTTAAATGGGAATAAAAATGTTTTATTAAATAGTTTAATATATGGAATTTGTTGATAATATATTCGTAAATCTAAAAAGTCAACAAATTCAGAGTTAATATTAGTTTGTTGTAAGTTAATAATATTTTTATAAATTTTGTCTTCTATACAATCAATTATAAAGTTAGTATTAAAAATAATTAAATCATCTATAGATCTATAAATTTTAAATTGGAAAGGGGAATTAATACAAAATTGATATTCGTAAGCCAATAAAAATAAATTAGCAAGAATGCTACTATAATTTACCCCCATTCCAATACCTTTGATTTGGGAATATATTTCATCATCAAATTCAATATAATTATTATATAAATTAAATTGAAGAAAATTTAAGAAATTTTTTAATAGAAATATTAAATAAACTGGTTATATTAAATTCTGAAATTAAAAATTTTATTTGTTGTAATAAAGAATCTAAAGGTATATTTGTAAATAAATTTTCAAAATCTGCAGTAATTATATTAAAAATTTTATTATTATTTACATATTTAATAACTTCATCATCATTATGAATAAGCCAATAAAAATCAGGATTAATTTTATTTTTAATAATTTCATGTAATTTATTGAGAAAAATTTGTAAAATAATATTTGATTGTTTTAAAATGGAATTAGTTGTACTACAAATCATTCTAAATTTGCCTATTTTGTGCATCTTTGGATTTAGAAATAAATAATTTAAATTTCTGTTAATTTTGATTCTTTTATATTTAAGTGTTTTAAATTGATCTTTAAATTTAGAAAAACATTTATCCAAGTTATTTAAAATAGAATCTTTAGTTTTATTAATTTTTAAAAAACAGATTGATCATGTAATAATTCTTTAATTTTGTTAAAATAAAATTGTTTTCAAATGATAGCTATATACTATATATATAGTTTTTTTCACTAAACTTGAATTATTTATTTTCATTCTCACTTAAAAGGTTATTCACTTAAATTTATTTCAAAAAATAAAATTGTAAATAAATTAAAGAAAGGATATTATCAAAATAATTCATTAATATTTATTATTTTTTTCAAATTAGATATTCTACTATTTCGATTATGATCTAAATATCATTAACTTTACTAAAATATTTTCCAACATACTGTTTACCAATTTTTTTGCCTTTAATCTCTAATATATTTTGGATACCAACAAAATACATAAATACATTGTAAAAAATTTAACATGTGTGATACGTTTGATGTAAAAATAAAAAACCAAAACACAAATTATACGATTAAAAAGCATTTAATTAATTAAAACATACATGTTTCGTCCAATCTTAGCTGGAGTTTTACAAGTCTAAAAGTCCAGCTAATACTGGGCGAAACATGTACAGTACTATTTTATTATGATACATGTTTTTTAATCTTATAATTTGTGTTGGTTTTTTATTTTAACTACATATCTACATATGTATATTTTCAAAGTGATTCTCCTCAAAGATATTAGTTTGTGTAAACAACAGTGGTTGAGACTAAGTATTTACAAGATGACATCTCAGAACGTCCGTTTCACGCTTTATGGCGATCATCAGCTGAGAGTAGTTAGCTGTAAACAGCGAGGTCTCAATACGGAGGTCAATAGAATTAATAATGAACAAGAATATAGCATCTCCAAAAATTAAAATAAAACAATAAAATTCACGTGCTTGTTTCCAACAGCCTCCAATGAATTTCCTTAGACTTTTTGTGTTTCTTTTAATTTAAAAGAAATTCATTTGAGGCTGGTAGAGACCAGCACATGAATTTTATTGTTTTATTTTTATTGTGTATTTATTGTTTTATCTTAATTTTTGAAGGCGCCATATTCTTGTTCACGGTAGAAGTATGAAAGCTTATGGAAATATATCTTCGATCCACGCACACCTTCTGAACTTGTAGACGGGTCTTCTTGGTAGGTATATTTAAATGCAAGAGACATTTTAATTTTTACATTTGAATTTTTTTCTTTCCATAAAATACCACGAGCAGGTGACAAAAATCTCCCTAGAAAAAGCTCTATAATCAAAACAATGATGTCTTCCAATGGATATTAATCTGTTTAAAAATATATTAATTTGCGCGCGCATTAATAAAAAATCATCGTATTTAGAATTTAAATAAGTAATGAGGATTTAATTATTTGTACTGAAAACGGAAAATGTCTGTTATTTTTAATACATTAAATATTATAATATAAATTAAATGAATAAATAAATAAAAAAATGAATCTTTTGTCATTTTCACAATTAAAAAAAATTAGGGAACAACTTTGAAAGGAAAGTATGCTCTATATTCTTTCCGTAATTTATTGTTAAGAACTGTAAATGAGTTAAAAGTAAAACGAAACATGACATTTATGATTAAAAAATCTCAGATTAGTTAACTTCAGTGATGTTTATTCATTAACTTAATATTTGACATGGAAATTTCAATAATTATTGATGTGTTTAAGATTTAGTAATCTGTATATACAAAGGAGATCGTTTGTTGGTTTATGTGTTTGCTGGACACTCCTAGAGTCTTTGACCGATCTGGACCAATCTTTGCAGATTTACTGTTTAGAACCCTGCGGAAATAACTGGCTACAATTTATTGTAACCTGGACACGTGTCCTTTTCTTTCACACTTTTGTATAATTTTCAAATATAGGTATAGTTACTGGATTCAAATCCGCTTCGTGGCAATAATTCTTATTTTGTTTTTCCATTTTTTATTGTTTATTTTTCCTGATTTTTACTTTATTTAATTCAAACAATGATTTTTTTTTATTATTATTATTTTGAAATAAATAATAATATTTTTTTTTTAAGAAAACCCGGATCCTGACTAAGGGGTGTAAATAGGGGGGCAAATGTATTTGAAGGGTACGCATATCTCTCAAAGCACTTAGTTGGTAACACGAAGTCACATGAATGTTCTTGGAAAATATCGAAAATTCGACGTATTTTTTATTTTCGGGTTCTAAAAGATGGAAACTGGGGGGAGGGGGGGGACAAACTGTTTTTTGAAGGCATGCGAATCTCCGAAATCACTTCAGTTGGAAACACGAAATCTAAAATCTACGTATTCGATATTCACATCCTAAGGGGGGTTGGGGGAAGGGGGGGTTGGAAGACAAACTTTACTGAATGATACTTACGGGGTTTTGAGGTTACAAGATCAGACTAGAACATTACTTTGTAATCATAAGGTGCTTTCTTACGAACTGGGGAAGGTTTCAAGTAATAGGGCTGTGGAGAAGGACAGAAAGGGGTGGGAAGTCTTACAGTCTCCAATTTCGATGTTAATTTGATATCTAAGGCTTATCGAGTTACAAAATAGGAATATAGCGATAATTTGTAATTACCATTGGGTCTTTCTTTTACCAACTGGAAGAGTTTCAAAGTGATTATACCATTACAATTTTTTCTTCATCCACATCCCAACAATTCTTTTTGTAATCCGAGCAAAGAACAGATAGTTTTGCAAGTAAATTAATAAACTTATTATTTGGAAGAAATAATGAAATAAATTTTGAAAGCATCAAAATAAAAATAATACAACACTGTAAATAATATCTTCGTAATTTAAAAAATACAATCGACGATGGAAATAAAAATTAAGAGTTAATACACGAAGCTATAAACTACATATAACTGTATAAATGAGATAAGCATAAAAATATAGATACATACATACATTCACATAACCTACTAAAGACGTTTTGCTGTCTATTCGATAACTAAAAAAAAAATTTTTTTTTTTTTTTTTTAAGATGACTCATTTGAGTCCAAAAGCAAACGAGAACATTAACAAACATACAATTACTTAAATGATAAAATAAATGTTATTACGCTTCTTTTTCTTTTTTTTTCTTTTTTAAAATTTTCATAGATTCTACAATCCAATTTCTTATATCTCTTTTAATAGCAGAAATTCTATCTTTGATAGCGTTTTTCGATCAAAATCATTACAGTATATATCTTTTCTAATAAATAATTTATTTTTCTTTCACCATACTTATTGTTAATGAACTGGTAATCTAATATTAGTTTTTTCCTTGTTCTGAGATTGTAATAACTACGTTGATTGCTTGTTTATAATATTGTCTTTGATTTTGTAAAAATGGTTGATCATTAAACTATAATAGAATTTTTGTGATGTATTGAGGAGTTTATATTTTTTTATCTGCTCTATTCTTCTTTCTTTATAAATCCAGATTTTTGTTGAGATTAAGAGTTTGAAGATATTTTCTGTATTTTGTTTATTTTATTGACGTTTGTATTGTTGGAGTTTGCCCAATATTATGTTTGCATAATTTATATTTGAGTCTATAAGTGCTTAATATATTAGAATTTTAATTTTTGTTGGTAAAACATTTCTAATATGGAAAAAATATATAATAATGAGTTTAGTTTATTGCAAATTATATTTATATGATCATATCATGTTATTCCTAGATATTGTTATTCCTAAATATTTTACTGTCTTGACATTTTGCACTTTAAAGCAATTGTTACAGTTTTTGTTTTTCTGTAAACATTGGTGTGTGTGATAAAATATTTGAGGATCCCTTTTAGACAATATTTTTTTAGGATGAAGGCATAGAAGTTTTGCTTTTTCCTCATTTATTGTTAGTTTGCAGTCATAGGTCCATTTTTGTCACTGTGTGAAGTCACTTTGTAGTTTTTCTTGATTAATTTTTTCATTTTTATCTGCTATGTATATTAGAATATCGTCTGCATTTATATGTATTTTGCACTGTTTTATTATTTCGAATATGTCATTTATATATAAGATAAAAAAGTGGTCCTAAATTGGAGCCTTGAGGTTCTCCAGCCTTTGTTTTTTTTTGTTACTTTTTTACCTTCAATCGATAAAAAACAGATCTTTCTCTTTATAAAATAATCTTTTATTATCTTCAAAGCTACACCTCTGATTCCCAATTTATTCAATTTCTCAAAAAGAATCTTTAGATTGATTGAATGAAGTGCTTTACTCAGATCTATGGATATTAGAAGAATAAAATTATCGTTATTTAGGCTTTCATTGATATTGCTGCTTAATTTCTGTATTAAACAATTACTTTTGTTGTTGTTTTTTTATATGCATATTGTTCTGTATTTATTATAGTATGTTTTCCAAAATAACTGTTCAATTTTAAAGAAATGTAATTTTCTATTATTTTTCTGATAACTGGCTGGATGGAGATAGGTCTATAATTTGCGAGGTTTTAATATTTATCGTATTTAAATATCGGAATAATTTTCGCAATTTTTAAATTTGTTTGATATTTTTCCTTTTTACAGTATTTACAGTGAGTAATAAAAGGTAAGCTAGTATATATTTCTTCTCATAAAATTTAACCACAGGTAGAAAAATGCTTTATTCAATCTTTCAAAAAATGAAGTGTATTACACAGGTATGAAAAATTAAAATCATTAAAAATCGTTTGAACGTTGAATGATTATTTTTATTAGCGACGCCATACTCGAAAAGTGCAAAGTGAGAAAGCTCTTTCGTTCATTCCGTCCGTATGTTCGTCTTCTATTACCCAAACTACAAGTTGGACAGACATGTGTTATACCTTACTGGAACCCTTTTAACTTGTAGGGAAAATACAAGTTCCGGTTCGCGGTCACTTCCTGTTCCGGTCTCATGATAATTCTTAAGAAGCAGTATGCTCAACAGCTTACAGGAGTGTTTTATTTTTTTTTTTTTTTTTCAGCTCGTGTTCATAGCCATGATCCTATAGTAGTTAGCGTTTTCGATGTAGCCTCAATAACCTTGGTTCGAATCCCGCTCATGGCAATGCTTGAATAACAATCTCACGTCACACGAAGACCATTTCTTCCTTTTTTATCATATTTTGACATTTTTTATTCTTTTTTTTTTTTTTCTTAATTTTTTTAAATTTTTTTTTACCATTATTTGTAGAAAATGAAACATTTTTGGGGTTGGCTACAGTTTCTTGTATTCTGTGAAAGCAGTGTTTGTTAACGACCCATTTGGGAGCTAAAATCACTGGTTTCACTTTTCACTTTCTAATGAATTAACTTTTCACATCTAATAATTTGGTAAAGGAATTATCTATTGAAATTGAATTCACGCAATATTTCCAACAATTTGAAACTCGGGAAACAAACGAGGGAAACTTTAAACTTCCAGCATGTAACAGTGCACTTTCCTACCTTTATTATTAGCTATGACAAAAAAAGTGAGGTATTACTTTTTGAACGACCCTCGTAGTTCACTGGTGAGCTTCCATTGCTTCAATCAGTCTCAAATGTTAAGATTTTTCCATCTATTAGACTTACAATAACAATCCCTCGAACAGAATCTCTCACAGAGTCTCTCTGCACTCAAATAAATAAATAAATAAAGAAAACTGAATTGTAGTAGTACTGGTGTGTTTAGTTTGTCTGTATAGTAACAATATTCTTACTAAGCAGTAATCTACAGACCCTTTTTTTATGTATTTTTGCAATTTACTGAATCTGGAGAATATAAAGTCCCGCGAACACCATCCAACTTTTCACCAACTTAGTCAGCCGATTTTGACGTCACGAGTCGGTAGAGACAGTTTTGAGCCAGTTTTTCACCGACTTGCCACCAACTTTAGTCCGCCGACTCGAGTTGGTTCTGCACGGGCAACTCGGAAAATTGGTTGGAAGTCGGTCGGAATTACCCAATCACAGGGCAGCGTTGGAACACGTCAGTCGTGACGTCACGCCATGGAAAGAAATGGCGTCTAAAACGAGTTCACCGATTCGAGTCCAAGACAAGCGAGTACACAATGAATATCAGAGTATTGCGAGTTTCTTTCATGCATAAATAAAGTTTATATTGAAATGCAGTAATTGTATGCGGCAGAATTTATCAGAGAGGTTTCAAAACCTCGATTTTTTCTGATTTTCCACATCTGCTGGGCGAGACGCATTGCATTACGGGATTGCTTTTATCACTGCCGACTCATTTGCAAGTTGGATGATGTGACGGCTGACAAAAAGTTGGCGGACTCGAAGTCGGCCGACTAAAGTTGGTGGAAAGTTGGATGGTGTTCGCGGGGCTTAACATAAACCAAAACAATAAAAGCAAATCAATTAATCTTTTGAATTCTTTCTTATTGTCACACTGATTATCTGCACATTAAGAAAACATGTTTGTAATAAAATTTTAGTTTACGAAATTTGTACATATGTGTTAAATGTGTAGTTTTCTACAAGGTACATCATCACTTTCTGATGATAAGACAAATCTATCAATCTTCACCAAATTTCCTAAAGAATTCATCTTTCTTCCAATTTTTCGGTTTATATAATTGTTTAACTAATTCCTTAATTTTTATTTTACATTTTTATTACGAACTTTTAAAATTTACTTATATTTATTAATTAAAAGGTTATATAGGATTAGCAGCAATGAAATAAAAGTTCATCAACATTGATATCTTTGATAATAAGAGGTATTAATTTATTTCGTAAAAGTTCTGTTTTTATATAGAAACTTTAAAATCATGCCCACAGTGTATTTTGTCACAATTATATATTCACTTCTGAAAATTCATTGGAATAAAAATTATAAAAATTATTGCGTATGATAACAATATTGTCTTAGCGTGTGTCAGAGTACAAATATAAATTCTATTGAAAATCAGTTGAACTCTGCCTTGAAAACTGTTTTGGATTGGGAAACAAAACATAAATTAGACTTTTAATATACACAAAAAAGAGACAGTGCTTTTTACTAGGAAATGTAAGTATTCCTACTCAGACATAAAATTTAAAAATGAAGAAATTAAATGGTGTAAATCAACAAAATATCTGGGAGTCTTTTTAGATACCAAACGTAACTATAAGGATCATATTGAGTATATTGTAGGAAAGGCTAAACAAATTGGTAAATCAGCTTATCAGGTGTGCAAGGTGCACTTGGGGACTAAATTCTGAATCTGTCAAAATACTCTCTATTGGTGCTGATTCTTTAAGCTGCCTCCAGTTGGGGACATATTGTAAACTCTAGAAGTGTGAAAGAGAGTTTTCTAAAAGAACAGAGAAATTTTGCACTTAGAATAACTTGCGTTTGTAAGACAGCCTCAACTCAGGCTTTACTGGTTCTGTTCAAACTATTGCCTTTACCTCTTTCTGTACAAAACAAGATGTTAGATTTTTATTTAACATCAGGTAACTCATTACACAAATCCCTACTGTGGAGTACAGTCGTACATATGTATCCTATTCAAGTGACAGTGAAATCTTCAGTCCCAGAATTGCATTTATCTGATGGTTCAAAATCTAAAGGTGTTAGAAATCGAAGGTGTTGGACCAAGTGTATGCATAATAAAAAAATTATAAACAAAATTCTATAAAGCATACTGTAAGATTCCGTTTTCCTTTATTTTCTAGCATCTTTCAGGCTGAATTAAAAGCCATTGATGAATCGGTAAAATGGGTGTCGAAATTACAAAACAAAGATTTAACTGTTAATATTTTCAGCGATTCCAAATCATCTCTGCAAGCAGTAGCCAATATAAAAAATAAAGATCCTTCTGTAAAATATATTCAAAATCTATTAAGTGCAATTCCAAATAAAATGGCACTTTCTCATGTTAAAGGTCATCAAGATATATTTGGCAGTGAACGGGCAAAGCTAAAGCAGCAGCCAATGATGATTAATTTAAAATCACTTCATTCCCCTTCTCGATTGACGTACTTAAAACAAACATTTCAATTACTTGATTAGATATATGGAATAAACAATGACTTCAAAAAGAATTGTTACAGGGAAGTTTTCTTCAACCATACAAAACATATGATATTAAATCATACAGCTTTGCTTTGAGTCAAATCCTTACAGAACATGAGAATATAGATTCAAATAGTAAAATATAATTTAATATAAAGTGTTTGCTGTATCTATAATCTAAAAGAAATTGAATCTGTAAAACATTCACTCTACACTTGTTCTTACTAAGAATATGCAAGATGTATTTTTGAATTAATTTTTATGATATTCTATGACCATTTAAACTTAATATTCTAATTAAAAATCCTTTCTTCCAGTATTTCTTGAATTTTGTAAACAGTGTAATGAAATTTAAATCTAATTGCAAACTTAATTCATAATACGAGTATTTTTAAGAAATACGGGAATCTCTCGTAATGCATCAAAGAAACAAAACAAATTCTGCCTAAAGCTTGTCAAATAAGTGGAGTTTGGAAAAACTCACTACTTCGATGACAAGCAGTGAAGGCAAGAACATCAATGGAATCCACGTCCTCCCCAGTTGTGAGTTGTGACATCAACAAAACTACCTGTTACTTAACAGGATTTATGTTCATGACTTCATTGCTTGTCGTCGACATGATAAGTTTGACTAAAGATTCGAAGAAACGATGAAACGGTCATTCCAAACTCAAAATCGTTGACAAGCTTTAGGCATGATTTATTTTGTTTATTTGATGGAATATTTCCCTATTTCTTTATCGTCTGCAAGTGAACTTCGTTTTCTCTTATGTTTAATTAATTCATAATATTTTAAAGCACTTTATTGTAATCTTTTTTATTTATGTAATTTTTAATCTTTTAAATGTTTATTTCTGTGTTGTACTAATATGAGTGGTGCACATAATAAATTCTGTTCTATTCTACATATCCCTTTTGAATAAAAATAAATTATAAAATTAGAAACTGATCATTTTTCACACTATTATTGAGGTTCATTGGAAATGTCTCGGAAAAATGTGTTTCCTATTACAGGCAATCAGTTATGATTAGTTAATTAGGATTAGTTAATTAGGATTAGTTAATTAGGATTAGTTTATGGCATTAAATTACAATTATTGAATTTGACTTCTTGATGTATGTATATCAATATCATGCAACAGCAGAAAAATCTTTTTGTTTAAAAGCATTATTTCTTAGCAATTATCCTGTAATTGGTAGTCATATTGTAAGAAATATGACTAATTGAAAATATGAATTGGTAGTCATTTGCTATTATTAATACGGGGAACCGGAAATTCCCGCCCACCCTGTATGTCAGTACATTCTTATTTTAATTTGTAGTTAAATTGTAGATGGGCTATAAATGGGCTCAAAACTTCCAAAAGGCACTAGCATTTCTATTTAGTCAATTGCACTTTACAATAACAAAAATTTCTCAGATTTGCATCATTAACGCAATGACCTTGATCGTAATACCAATTAATTCTGTAAATCTTATTCACAATCCGAAATCCAGTCTTAATTCTTTTGTAATTTACTTTTTGAAAATAATATTGTTGTTCTACCTCAGCTGTGAGAACAGCCTCAAACAATGCGTTACTTGGAGATGTTTCAATTACAATTCGAAGGATGTAAGTTGCATAACGAGAATCAGTTAGTACATCTTTCGAATAGGAACTCACTCGTTTTGCATTTACTGTTCGTTTCAGTTTTAGTGTTTCACATTCACTGTAGGGGGCAATTATTTCATTGATTGCATTAAGTAAAACCATAGAAGCATTTTGAACTTCAGGAGAATTAGTAGGTACCAAGGTATCTTCATTACATGGACATAATTCCATGGGAATACCAGCATCAACACATGTTCTGTTGGCTGGTATAGGATACCAAATGCTATGACCAAATGGACTCCATTGTTTTCTTGGTTTGTTCCAACGTTGTGTTATTATGTCCATCATTGAATCATAGACATCATAAAAGGTTGCAAGTCTTCTCTCGTTTATCCTAAGGTTCTCAGTCAGATAAGGGTATTTAGTGTGAAGCCATTTAGGAAGAGATAGGGCAAAGAATGGCATCACCTTCTCTCTCCTACCTAAAGCAGTTGTACTATATTCACCATATCGAAATCCATGATCTCCCATTATTATAGTAATGGCGTTGTCTAATTTTCCTGTGTTGTGTTGATCTTGTAGTAATTGAGATAATGGTTCATCCACAATCTGGGGTCTATTAAAATAATCATGACTATATTGATTAAGAATTGACATGAGGAAGTATGATCTGTGATGCGAATGAACCTCATCTTGAAACTTTGATATCCAACTAAACTGAAACTTGTAATCTGGAACATTACCAAAACACATATCTTTACTTATTTTCGAAAGAGGTGATATGTTTCGTTCAAGCCAAAATGACCTCATGTAAAAGTCAGTGGGTTGTTTTAAGAATCCTTTCTTTAAATAATTAAATGTTGCAGTAGGTCTTTCATCCTCTGCAAATCCAGTTATATATCCAACTTTAGAGAAATCGTTCCATATGAATGGACACTTTTCAAAATAATCTTTGGTACAATTGGGAAGACCTACCTCGTTCACAAAAGGTTGTATTCCCATAAGCAAAGCTATGATATTTGTGATAGTGCTCAGTGAAACACTGACCATATTTTTTAAGATATTAGCATTTAAAGTGTAAATAAGAGTGTTATATGTTTTTGGCAGTTGTCTGATGAAGTTTGCTTGTGATGCTGAATCCAAAAGAAATATATGAACACTAGGGTACTCATTATTCATGGGTTTTTCATTGTTTGGGGGCAGTTCTTTTGCTGGGATCCAAAAGAATACATTGGAATAGAAATATTTATCTTTTTGTAAACAGTTAATAGTTAAAAATTCATCCATCATCTGTAAACTACCATTGAAATGAAAGAACTGATCATAAGTCACTTCAACATCATTCTTTGTAGATCTTCGAAAATAAGAGTAAGTACAATTTAAAGTATTTGTTTGTATTTTATGGAGTTGGATCTCAGTAGTATTCCACTGAAGTGTACCGTTATCAAGGAGTTCCAAAAGGAATGGTTGGACTTTGCCACACTCAAGTTTCGGTTGTATCTTATGAAATGATTTCACTTTCACATCCCACGGATTAACTAAAGAAATTATGCATGATCCTAATTCTATATTTTGATTTCCCATAGTAATATTGTATCTATAGTTAGGTAATATCCAGAAATAACAGTAAAAGCAAAGTGATATAAAGATGCAGAATATTGGGCACCATTTTCGTTGTCTGTTTATCATTTTCAAATGATAAAAACTATCACAACATAACTCCAAATACTGGATGGTCGATTATCTTGTGACGCAACTTTCTGAAATTATAAAAAATAGATTATTTATTTATTTTTATTTTTATTTTTATTTTGTTATTAATAATGAAGATACAACGGGTATATACCGTTACAGTATCTACTATAAAAAACAAACATTTATACAGAAAAAAATAAATACCCAGAGAAAATAAGCTATACAATAAATACTATATCTATTGAGGTAGATATTGAGTCTCAGGGACATAGAAAGAGAATGGAAAGAAAAGGAGAGAGAGAGAGAGAGAAGGGGAAAGAGAAAGACAGAGAAAGAGAGAAAGCATAAAAAGTCTAATTATAAAATTGCTAATTTAAAGGCTTTAAGAGTCATATTTAAAATATCAAGATTACTACACTGCTGGCTGTATTCGTCACACATTATGATTAAAGGAGAATTTTTGTGACGGTTAGTACGTGAAGGAGGGGTCTAAAAAGTGATCTGTTCCCAGTACGAATGGTAGTGGCATTGAAATTATTTTCCGCAAGCAGACTGGGATTATGGATTTTATTATTAAGAAGATTATATAGAAAAATCAGTGATGCTTTTCGCCTTCTGACTGTCAGTGAATGAAAAGAGAAGATATGTAGAAGAGTATCCTAACTGATTTCATCAGGATAGAATTTGAATGTCTTCAAAAAACATATTTAAGAAACCTTTTCGTGTTTTTTCAATTAGTTTAATATACGTTTGCTTGTAAGGTGCCCAAACTATTGCTGCATGCTCTAAATGGGATGAGAGTGGAGATTTTGTTAAAGATTTTGCCTTTGCGAATCACAAAACCCAGAAGTTTATTGAATTTATTTGTAATGAGTTCAAAGTGAGAATTGAAAGAGAGATTAGAAGAGAAGATAATGCCAAGATCTTTGATTTCTTTACGCGAAATTAGTTTTTGCTGTTAAATTTATAAAAGTAATTAATTTGATTACTCCTTGCTGTGAACGGAACAATTAGAGCGCCATTTTCTTGCTGTTCAAGATAGGCATACTAGAGGATTAAAATAAGAAAACACAATTCCGCAGTGAATGTCAACAAAGCATCCGATTGGCGTTACCGTATAGCACATTTGAACGTTTGCTAATTTCAATACACTAGCAAACTACACTGAATGAGTGATTAACTCAAGAGAAAATCAATCTCAAATTTAAAAGG
>JAFIDM010000006.1:15092046-15111575 GCA_023159025.1 Thereuonema tuberculata
GAACATTACCAAAACACCAACTACTACTGCTTTTTCTAAGGGGATAAGCAAAATGTTTAATCCAAAATGGTCTCATATAGAAATCCGTTGGTTTTTCCTAAAACCTTTTGTTAAATAATTAAAAGCTGAAATCTTTGGATTATCTTCAGCTCACCCTGTTACGTAACCTTTTTCTTTTAAATTTTTCCAAACAAATGGATTCGAATCGAAGAAATTATCGCAGCATTCAGGCAGGCCATCTTGAAAATAAGGTCGTTTTCCTGTCAGTAAAGGCATCAAGTTGGGAAACGTATTTTCACTAACAGTTATAACTCCTTTGAATACAGTAGCTTTTAAATTCTTTATAAGTGTACTAGCCGGGTACCGTCGCTTCGCTCCGGAACCCTTGCAATAGCATTAAAAAAGAACTTTATTTATTCAGCAAATTAATATTGAGATCGGAGAATATACGACTTCCTAGTTCGTTGTGGCCTTCTCAGCTGAACTCAGGTGTATTGCGGGTTGGCGCACCACATCTGGGGTTGCCGTCACACACTTCATGATCAGTTTGCCAGATTATTCCCTATCCCGTGGGAATTTCGAATGATCCGGCCTTATTCCTTGTCGACATCATAAAGGGAACTTCTGTGCAAAATTTCAGCTTTTTAGGTTCAAGGGCTTGGGGTGGGCGTTGATGAGTCAGTCAGTGAGGGAGTCAGGAATTTTCTTTTTATATAGGTATATTTTCATGATTTTTGTTTTGTTAACCTCATTGATTAGTTCTTTATAGATTATATTTGGATCTGTTAATTTCTCCTTTTCAACTCTTATTATCCGAGATTCGTTCTTTACATATTATTCCTGGTGTTTCGATACCATGAAAATATGATCTATATTTGTTTTCGTATTTTCATAAATTGTACAGTTGTTTCTTGCTGTTCCGTAAAGACAATTTTTGAAACCATTATTGCACTTAAGTTTTAGGTATTTCTGAACTGCATTGTTTTTATTCATTTTGAAAAGATCTACATTTACGTCGCCAATTAGTATAGTTGGACAGTTGTTTAATATATTTTCATTTTATATGAATTGATTCTCTAATTCTTCAGTAAATTTACCTTTCTTTGTGTTTCGTTGGTTTATATATGGCTAAAAAGTAAATATTTTGTGTTTGATAACACAAATACAGTTTTGATAACGAAACATATTAGGTTTTATTACAAAACTACATGATGAAAAACGTGTTTTGTGAAAATTCTTGTATCATTTTCTAAAAGATTTTCTTGCTCCGACGTTTTAGTAATTTGTAATTTAACATTTTGCTTATAGAATGACAGACAGAATAACCTTTTTATAATATACGTTTTTATAATATATAATAATAATAATAGCTGGGTACGTCGTTTCGTTCCGGAACCCTTGATATATAGCATTAAAAAAAAAAAAATTATAAATTTAGCAAATTAATGTTGTGATCGTCGGAGTCGTAATACACGATTTTCCAGCCCGTTGTGGCTTCTCCGGATAACTGAGATGTGTTGCGGGTCGGCGTCACACACCGAAAATTCACATTCTTGCAGGTATCTTGCAAAGGCTGAAGAGTTTGTGAATAAGTGATACATCGTTCGATAGAACTTTCAAATACCAACATTTTCTCAATATAATGTTCTCTTCCTTCTTTTACACTTTTCGTTTAAATTGAGAAAAAGTCAAAATTTGACCCTTTAAAAGGCGACATCTTGGAAACCAAAAACTTTTTTCGAAAGATTTTGGTAGCATTTTGTTTGTCTTAAAAAGATCTACATTTTATCCATATCCATGACCAATCTATCTCTTATGGTGGGCCCGGTAGCCGAGTGGCTGCGGGTTGGAGGTGGCGGGTTCGATTCCCGGCCTCGCCGGAGGCCGGGAATTTTTCCACGCTTCTTTCTCCTCCAAACGGGCCCTAGGGTCTACCCAGCCCTCTATAGAATGGGTACCGGGTTTCTTTCCCGGGAGTTAAAGGCGGGCGAGCGACGGGCCGATCATTGTCCTCAACTTTGTCCCGTAGGTTCTGAACACTGGAGCCTACCCTCCAGCTGCATTGCGTGGTCCTCTGGGCCTGATCGCAACTTTAACTTTAATCTATCTCTTATAATTTGGTCACAAAATTGGAAAAACATAAGGGTCAAAATCAGAGAGGTGAGCATTTTCAGATTTGAGATTTCCAAAAAAAAAAATGTTTGCTTTAGACTGATAACCATAGTTTACCATTGTAGCGTCATATGTCATATTGTTATATTGAAAATAGCCACGCACAAAAATGATTTTTTTTAAGTAATGGATAAAAACTGTAAAAGTGGGGCAGATATTCGTCATTTGGGGAACAGTGATTAAAAACAATGTTGTGGAGAACTCAACATTAAGCATACTTTCTTTAAATTATCAAACACACAATTCTCGATCAGAAAATACTTTGATCAATGCATTTAAAGAAATAAATATAGAGTTTTTAGAAAGTTTTCTTCGTAACATTGTTATAAGTGAAAATTCACTAACGAAACTTTGTTTTGTTTTTTAGATTAAGAACCATATTTAAATAATTTATACGTAGAGGTATGTGCTTCTACATTATTTATTTATCTATCTAAAAATAATTTACAATAAGGAAACTAATATTGAATAATTTGTCGTTTTCTAACGTTCCCGGAAATGACAGTTATGTTCCCCAAATGACGTCAATGTTCTCGGAATGATCATTGAGGTCCGAAACGAACAAAAATAAAACAAAGTGCATCAAAATTAAATCTTTACTGTATTTTAGAAATTTTTTATTCAACTACAAGATACAAGACACTTTGCACTATATAATCAAAACTAACAGACATTAATAAGAAGAAAAAGAGTAATTACATCAAACTTTTAAGCTTACTTTTCGAATATGTCAACATTTTCTTGGAAGCAATAAAATCCACAGCTTGCGTTTTTCTGCAATTGAGGTGCTGGAAGAATTTTTACTATCTGCTCGTAAGCAACGTAGGAAACGTCATTTGGTTCAATTTTAAGTATTTTGGCAGAGTTATGTTGACAACGTAAAAAAGTAACTTTTACGTCACCATCACCATCAACTACGGTTTCTGCGACGGCAGCGTATCTATAGGTAACGGTTTTCTTTTCGTTGCATACGTTTATAAGCAAAAATGTCCCAGGACAAATGAAATTTGGATGCTAATTTTCATTATCCTGGCCTTAGGATGTACCAGCCTGAATGTTGTTTTCATGTTCGTGGAGTCGACCTGAAAGCGTCTGCAAGTCTTCATCATCTGAGATACTGGAACCATAGATATCATGATAAATACTTTCCCTGTTAGACGACATAGGCAAAAGTTCTACAGATATGTCCGTATCAATATCTATTGGAATTTTTGGTTCCTTGTCTTCGATGGAAAATGCATTTAGTTGAATTGTTTTTAGCAACTTCGCATGCTGATGCAAATGTATACATATATCAGATGCTTTATGCCACGTTATTTTTGTTACGTTCATGATACAGGGTATAGCGTCTAATTTTTCAGGGATTATCTTCTTCACAGCCAAGATTTCTTCGTCAGGAATTTCTTTAAGTATAATGGATGAGTTTTCGAATAAATCGACGAAACCTGCAGCTGTTTTGACGTCTTTTCCTTTTAAAACATAATCATCGGCTGTTTTCTTTAATACACCACCTACACCATCCATAGGCCCTTTACCATGTCCGTGTTCGCTGTAATTCCAAGTTGAAAATATTATTTGCGGAAAGTATTCCATCAAAGTTTTTATCCACAAGTAAATGTTAGTGCGGTTACGATACTGCGAGGTAGGACCGTCTGAAAATATGTGAAGGGTTCGTACATCTTCTCTCCCACTTAAAATTTTCTGTAGTATAGGCTTCATGTGACCACACACAGCATGTGCCTGATGGTCTAAATTATTGCTCACAGTTGCAAAACTAGCCGCCTGTACCGAATCAACATTTTTTGAGTAAAAGACGACTGTATGAATTGTCAATTGCCCTTTAGATGCACCAAAATGTGTAGACTGTATTTCTTGCACATATTTAGTCATATAATTTTCAGCAAAATCTATTTGTACCATAATTTGTGTCTCGTCTAAATTACTTTGAACTTCTCGTTTTGCTTTTAAGTTTTCGTTGATTCCGTAAACATGGCTTTTCATATCGGAAATATCTTCAGCTATGGATTTTTTCAAATCTTTGACTGTGCTCTGAATAGTAACTTTTTTAGTAATCTTAACTACCTTCTTCTCTCCTTTTATTACTCTGTCTTCTTTTGTTACTTGCCACTGAAAATACTCAACTGTGTCTTCGTTACTACCAGGATCCATTTCAATTCTTCCGAACATACAGTCATAAGAGGTATCATCACAGCTGAATGCTTTAATCATTGTCGATGTAGAGTTATATTTCAATTCACCCAACCTGTTAAGTTTGTTTACTTTGAATAAAAAATTTTCATGTTTTAAACATAAACAAGTATCCCGATCTTTCAGTTTGGGATGCATAACCCAAAACGGCTTCTCTCTCAGAAAAGTGGCCTAAGATAAATGGATTCCAGTTTCAAAAACAAATTTAGGATGTAAATTCTTTACATTATCTGCTTCTGCTTTCCTCCTTTGAGGCAGTCTCTTTTTCCGGCACACATACTACTCACGTCATCTTTTTCAAAAAAAGTATGAATTATCTCACGAACCTTTGTATTAATCAGGAATGTGGGACGCTTTCTATCAGAAACTAGAATATTTCTGTTGTCTCTGTTTTTTGGCAAAAAGCTTTTGGCTACTTTCGATAGATTATATTTTTTAAAACGGTTGCCACTCACGCACTTTTGCAATGTCTCTCTTTCTTTGGAATTTTTTGGAAACATGTCAGAGTTTTCTTTTAGCTGAGATACTAACACCTCTCCAAACAATAGTTTCTTTACTACTTCGGGAGGAACAGAACAGTCTTTTACTAATTCTTTGACATTTCTCATAGGTGTATCAATCTTTTCTTCTCTCTCCTTATGTCTTTTATTTTTCTTAGACTTTCGTTGCATTGTGCTTATTTGACGTTTCTGCTTTTTTATAGTTCTGTATGCTTTGGTCCTGTTTTTTTTACAGTTTTTCTTCCTATAGTTTTTCGCGACGCACGCGAAGCAGCAGGAACATTATCGCTTTCATTATCTATACCTGGAGGAGTATTGTTCATTAATTTAGGCAGCCGCCGTTTTTCCTCTCTGTATTTTTGTGAGTTTTTCTTCCATAGTTTCCTCTGCTGTCTTTTCTCTCTTGCAGTCATTTCACTTATAGATTTAGTTTTTTTTTCAGCCTTTTTTCTTTATTCTCTATCCTTCGCTCTTTAACTTCGCTCGGGAGTCATTTTTTCGAGAAACCTACGCTTCCTTGCGTAGGTACTTCCTTTACATAAGCTGTACTATTTTTGAAGTGATGTTTAGCCTTTTTTTCTTTTTCTTTTTATCTTTTTCCATTATTTCTTCTATTTATTTGCTGAAAAAAAAAACATAATTAGTCTAAAACAATAACAATAATGAATAGTTAAAAATAATAATACTTTTGACTATTTGGAAAGAATAAACGTCATTTGGCAACTTATTCATCATTTCGGGAACGCCCGTCATAGTCCGCGAACGTTCTCGGAATGACGGTTCCCTAAACGACGATTTGACACATGCTTTCGTTTATATCGTGACGACGCCATCCTGGCTGCCGGCTTTTGAGGTTATTACGTAGTGCTCTGAACTATTTTTAATAATAATACTACAAGTACATAGTGTCTCGGCAAAATAAATACATAATTGCGTTCCCGTAATGAAGTTGCATTAAAGTACGCTGCACTAATATCAAATTGAAAGACACTTACCCCAAATATATATTATTTATGCTCCAAACTTTGAAAGACGCGACCTTCCTTATCGAACGAATTTCACATTACTGAGCAATAACACCATCCAGCGCATTTACTCAGGACTATTTCGGCAAACTATGGTTGCGTTCACAAAATGACGTCTAAACTGTCAGACAATATTTGGAAACGAAAAAAATCAAAAATAAAAAGAATCCGAACTCAATTATCGATTATTTATTTTTGTAAGTGTTATACGCAGCTACACACCAATGTAATAAAAGTTACATGGGTATATAATATTCTTTTGAGCTTACTTGAAATTATAAATGTTGTTTGGGGACGCGTTCCCAAAATGACTATCTAAGTATATTTATAAAAAAAATAATAAAAAATAAATATTACTTAAAGATATGCTGGGTACTAATAATTAGGGATATAATTAATGCTGTAAAGAGCATATCGTAACAGTAATATTTAATTTTAGCATGAAACTGTTAATCAGAAGCGAATTTCTCACCTCTGTGATTTTGACCCATAAAGTCTTATGACAGACAGAATAACACTTTTATAATATAAGATTATAAGTCTTTGGTAACTGTCTAATAAAGTTTGCATGAGATACTGAATCTATGATGAAAATATGAATGCTCGGATGTTGAGAATGTGAATCTGAAGGTGATTGATTTCTTATAAGCTGTATTGGAATCCAAAAATGCAGATTAGAATAGTAATGAGATTTATTTTTTGTACAAATAATATTAATGAATTCGTTCTTCACTTGGACGTTTCCTGTAAATGGAAGAAATGGGCCATGTTTCACTAAATCATCATTGCCATCCACTTTCCAATATCCTTGATATTTACAATTAATGGTGGAAGTGTTAATCTTTTGCAGATGGAGTTCTGTGTGATTCCACTGAAGAGTACCATTACTCCAAAGCACAGTTAAAATGGTCTGAATTTGTTTACAAAAACAAGGCGGTTGTTTTTTCCAAAATCGTTTTGATGTTTCATTCCAGGGATCTACAGCTGGAATCAGACAAGACTGTGATGATGAACTAACTTCTCGGATTGAGTCAGAATTAAATTGAAAAAATGGCACTAAATTCTGTTGATAAAGTAAACAATAACAGAATATAACAGTGAGTGCAATGAATACTAATTTCCGAAAGTTCGGGATTGAACTGGTTTGAATGGAGAGACACTTCCTGAAATAACCACCATCTAGTGAAAGAAATTCCATTTGGGTATCCTAGGAATAAAAAGAAAAAATTAGTAAAAAGCTGAGGTGTATAGTTAACCTCATATTCAATAATTGATTCGCAGAGTAATTGAAATAACACTCTTGCGTTTATTTGTTCAATGAAATAACACCTAATGAGATTAGTGTTCTTTAATTTATTAATGAAAGTTTCTGAAGTTCATAAGTTCTTCTCTTATGGTAACTGGGTTCTTCTACTTAACGGATGTTTAGCGTTGCACTTTGTAAAACCTTTCCATTACACTTTCTGATATTTGTTTGAGTTCTCTGTACAAAACGAAACAACTCGTATTGGTTTAGTTGCACTTGTTTTTCCGCTAATAGTATTCGCTTAACGCACAAATAGTCAGATGCACTGAAAAGTTAGTTGGTCCACTCCCGAAATAAATGAGAATTTTTTTTTTTAATCGAAGCACAAATTATTCTGAAATTGTTACTGGGTTCACTTAGGTAAGTTCCGCACACGCAAATGACGAATTCCGAAGACACTTACTTGCTTTGATGATGCAATACCTACTCCTTATACATATTTGACTTTGCCTCCGTATCTTAGGGTTAACTTCTCCCTTCCAACGATGAACGGCTTTTCACTATCGATGGCCTTCCTACACTCGAGGTCAAAGCGCACTTAGAATGAACTCTTCCGACTTCAGTTTGAAGATTCAGGTGAACTCTCCTACACTGTTATATTCCAATGGAGGAATGGAGTCATGTCTTCATCTGACGGTCTGCTTGGTCGGATCACACGATTATTTCCCATAGACCCATCTCGTCTTCTTGACTGACTGATTAATTCATTTGACTGGACTCGTCTTGACTGCTTCATGGTGAACTGATTTCGAAGCACTTCTCCCGTCACTTTTATTCTATCCTTAATTTGCATTTCGCTGCGTGACGTCTTTTGAAAAATGCTCAGTCATTCATTTAAAACATGATTTATTTGGTATTTATTACTTATAATTTTAATATATATTATCTCTGTTGAAATCATCTTTGAAGCAAATAAAAAACATTAGAGACGATTTATGGTATTTAAAGTAATATTTATTAAAGACATTAGAGAATTAGTTATCAAATTGTGTTCAAAGTATGAAATTAGGTAATAATGAAAAGTACATCATTTTCTCAAATATCTTAGGCTGTACAATAATTTTTAATTTTTACAGTCTTTTGTTAACTTTTGCGAAACTTATCTTAGATTAAATATGAAACCACTTATTTTCTTCAAATAAAGAAATATCTTATCTTATGCTCTATTTAGATTTTATTATTTCATCATTAGCGATCATTTCAAAGCTATGATAAAATCTTTTGAAAGTTTAAGTGTTTATATTCTAAAAACAATTACTAATTAGAACAACCATTGTAGCAATGTATGTCACGGGATTTAGAAAATATTTACAAGTAGCCCAGTGAGTTTGTCAAATAAAAATTCTCCAGTATTTATAATTGATTATCATTATAATAGATGCAACATCTTTGATCCATGACTATTTTTAGGAATTTCAGTACCAATTCCAGCACAAAACTATGCCAGCATTAGACTAGTATGCGAATAGTATTAAAAACTAACTAGCACCCGTCAACGATGAGGGAATAACAATGTAATGGCTTTTATTGCAGATTAGAGTATTTGCCCTTCGTATACAGGGTGTTGCAAAATTCGTGTGTAATATTCAAACCCTGTGTAGCGGCATGGCTAAGGATCAATATACAGTAGAGCCCCGATTATCCGCCCGATTATCCAAGGGCTTCGCGGATAACGAAAATCGCGGATAACCCGAAAAAAGACTAAAAATGAGGTGTAAACACGAAAAAAAAATATTTCAGCACAAAAACTACGTTTTATTTAAAAAAAAACATAATATTCAAAACTTTTAAAATATGTACAGTACAGCAGAAAGCTTTCTGCTGTACTGTAAGAGCCTGCCACTCATCCACAAATTCATCCACAAATATAGGAGAAGGCCTATAGGATTACGATGCACAATAAACCTGTCAGTAATTTTCGACCTTCGCACTATATAACCTATTGTATTTTACCTGTTGTTGGCTTGGATTAAAATTGTTTTTTTTGAGGTTCGTAATTAAAAAAATTTTTCGCGGCACTCGCGGATAATCGGGGCTCTACTGTATTCTTAATGAACCCATGTGCGGAAACTCCCTATTAGGGCACTAGGTGGTCCAAATGTGAGGCTTTCCAAGAGAACATATCCTTTGTCACACCATATTAAGTGTTTTGCAGGCGAGCCGACACATTGTTCTGGGGTGCTATTTTTGTTTGTTTCAATTTTATTCGGTTTTATGCAGTATTGGGGTAATTATTTACAATAAAATAATAAGAATTTTGAAGATTTAAGCGCATTTCACATGGATCCGAAAATCGGATGTTTTCTATTTCACATGGCCACGAAATTCTCTCCGACGTCGTCTGTACGAACGATTTGAATGTTAAAATGTTGTCGCTGGCACGTCCAAATGGAATGGTCGTCCTTGTGACGTAGTACGAACGACGGTTTTCTGAACCAATCAGAATTCTTGTAGTCACATGACCCTCTGCGAAAGCAAACGGCGGGAATCATTCATTGACAATATGGCGTGAAGTGAGCGTTCCTCCGTGCCAGTCGAGCCCATCAACGGCGGCCCTAGCGTGTTTTCAGCGAGATCTTATATTGGCGCCCCCTAATCGAAAACTATTCTGATAAAATGCCTTTCTTTTTTCATTGCTCATCATGAATTTTGGCGCCCCCTCTGATCCGGTGCCTGGAGCGGCTGCTCTTCACGCCATATGGTAACCCATCACCCCCCTTTCAATCCTTTCTCGCTCGCTTTCATTTTCAAGTCGGTGCGGATGCAGCAGTACAACTCTGAATATTTCAAAAGTGTCATATACTTTTATTGAATATTTAGAAAACGAGAACGCGAAACTGGAGCTTCCTTTTTCGGTTGTTTTCTTCGCTTTGCTCCAAAGGAAATAATTTCCGCTTCTGTTTAAGACCGGATATTAACGTCATTTCCTGTGAAAAATTATCTACGATTTCGGAGTCTGGTGAAATGGCCTCTGAAAGCTACTCAGAAGACAAATCCGTACGATGAATTTTTCGTCCGATTTTCTGTACGACTTGCCATGTTAAATGCGCTTTAAAAAGAAAACTTTTGGATTACATTGTAGAGGATAAGATAAAGTGGTTTAAGTGATTACATAATATTGAAATCCAAGGCTTAGAAAATATCTCGCTTTATACATAATTCCCAGCTAAAAACACCAACTTAAATCAACTATTAATTAACTATAAAATAAAAAACTAGGAAATCGTGGCGATTAGTAATATTTGAATACATATCCATTTTTTACTTTAACTTTTATGGTATTATGTATGTCTATAATATCTATAAGCATGTGATATTCGGTCCTAAGTGTATACTATACATATGATGTGACAAAACGCATATTTAGCGATTTAAATATTGTAAATTACATTTGTAAGGCTAAATATGGCATTCAAATGTAAAGAAAACATTCAAATTTTAAATTGTTACTTATTTAAGTATTGTTAATTTTTAGTATTTTCGATTTCGATTGATAGCTTAGCTTATAGTCGCATGTCACCTTTTGCACACGAAAGATCGCTGTTTAATCCGGTGTCATGGCAACGGAGAGCGCTGCCGGAATCTTGGAGATACCTCGACAACGCAGCCTGCGTAACGGGAGATAGTTTTGTGTTAATTCCAGTTAGCATTAGTCAAAGGCACATGGAGGATAGCCTTCCGACACTCTCGTTATAAGCAGCCAGAACGTCATCAACGTGTAGGTAAGTATGGTCAGCCTTACATTTTAGATAGCCAAGACAGTAGCAGATTAGGCACAGTTTTAGCTTACCAGCGTTAAAGGACAGATTCAGCGAATTTTACTTGTGATAGGAACGCCGAAAAGCAAGACGCCGCTACGAGATGTCGTACTAGTGTAATTAGAGCCAGCAAAATGAATTTAGTGCGACGTTAGGTAACTTAGCGTAATTCCAGGCACCCGGAGTATCCGAATGTACTGCAAGAAACAATAGGTTAGCGCTGCCCCATGTGACTTGAGACGATGGAGCTAGTTAACCGGGTAAAAACTTCGACGACGATAACCCTTCCAAAGTAGAAATTTGTCAAAGCGACGACTTGACAGGCGCCCAGGGTAGAAATCTTCGGAGGTTTTCGTTAGGTCACAATGTACATATCTGCAATTTCACATTAAGAGTGTATGTACTTGAAATATATGTATTAAATTCTTGTATTATGTAGATATGTAGATTACATTAAATTGTATTATTAGTATGTGTAAAGTAATCAGATTGTTAAACATTAAACTCCAGAACCTACGGACAGAGAAATTTCCCTAGTAGCGCTGCAAAATTTGAATTGGTTAAAAAAATAAATAAAAATAAATAAACATAGAAACAAAATATATTTCTATATGCCTTCCCTTTTTGTCATTTTCATGCTATTTTAAGCACGTTAAATCCTTCTCAGTTGAATAGGAAATAGATTTTCTTTCCAAAATGATTGGTATTTCCCGAAGAATCAGATGAATTTATTGATATAATAGAAAGATATATTTGGTCAGGAATTTAATGTTGTTTCGATAGAGAGAATTGTCTCTATGTTGCTTCCTTTCTTTAGATGCCAATTAAATGACGTAACTTAAAGAATCGATAACGATTGGTAATAATTTAGAATAATACTGAAGCTTAGCAATGAGTGGCTAATGATGAATTGAAAGTACTTAACAAACAGGCTTCAAAACAAGTGAATACAAATTTGTGCTAAAGCATACATTTAAGGGCGACCCATAATAATAATAAAAATAATAAAAGGAAGTACAATGATATAAGGAAAAATAAAAAAGAAAAGGTAGGAAAATAAGAAAAGGAAAAATGTCCGCGTGGACATTGAGAAAAAAAGATGAAAAGAAAAAAAAAATAGATTTACGGATTTGAACAGAAAGCCTTCAGTATATGAGTCCGAAACCTTATCCATTAAGCTATCGCTGATAACTGATATCAGATGGTTGCATTTCTAAAATTTAAGCTAATAGAATTCCAATGACAGGAGATCCAATGAAAACAATGCCAAATATCTCGAACGTGGGAGGGCGTTGGCCCCTGAAAACACCCTACTCCTACAGTGTTTGGGTCTCTGAACACAATGATGAAGTCCGTTTGTCGATCTGACCTTCCGTTCAGGAGTTGTTACGGGTGGACAAACATGGCCAGACGGACAAACGCAATAGCTAATGATTTTGGTCGCTATCACAACAGTTCCCAAATTGGGCGGTAAAAACAGTAATCATTGGTGTGATTAAGCTACGTATAGAGAGTAAATATATCTTCAAAAGTTTAGGAAAAAAACCATAACAGAATATTGTATGATTATGTACTTGGAAGAGGCGTAAAGTCAAAGTGCGCCATTTTAGCAATGAATTTCATGGATCAGTTTGAAGGATGACAGACAACAATAAACGTTTCTGTGATTTAAGTCAGAATATAATCCATGTACGTATTCGAATTTTAAGAAAATCAACCAGTCGTTTGAAAGTGATGCGCTTACAAACAAACAAAAATGGACAGAGATGTAAAATTATCAACGAAGATTATATATGCACTCAATTAATAATAAGAATAATGTAGTTCATTGTCTCAGAAAAGAAGACGTTTCAGCTTTTAATAAGCAATTAAAGAAGTGTATATTGATTCGCATTCAGCTGTGTGAAGATATTGTGTAAACTTCCCTGCTAATATTGCAGAAATACTTTACTTGTACTTTTATTCTAAAAAATGAAATGAATGAACTCTGAGTTGAAGATTTTTAAATCAAAATTAATACAGAAAATTTCAAGTTTTTTTCCTTTAATCCTTACGTTTTGGAGACTGAATAGTGAGAATTTTAACAAGATTTCTTTTTATATCTTTTTAAGGTCCTATCAAAAACATGTAGTTTGCTCAAAAGTGATTATTGATGAAATATTATTGAATATGGAAAATAACAAAAATTAGGAGAATTATTTATTCTTTTTCAACGAAACAATTCGAGAACACGTAGTTAACATCGTATTCTTGGATAACCATGTTCTGTGATCCAGTTTTTAAGAAATTTACAAATTGAGATGGTCCTCTTCCGCAGGACAATGGATGAATACAAGATGGCGTTAAAGGACTGCTGAAATTGACTGTCATTACAACCATTTTGAGGCTGATTCCGAAATACAATCACTCTTCAGTAACATTCAGTAACGACTCATGATAATGGAAGATAGAGTTTTTTTAAGGTAGAGGTATTTGTTTGAAAAAGGAATTCTGAATCCGTGATTCCGAAACGTACGTTGCATTTTAACTGTTATATTTTTATCCAATGACGAGTGCCAAGATAGTAGGCTGAATAATATACAATCACATGAATAATATAACAATCACTTTTCGTTCAATCCCTGTAACTGTGGAGACCCATTTCAAATACTGACATCAGAGAATGGCTTGGGATTTCCATTTCAAATGAAAGGAGGGGCATTGTAGATTCCAAGAACATCTGATAGATATGGCTCAAAGTCTACTATACAAGAAAATGGCTTCTCTTCTATAGAACACTTCAGTCTCTCAGAAACTATTAGTTTGTGTTCAACTTTGAAGTATTTGTTATTTACGAAGTAAGGTGCAAGTTGAACTGAACTTCATTGTGAACTCAAAGCTAAAGTATTTTGTTACTATTAAATTATCAATAAAGGGGAATCATTTTCCATGAGGAACTACCGGGTGGTTATAAATAAAGATCCCCACCTCTGCGCGGTCTGGAGACCGCATTATTGCACGGACAGTAATGCAAGTTTGTATATAAGCTATAAAGAGCATAGAGAAGAGAATTTCAACGAAAAAAAAAATTACTTCAAAAAGTTGCCACCAGGCGAAAACGTGGCGCAGCAAGATCATAAAGAGACGATGGGAATGCAATATTTTAATGCTTTAGAGTGACTGTTCAATATGCCCACCGTCTGCGTCGATGACATGCTGGAAGCGCAGGACAGCGTGCTCAACAGTAGCACGAGTGTCTCGCGAAATGGCTGCAACATGACGAATGATATTGGCTTTCAGTTCAGGCAAGGTCCGTACACGTCCCTCATAAACACGACGTTTCAGGATTTTCCACAGCCAGAAGTCACATGGATTAAGGTTTGGTGAACGGACAGGCCACGCCTCTGGAAAGTATCTCGACAGAACACGATCATCGCCGAAGCGGGCATGAAGAAGTCCCTTTACTGGGCGACCAATATGTAGTGCTGCACCATCTTGCATGAAAACTGTTGTCTCTTGCAAGGCTGGAACCACATGCCGTGACAAGAGTTGACAGTAACGTGCACTTGTAACAGTGCACCGGTCAGGACCTGCAGGTGTCATCTCCTCAAAAAAATATGGACTCAGAATGAAATCCGCGGTGAATCCACACCATGCAGTCACGAACCGGGAATCCAACGGCTGGGAAGGCACCACATGGGGGTTTGAGGAACCCCACACGCGACAATTCTGAGTGTTCACAGCGTCGTCAAGCGTAAAATGCGCCTCATTTGTCCACAGAATGTTCCAGGGCCACGTATCGTCGAAAGCCATTTCGCAAAGAAATGAAATGCGAAGTCTGACCGCGTTGTGGATCTTGCGGCTGAACTGGTGCAGTATCTGGATCTTATAAACCTGGACCTCAAAACTTTTCGCACCGTGGACCATGGAATTGTTAATTCACGTGCTACTGCTCATAGAGTACCGGGCCACTGACGCTCTGTCAGCTACTGCTATTGCTTACCAGCAGAAAACAGACATTACAATATGGAATGATGGATCTTCAAGCCAATTCAAAAGCTCCACTAGCTTGCTTAGAGAGAAATCACAAAAAAATTCAAATGGAACTATTTTCCCACAAATCATGGCAAAGGTCCAGTTGATGGCATTGGTGCTTATGTAAAGAAGAATGCTCAGATTGGTAATGAAACGAAAGTTCATTGTATAGGAAGTGATCATTTATTGACGCATTTACAAGTGCCTCATCAACAATTCGAATGCTGACTACTAGTAGTAAAGAAATTGAAGAACATTCTAAAGATCCGCATTTGCAGAAACTTTTTGTTGCAGCTAAAGATTCTTAAAGGTATCACACAGAGTCATGAAAATGTGTGCAGTGTTGAAGGAAAAGTGCAAACGTCATCAATATCCAACATATGCCATTCAAGAGATTATTGAAGACTCGTAAGCATTGCGTTAGTGGCACTGCCCTGGAAGTTGGGAAGTGCTATGCAGTTTATCAGCCTGAAACAGTTTACTGATTGGCATTTTAAAGGAGCTATCTTATCCAGACAAAAAAGCATAGCTGACATCAAACTCGGGCCGTGCTTCAACCGTTTCCAGCCAATGAATGGATATTCAATATGGTATTCTTTCAGAACTGTCAGCTCCGACTGCGGGTCTCTGTAAGAAGACATAACTACAAAAAATTGTCAAATACTAACTATCAGAAAGCCGAGGAAGTGTTTTCAGAAAATTCTGAAGCTCAGTGATCTGATATTTAAAACTCAAATTTTCTTAGTCTTGGAAGAATTTCATTGTATCACGTTACTCACACAATAGGTAACATTACTCACACTATGTTTTGAGCAGGTTATAGAAAGGCTTTTGTAAAATCAAATTTCTTTTGAATTTCTTAAGGTAGAATATTCCATTAATTAAACATGTAATGGAACGATTTCAGTGTTTGGATTAAAAGGAAACAATGTGTTTGTTAATCATATACACATATGTGTGTCCATTGCGTGTCATGTTACTCACATTAAATTCAGAACAAGATACGAAAAATATTGAAACATTGCAGACTCAAACCGATCATGTCTGAAGAGAACATACGTAAGGGAATACACTGCTACCATAGGGTAACGAGAAATAATCAGATATAATTAAGCTAGGATAAAGAAGACAAAAGAAAGTGGCGTCAAATGTCACGTTACTCACGCTTGGATTGAGCGTCTTCCGATCCAACATAAATTAACCCTCTTTGGCATACCAATTAATTCCCCTACAACAGTAAAAGCCGACAACTAAAAATGAAATTACTACATCATATTTCGACCTCCGCTATGTTTTAAGCAGACAACTCGATGCCCGGCGAAAGTGTGTCAGGGAAATCTCGAATTGTCTTATTACTAAGAAACATAAAATAGTTTTCAATGAATTATCATTGTGAAAACAACGAAGTAATCTCTTAATTCCTAATAGTTCTGTGTTCTGCAAAACTACACGGCTATTTCGGACATAATTTAAATCCATTAACTCGAGGAACTAATAAACGAGCTTAGGAGGGCATTACACGGGTGAAAATTAGATGGTTCTGTGCTGGGAATTCCTGCTGACTAGCAGCTTTTAGGACGTGTTCTATTTTTCTTGCTGAATGGCTGACTGATTCGATATGCCAAGTTGGATCTCAGTCAACAACGAGACCTTCATTTACAGATGGATGGATGTATTCTTGCTGGGTCGTGTAATACATTCAAAAATCACTTGCTGGGAAACCGGTTAAACACTCGAAGACCAGCAAATTCCTAATCAACATCCTGCACAGAACCATCCAATTTTCATCTGTGTAATGACCGTCTAAGTAAATTTAAAATGCAATTCAAAATAAAATTAAATCTCAGTTCGAAAATTGCTAAATACGATCTAATAAGCATTGTGGAATAACATTGTTTGAATTTTTAAGTCGTAAGACTATCCATACATAGAATTTATCACAATTATAATAATCACAATTAGGTTTCCATTAACATAAACCTTTTAGCAAATTAATTCATAAGGTAGAATAAATGGGGGAAAGTATGGAGATCTCAGGAAGGCTGAAGATTTTCTGACTGAAGATTGAAAAGCTTACAAACAACAAGTATTATTTAAAGACAGTTTGTAAAGCTGGGATTAGTAAAGAGATTATAACCGTAGAATATTTAAGACGCTGTGGAAAAACCTAGAATAATTGGTGGAGAGTAAGAATAACTGGAAGAAGCTTCATGTAATCTAGCGGAGGTTGGGAAGTTTGAATTGAACAAGTTTCACTTTATAACTGCTACAGTAATTTGAAGACACTTCGTATATTAACAGATAGAGTGCTAGGGGGTCATCCATTAATTACGTCAGGTCAAAATGGGGCGGGGGGAGTCCGGCAAAATCTCACCAAATCTCACCAAGGAGAAGGGTATTATAATAGATTACAACATTTTGTAATATTGACTTTTTGAACTTTTTTGATTTTTTGACTTTTTAAAATCTCACGTGAGGAAGGGGGGATCCAAATTTTTTTAAAAAACACCTCACGTAATTAATGGACGGCCCCTAGGATGGAGTTAAAACAGTATAACTAGGGTTATTTGAAATCTAGGAAAATTTGTCGAGGGAAATCTAGAATATTGGGAAAACAAGAATAGTAGCTGTGTACAATACAGAACCAGTAAAATTAAGACGAATTTTTGTTATTTATTTTTTTTTTTTTGGAATCAAACGATTCCGAATTATAAAGCAGACATGTACTCTGTACTTAAAACTCATTCGCGGGCGGCAGCTGTGGACATTTTGAAGGCAAGAACTTGTAGCGTCGTTTTAGAAGCGAATAAGAAACCCACCCCGAGGGAAGATCTCTTCTACGATATTTCGTTTGCAAATAAAACAGAAAAAAAAACCATTTCCATTAATTAACACTAGGTTAGGTAAATTGAGTATGACCGTTTTCAGGAAATAAAAATAAAAATAAAACCACCATACTTTTCATTTCGGAATGACGTTCAATTTTCAACTTATCCGCCATTCTCAAAATAGTTAAAAGACTGACATTTTTCTTATTTTATAGGGGTGCTTCCGCAAAGAGTGGAAACTAAATTTCTATTTTTCATAAAAGCAACAACAACAAAAAAAACCGGTTAAAGTGCACAATCCGATACCACCAATAGGTTTCGTTAGGATAGAACGGCGACGGGCGTTTTACCGCTTCCGATTCCGCGAAAGGATAACAAGGATACATGTTTACCCACTTACTGTTTATCCACGTATTTTTTGCCATTAGCGGTGCAGGGTGAAGCTGAATTGACAGGTCCAAGGGCAATTCGATGCTTATATGGCAGAATTTATGCGAAGAAAATATAACTCCAAGTACAAGGAAATGTTCTCGACATCTGGATGGAATAGTTGGAATATACAGACGAGCGACTTCGTCACATAAGGTAAGTGTAATTTACAGTATTTCTGAAAAAAAGGGCTAGAAAAAAAGGATTGACCCTCGCCGTAGACAACTATTAATAGCCGAGGAGTGTCGAGCACGGGAGTCGAAGGCGAACCGTAGGAAACACGACGTGAATTCAGGCTGTTAGCTCAAAATTGCAGTTAGCCAGAGTTTTTCTAGTAAAAGATCGTGCGAAACAATTTATAAGTAACTTTGCCTATTCACCATCAACATTAGGAATTCTTAATTTTTCAATCAGCTTGCCTGCAAAGATCATTCTACACAGGAAGTTCAAACATCCAACATCAACATCCGGCTTCTTAAAAGTAGTTCCAAGGCAGCCATGTTTTCCTCAGTGACCAAAATGAAAAATAGGCCAAAATCAGAGATACCTGCAAAGTGCACTTTACCCAACATTATTCTTTTAATGAACACTAGGCAAGGTTAATTGAGGTACGATCGTTACCAGGAAATACAACAGAAAAAAAACAAAACAAACAAAAGAAACAAAAAACCTTTCTTTAAACTTTCTAAAATTTAAGTAAACAAACCACTAAATACTTACCAAATAATTATTGTATCGAGATATCCCTGAAGTTGCAATTTCAAAATAAACAAAAACCTTAAACGTAATTATTGATTTTCTTTCCTTGCTTTTCAGTTAATTTAAAGTAATTCGTAATTTAAAGCGAAATCAGACTGTATCAGGCACTAGGAAGAACAACAACCTCCAATTGTTCGCTATGACGTTTCATTATCAGGTATTGCTTCATTGTAATAAAACAATTAACAAGCATTCCACTGGAAGGAAGTGCAAGCGTATTAACTTGCTATTATTTTAATCATTTAACCTAAGTAAGATTTATAATTTTTTACATTAATGTACAGAAAACAAACAAAAATTGAAAGGGTTTTTTTTTTTGTTTTTTATTAAATCAAAAAATATTGCCCAAAAAATAATTCAGCTTATTTTCTAAATTTATTTCAAACATGATGCCTTTCTAATTAGTAAAATAAGAATAGGACTTTAAGTTAAAATTAATATTATCAAACAGTGATATTTATTAACTAATAACATTTATTTATCCAATTGATTTACAGAAACAGTATTATTTTAGATAGAATTGAATAAAA
>JAFIDM010000006.1:15128761-15140144 GCA_023159025.1 Thereuonema tuberculata
CCTTCTCCAAGTCAAAGAAGATGGAGACGAGGTGTTCTCGATTAACAAAGGCAGTGCGAATAGTATCTTCCAAACGGAGAAGATGGTCAATCGTAGAACGATGTTGTCGGAATCCACACTGTGTGGGAGCTAGATGCTGATTAACTTCAAGAAACCATTGAAGTCGGCGATTTACCATGCTTTTCAAGTGTCTTGCATAAGCAGCTGGTGAGTGCTATGGGCCGATAATTATTTGGATCACTCACATCTTTACCAGGTTAGCGAAAGGTATAATGATGGCTCGACGCCAACAATCAGGAAAGAGGTGTTCTAACCAGAATTTATTAAATATAGAAAGAAGAATATTCAACGAAGAAAAAGATAAATGACGTAACATCACGTAATGAAGTCCATCAGGGCCGCATGCGGTATTTTTGTTATTATCTAAAGCAAACAATAACTCCTGGATACTAAAAGGGAGATTATATAGTTCTCTGTTGGAAGAAGAAAACTTTAATGAATAGCTTCAGTACGATCTTTAATTTGTTGAAAAGTGGAAGATAACAAAGCTGGGCTGGAATTCCGCGCAAAAGCCCGTCCAAGTGCTTCAGCTTGATCAGAGATGTTAGCAAGTTCTTTTCCATCTTCTTTGAGGATGTGTAAAGAGTGAGGTACATATTTGCCATGCATCTTCCGAATTTTATCCCAGAGGGTCTTTGAAGACAGTGTACATGTTATGGATGATACAAAGTGTTGCCAAGACTCCTTCTGACTAACCCGACGGATACGACGAGCTGAAGCGCGGGCACGCTTAAAGGACAAAAGATTGGCAGAAGTGGGATAACGTCGGAAAATGTTCCAGGCTTTTTGTTTAAGTTTCTGTGCATAAGTACAATCAGGAGTCCACCAAGGTTTAGGATGCAGTGGGAATCGTCCAGATGTTTGTGGAATTGTTGCTTCTGCAGCACCAATAATGGTATGCGTGACCTCGTCAATAATTTGATCAATGGTAGCTGAAAGATCAATGGCTTCCAGAGTACAGCGGGTAGTAAAAGTTATCCAATCAGCAGAGTCAAATTTCCAGCGAGGACGACAGGATGATGAAACAGCAGAACGAGGTAGTTCTTGGAGAATGATTGGGAAATGGTCATTGTCACCAGGATCATCAATAACATCCCATGAGAAATGGGGGAAGAGCGAAGCCGAACCGATTGCTAAATCTATAGCAGAAAACGATATTGGCGAGGATGTGAAATGAGTCGCTGCACCTGTATTAAAAATACAAAGATTGCGCCGAACTAAAAGATCTTCAATAACAGTTCCTCGAGTATTGGTGAAGGAAGAACTCCAGACCGGAGAGTGACCATTGAAGTCACCAACTAAGAGAAACGGAGTCGGTAATTGATCAAGAAGATTATCAATGTCTGTAGGCGAAACAGCCGCTGTGGGGGAAAGGTACAAGCTACAGATAGTAAAAAGGCGGCTTGTTGAAAGGCGAGCAGCAACAGCTTCCAAAGAAGTCGTAAGTGGAACAGGGGAAAAAGGAAAGTCATTTCGAGTAAGGAGACAAACTCCTCCTCCGCTTCTATCAGTCCGCTGTTTACTCAGCATTGAATAACCATGAAAAGAAAAAGTATCATTTCCAGTAAGAAAAGTTTCCTGCAGACACAGACATACAGGGTGATGTGTGTGAACTAAAGCTTTAACATCATTTAAGTTGGAGCGAAGGCCTCTACAATTCCATGACAAAGAAACCATAATTGAAGTTAAAAAAGAAAAGGTGAAAAAAATCAACAAAAAAAATCAAGGTGGAGCAGATGGTAGTGCCGGAAAAATAGGAGATGTTAAGGGGTTATTTATATCGTCATGAGAAAATCGACGGGGAGAGGAATGTCTCCGACGTCCAAGAGAAGGCGAGCATGAACGTGTGCATAACAGGGATTGATGTGGAGAAACTGAATGCCGCTTCCGTGTGAATTTTGGAGCTGCTGGGGTAATAGAAGGACGTGAAGATATCGGTAAAGACAAAATGGTAGATTATGAGGTAGATTGTGTAGCTGGCGAAGGACCTCGTGGTGTGCAAGTAGCAATGGTTTGAAATATTGAAGAAAAAGACTCACGAGGAGGACGAGTGATGTCTGTTTGACAGGCGATCGAAGTCATCTGTTTGGATTGTACCACAGAAGAAAAAGTCTTTTGGGCTGGCACAGCAGGAAGCATTTTCCGGGCCTCGGGATAAGAAAGAGAATGTTTCACTCTGATGGCCTGGATCTCCTTCTCCTCTTTCCAGCGAGGACAAGATCGGGAATATGAAGGATGGTCGCCGGAACAATTGACACACTTGAGAGATAAAGTGCACTGTGTAGGCTCATGGGATGGATCACCACACTTAGGGCAGATGGACTTGCCACGACAAGCTGCGGAGCCATGACCATAACGCTGGCATTTAAAACAGCGTAGAGGGTTCGGAATATACGGACGCACAGGACAGCGTAAAAAGCCAGCGGTGACACTCGTAGGCAATGTGGAGGAGTTAAAAGTAAGCACAATTGTGCGAGTTGGTACTTTCTTATTATCACGACGGATGTTAATGCGGCGGACCGCAGTGACACCCTGCGAAGCAAAGCCTTGAGAAGGTCAGAATCACATAGACCGTCCAGATCTGGTTCTCGGATGACGCCACGACTAGAATTTAAAGTCTTGTGCTTAGTGACAGATACCGGAGTATTTGCCAGAGTCGTCAACTTAAGAAATTGGTCCACAGCTTTTGAATAAGGCAGCTGGATTAGCAAATCGCCAGATTGTAGCTTCTTGACAGACTTGATATTTGAAGTGATACCTGAAAGTGCTTTCGAGATGAGAAACGGGGACTGTTTAGACAAAGGTGTCTCAAGGGTTAAAGAGTGCATAATTAAAAACGTCTGACTGGTAGTACAAGGAGAGGTAACATCGACGGTGTGCGAATTGCTTCCCAATGAAGGAAACAAATTATTAGAATCCATACACAGAAGAATTAACTGGGGAAAGTAAACGGTCACCAGGCAGCTATCCCCATATCTGCCTGGAAGGCACTGCCGAAGCAGTTTAAATACTGTAGTTGTCGCCAGGCAATTCTTTTTTTTCCACAGGGATCGTTCATGACACTAAAATAACCCCGTAGTGCCACACATCCATCGGCACGATGCCTTCCACCTTGGATTCGGGGGCGGGCGTTTAGGACCCATGGAGGGTAAAAAACCCTCCAAGGGTGTCCCTCACCATGTAGGAACCCGCATCGAGGGGGCGCTTCGATGGACTGCGCTGGTGTCTCGGCATTTCCTCCTTGACATAAAAGGACTATGGTTATCCCGCCAATACTCGGTCGCCAGAGCCTCGTTCGTGAAAACAGGGTCCACCACAAGAAGTTGAGGTTGACATTTGGGAGGAGAGGTTATATTAACCAGCAAGTGGTGTGTCACATCACTCCCCTTGGACCCCAATTGATCACATTTCTCGCTGAAGATCTCATTGAGTATGGCAGGGCAAATGGACTGTGCTTTCTTGTAAGTGGGAGAGATAGGGTGGCTGCATCATATGCAGTTGAAGTGTCAGCCCTAGCGACTACACAGAAAGAGGCGAACACCAGAATCATTCTCCATGATGTGTACTTAGCACGCATGGCGGTTAACATCTTGCATATATATTCACCAGATACTGATGTTATGGTTTTGGCCGTTAGGAGATACCCCATGCTTCTACAAAACTGTGGGATTTACCTTGGCCAAGGATGAAGAGATACTTTGAGGTGGCACCTACCTACAAAGCAATAGGAGAACTAAAAGCTTCTGCACTTCCTGGACTTCACGTACTATCCGGTGCTGATGTAACAGGTTCATTTGCTAGTTAAAGGGAAACTTAAGTGGTGGAAGGTATTCAATTCAGCAAGTACTGAGTTAGTTCAAGCTTTAGCAAATCTTGGCACCAGCCCCTCTCTAAGGACAGCATTTGTGGCTAAAGGGTTGCTGTAACGAGAAAAGTGGAAAGAACAAATTTTATAGACAATGTTATGAGAAACAAATTTGGTCCTATGAACTTCTGTCGTGATAGAGGCACAAATACATTTCGTGTGGCGGCCATTTTGTTTTTTGCCGCTACGACGCAACTGCACGATTTTTGACACGGCCATCATCCAAAACCTCACTGTAGATACTTATAACGAAGAGAATGAGACCATCCTCACACTTGTATCATCAACTAACCCACGGATGTACATTTGACGACAAACTATTAATTACTTCGTCATCAAAGATCATTTCAAAGATAGATAAGATAAGATTAAGATGTAACCAGTGCAGCATCAAATCTTGGCAAGCTCACTACTGGCCACAAAGGGCATGAGAGATAAGGAGAAAACAACACAAGAACTCATTGGACCAGATACCCTTTGATTATAGCTCAAGGCGTAAATGGAAAAAACTTTTTATTCTCATTTTTTATGACTATTTTTGTTGCTCAATTTTCTTAAGATTTAACAAATGTCTTTACATCTTGTAGTTTTTCTAAGCACCGAATGTCCTTGAAAAGTATACTTTACTTAATATTTAAGTATAAATATTTAAGTTTCTCCAAAGTTCCTAGGATTGAGAGAAAGGACTTGTACAGCTTGCCTCAATCAAGGATTCAAGAAAACATCAAGCATCAAGGAAACGCTGCTAATAGAGCAGAAGACTATTTTTCTGAGTTACACAAATATAGATGTGGCGGATGTAACGAAACTGTTGATCTTATTTTATATTTCGTTAGTTTATTGTTTTATTTAGTTTATTTGAAAAGACATAATAATATACAAAAAAAACTGATATTAAACTATGCCAAAAATACAATGAGGCAGTTACCACCCACCGCATTACTTCATATTGAAATAAGTAAATTTACATAACTTAATCATTTGAAGTTTATGTACACTGCTTACAAAATTATGGGGATATCGGAAAATGAATATATTACACCCAAAAAACAGAGGCATTTGAGTTTTATTTATTAAAGAACATCACATAGAGAAGCAAATGATACGAAATTGGATGTTATCTGAATATGCAAATGAGGTGTAGAATCGATTTATCGGGATTGAGCAGGATGTGACACATGGACGGGGGTTAACATTCGCATGTCAAACGTGAAAAATGTGTAGAACATTGACTGTTCAGTAGGGTGTATGTCACCTGATACCGCTACAGCACACTGATAGCGATGAGGCGTGGAGAGGATCAAATTGTCCAGCAGTTCCTGTGGGATTCGTGGCCACTCGAGCACCAGGGAAAACTCCCTGCTGAGGAAGTGTTAAGGGAGGTGATTGGTGACTGGCAACACGTATTCCCAATGCATCCCAAGCGTGTTCGATGCTATTCAGATCTGAAGAAAGTAAAGGTCAGTCCTCTCGCTCGATTCCAGCCTCTTGCAGCTTGTTGTTGTTGAGGTGAGCACGGTGAGGCCTCAGTTATCGTCCATAAAAAGAAAGTTAGCCCCAACTGCTCCTTGTAGGTTATAGAATTTCATCCCGATATCCTACAACATTTACCGTTCCATTTCTAACAACATGGAAGTCTGTACGACACCAATGTTGATGCCTTCCCACATCATGATTCCACCTCCACCAAAGGAATGTCTTTCTTGCAGGAAACGTGGGTTCTCCCGTGTTCTAGGTTCACGCCAGATCAAAGCATGACGATTATCAGGCTGCCGGCTGAATCAGGACTCGTCACTGAAGAGTATCGTGGACCACTCTTCAAGGAAAATGCATTTCAGCCCACCTTCTGAGGGTTCTGCGATGTCCACCAGTTAACGAATGCATACCATTGGTCGCCGGACATACAATCCACCGTGACGGAGTTGATTTCGCGCGGTCTGAGTACACACCCGTCGTCCAGTAGCAGCTCAGTCGCATTGCTTCGCCGGTTCCTTCGGGCTATTAGCGTCAAGTAGCGATCATGTCTTCAAGTGATGGCACGTGGGCGGCCCTGCCCTGGTCTTCTTCTTACTGGGCCAGTCTCTCTGAAGCGATTCCAGAGTCTGTTAATCTCTCTTTGGGAGGTTCCAACCGATGCTGCCACTATCAACTGTATTTGGTCGGCTTCAAGACGTCCTACGACTCTCTATGCTTCAGATTCAGGGAAATCACGTTACAGGAGCATTTTCAGGTGAAACTCAACGATTCTGCCACTTGTTGTTAATCCAGGAAAGCGGAGATAACCCAGCATCGCCAGCCTCTCTCTACAGGGTTGTGAGAAAATAAGGAAATTAACGTTTTGCATCTTGCGTATTCAGATAACTTCCATTTTCGTGTCATCTGCGCTTCTGATGATGTTCTTTAAAAAATAAACTCAAATGTCGCTGTTTTTTGGGTGTCTTATATTCACTTCCCAATATCCCCATAATTTTGTGAGCAGTATACTTTAGGCTATGCTTAGTTATCAAAACATTGCAATTACTCTTTTACGATTTATGAAAGAGTACAAATAAATAAATATAAGGTTATGAGAACTTATAGGTCCCTAATTGGGGGAAATGTAATCAAAACAATAATATTATTAATATTTTTAGGCAACATCTTACAAATAGCAAAGCTTTCAGTAATAATAAAAACTATCTTGTTATCACTAACATCAACACTGCCAATTCACTAACTAGTTCTCAGATGTAAACTTTAAATTATTTAAACGTTACGTTAAACACTTTGGTAAATTAATACAAATTCATAATTATGGTTTTAGGATATCATGCTTTGGCCATTTCTTCTTACTGCTATTAGATGCTGTTTTGATCATTTTCAGGGGTATTAAAATGGATTACATGAACTTATTGATTATAAAGAATGATTTTAAAACCTTCTCCTTAATCACGATTTCTCACTGTATTTTGTTTCGTTTCCGAATTTTTTTTGTGCATTTCAGAATAGAAGTTTAATGTAATGCAAAATTACTTACTCTTAACATAATATTTTGAAAGATCTCGGAGATATTAAAATTATTAAAAAAATAGGTTTAAATTAAGTATTTATAATAATAATAATAATAATAACAACAACAACTCGAAAGGAACTCCATGGCAGACATTGTCGCGAACTCAGCCAGCCTCATTTCGAAAAGGAAGCGTCGAACAGATGGCTGACAGTGGTGAGCTGTTTGGGAAGACCGAAGGATTCATGATCTTATACAGGACCAAGTCATCCCCACACTTACTACAAAAAATACATTCTACACGATGCAGACACGCACGACGACAAGTGCAGGAAATGCCACACTCCGCATGAGACAATCGACCACATAATATCAGGCTGTCCCCTTCTCTCTCAAACAGACTACCTCCCCCGACACAATCAAGTAGCGTCGATCGTTCATCAATAGCTAGCACATAAACACTCACTTAAGAGTACGGTCCCGTACTACAAGTAACAACCCAAAACGTACTAGAGTCACACTCATATAAACTGTACTGGGACCGCCCCATTCACACAGATAAAAACCATGCATCACAACAGACCTGACATCATTCTTGTTGATAAGGTTAACAAGCAGACCTATCTCATTGATATTGCAGTGCCTATCAGTAAGAACATGCAGAAAACTCATGCAGACAAGATCAGTGAATACACCGATCTAGCACAAGTGCTCCAGAAGCAGTGGAGGCAGGATAGAGTACGTGTTGTACCCATCGTTCTGTCTGCCATGGTCTGGTGCCTCACACATTGTAGCAGTCTCAGGACATTAGCACTTCACAAAAACACTTATTAACAACTATACTCAACACAACACGCATTGTTAGGAAATTTATGGACACAACCACACATCCCTAATCATTCTTGCAGTTTTTTACACTTAACAACATTTGCTTTCGTCCATGAGCTGCCATGTTATTTTTGCTGGGGAAACCCAAGATTTGAAACATTACATAATAATACTAATAATAACAATAATAATGCTGATAAATTCAAAAAGTTTAAACAGATTACTTTAGGTCATATTTAGAAAATCAAATAATAATGATGAAGTTAAAAACTTAAAATAAACTAAAAATAAGCAAAGATGACCTTTTATTATAAAAAATAAATGAATGAATTAAGATTTGAAGATTTACAATCAAAATTATTACTGAAAATTTCAACTTTTTTTATTTATTCCTTATATTTTGGAAACTGAATTGTTTTAATTTTAACAAGATTTCTTGTATATTTTTTTTACGTCCAATCAAAAACATGTAGTTAGCTCATAGCGATTGATTGATGAAATTAGGAGAAATATTCGTTTTTTTGTTAAAAATGTGAGAACCCATAGTTAACATCTTATTCTTGGAAATTCATGTTCTTTGATCTCATTTTTTAAGAAATTTACTAACTTAGGTGGTCCTCTTTCGCAGGACAGTGGATGAATACAAGATGGCGGAGAATTATTGCTGAAATTGGCGTCATTTAGAATCTATTCATAAATACAACCACTCTTCCGGTCCAACTTAAACTAACTCGCTTTACCATACCAATTAATTCCCCCACAACAATAAAAGCTGACGACTGAAAAATGAAATTACTACATTCATATTTCGGCCTCCGCCATGTTTTACAGTAAAAAATGCCGGCGAAAATGTGTCAGGGAAATCTCCAATTTTCTTTATACTAACAAACATAAAACAGTTTTCAATGAATTATCATTGTGAAAACGAAGCATTCTCTTAATTTCCAATGGTTCTGTCTTCTGCAAAACTTCACGGCTATTTCGTACATAATTTGAATTCATTAACTCGAAGAACTAATAAACGAGCTTAGGAGGGCATTACACGGGTGAAAATTGGATGGTTCTGTGCTGGGAATTCCTGCTGCTAGCAGCTTTTAGGACGTGTTCTATTTTCTTGCTGGCTGGTTGACTGATTCGATATGCCAAGTTGGATCTCGTCAACGACGACACCTTCATTTACAGATGTATGGATGGATGGATTCTTGCTGAGTCGTGTAATACAATGAAAATGCCTTGATGGGAAACCGGTTAAACACTCGAAGATCAGCAAATTCCTAGCCAACATCCTGCACAGAACCATCCAATTTTCATCTGTGTAACGACCGCCTATGTAAATTTAAAATCCAATTCAAAATAAAATTAAATCTCAGTTCCATAACTGTTAAATACGACCTAACAAGCATTGTGGAATTACATTGTTTGAATCCATAATTAGAACTTATCACAATTATAATAATCACAATTAGGTTTCCGTTGACATAAACCTTTTAGCAAATTTATTCATAAGGTAGAATAAATGGGGGAAAGCATGGATATCTCAGGAAGGCTAATATTTTCTGCCAAAGATTGGAAAGCTTGCAAACAACAAGTATTTTTTAAAAACAGCTTGTAAAGCTGGGATTAGTAAAGAGATTATAACCCTAGAATATTAATAATTGGTGGATTGTAAGAATAATTGGTTAACAAGGAGAAGCTTCATATAAACTAGCAAAGCTTGAATATTAGAAGTTTAAGACAGCTAGTGTCACTTGAAGACAGTTATTGTAGCTGAAGATAGTGTGCTACGATGGAGTTACGACAGTATAAGTACGGTTATTTGAAAACTCGAGAGAAATCTATATTATTGGGGAAACAATAGTACTTGTGTACAATACAGAACCAGTGAAATTAAGACGAATTTTCGCTTTTTAGAAACCAGGCGATTCCGAAATAGGTACTGGATATCTACTCTGTACTTACAACTCTTTCGCGGGCAGTGGATGTGAACGTTTTGAAAGCAAGAACTTGTAGCATCGTTTTAGAAGCGAATACGAAACCCAGATCTCTTCTACGATATTTCGTTTGGAAATAAAACAGAAAAAACAAAAACAAAAAATCATTGTCCTTTAATTAACAATAGGTTAGGTCAATTGAGGTCTGGTCGTTTCCAGGAAATAAAACAGAAATTCTTTTCATTTCGGAATAACGTTCAATTTTCAACTTATCCTTCATTCTCAAAATAGTTATACATCGCCATTTTTATTATTTTACAGGGGTGCTTCCGCAAAGACTGGAACCTAAATTTCTATTTTTATAAAATCAACCAAAAAAAAAAAACATCTTAATTCCATTGGTTCTACACAATTACAACAAGAATAACAAGTGGAAGGTTGATATTGGGAAGTATTAAGACATTTAACAATAGTTAGTATCAATTCGAAATAGATTATATACCTGAGAGTATAACTAGGAGCTTATTAAAAAAACAAATGGAGAACTAGAATAATGTTCATCTCAGATTGTATTTCTGAAATTTTATCATTTCCTTACTCTGGTTCCGTCAGGTAAAAAGATTCTCCATTTTACAGGTAAAAGTTCTCCAGTCTTATTGTTACTGTATTATAAATTTCGACAAAGCATTAGAAACTAAACTAGCGAAATAAGTGAATAATTCCCATTCTAGGCATATTAACATTACCTTCAAATCCACCATTAGAATTTAAACTTTCTAAAATTCAAGTTAATAAACAACTAAATACTTACCAAATAATAATTATTGTATCCAGATATTCCTGAAGTTGCAATTTCAAAATAAACAAAAAGCTTATATATAATTATTGATTTTCTTTCCTAGCTTTTAAGTTATAAATTCGTGATTTAAAGTGGTTTACAGTCGAAATCAGACTATATCAGGCATCTGGGAAGAACAACATCTTAGAATGGTTCACTATGACGCTACATCATCAGGTACGGCTTTATTGTAATAAAACAATTATTAACATGCATTCCACTGGTGCATGGGGATTATCTATTAACTTGTTATTTTTATAATTTCACCTAAATAAGATTTATAATTTCTTATATTAACGTACAGAAAGCAAACAAGAATTCAATTATTTTTTTTTTCAAAATTAAAAATAGTGACTGAAAATAATTCAGCTTATTTTCTAAAATTATTTCGAACGTAATGCCTTAATAAAATAAGAAAACGATATTTATGTTCGATTTTTTTCCCATTTTTTGTTTTGTTTTCATACATTAACATTATCAAATAGTGATATTTATTAACTAATTAGATTTATTTATCCAATTGATTTACAGAAACAGTATTATTTTAGATAGAATTAAACATAAAATTATTTTTCAGCAAAGGTGAATGATTAACTGGGTGTTGTTAAAAACTGATAATATGAGGAAAAGAATTAGTAATCAATTAGATATTTTCATTCAATTGATTTACAGAAACAGTAATACTTTAAATATCTTTTAGGAACACAGTATGATTGGTTTTTGTACAAGTTGAGTCGATTTATAGAATCCAATATTTCAAAGCCCTTTGTATCTGAATGAGAAATCAACATGGCTTCATAGCGGCCATCGTTTGGTGAAGTTTCAACTACAAGACGAATTATAAGTTTTCTATAGAACTTTTCTAACAATAC
>JAFIDM010000006.1:15157047-15173968 GCA_023159025.1 Thereuonema tuberculata
ACGCCAGATGTTGGAGTAAAGAAAACAGAGTCAAGAAAGAGAGAAGCGACACTTCTATTAGATAGAATACTGAAAAATTACTATCTGTAACTCAGAAACCATCAATATTTGGAACACAAAAGCCACTGAAAAAAGAGACTCAAAAAAGAAAGAAGCAGTATTTCTATTAGATAGAATACTGAACACTATTGTAACTCAGAAACCACTGAAAAGTATCATTTGGAATAAAAAAAAAAAAGAGTCAAGAAATAAGAAGCAGTATTTCATTAGGTAGAATACTGAAAAATCACTATTTGTAACTCAAAAACCATCACTATTTCTAACTCGAAAACCACTGAAAAGTATCAATAGGAATAAAAAAAAAAGATAGTCAAGAAAGAAAGATGCACTATTTCTATTAGGTAGAATACTGCTCAGAAGTTAGACGTCTTAGCCATTAGACCACTAGGCCTACATTCTAATCTCTGTAAAAAATAAAAATATATCATAGATATATGATTTACAAGGTGGTTCTAAAAGCAGTCGTAGATTGAGAGAATATAGACCTCAAAAATTAAATTAAAAAAAAGCTTTTAAAAAATTTTAGTTTTAGTTTCCTTGATGTAATTTGTGTGTGTTTGTGTTTTTTTTTAAATAAATAAAAAATTGTTTTCCGTTACATAAGGTAGGCTTCCGGAGCGAAGCGACGGGTAGCCGACTAGTTGTAATTAAAAAGAAAGTCAAAAAAGAAAGACGCAGTACGTCATTAGGTAGAATACTGAGAAATCAGTATTTGTAACTTAAAAACCACTGAAAAGTATCAATTGGAATTGGATAAACGAGATGAACGAGAGTGTCGATAACATCAATCGAATGATAAGTCTAAGAATACAAGGAGAGACTACAGAGCATACAATACAAGTGCGAATAAAATTGACACTTCTGATAATCCATCACACGAACATCTCTATATGCCCAAGTGTCTGAACGCATTGAATCTCAGCGGAATTCCTCAACATCGTTTGTCATTGAAGATTGGATCTCCAACAATATTGTTGCGAAACATCAATCCCAAGTTTGCATACTACAATGGAACTCAACTTAAATGCTGTTCATTCGATAATGATCTCATAGAAATCGAAATTATAACAGAACTCACAAAGGAGATTTTGTTTTCATCCATAGGATGTCTATGGAACCATGCGGTAATCTACTTCCATTCACTTTCACAAGAAAACAATTTCCGATCAGACCTTCTTATGCGATATTTATCAATAAAGCTCAAGGACAAACTCTAAATAAAGTTGCCATATAATTGGAAAACGTTGTCTTAACTCACATACAACTTTAGGTCTTTGAGTCACAATTCAACAGAATGTGGTTATCTTCACTAAAGAATACTCACAATCAATTTGTTGCGAAGAATTTCGTATAAAAGCTAAGATCTTCATTTATCATCTATATCAACTAACGTCCATCTGAAATCTCTTCTTCAAATATCTATATCGAACAATCTGATGGCTAGTAGATATAGATAATTTTCACTATTTGTAACTCAAAAACCACTGAAAAGTATCAATTGGAATTGGATAAAAAAGAACAGAAAAAAAAATAATCACTATTTCTATTAGGTAGAATACTGAAAAATCGCTATTCGTTACTCAAAAACAATCACTATTTCTAACTCAAAAACCACTGTAAAGTATCAATGGAAATAAAAAAAAGAGACTCAAGAAAGAAAGAAGCACTATTTCTATTAAGTAGAATACTGAAAGCTCACTATTTGTAGCTCAAAAGCGACTGAAAATTGTATCTATATTACGAAAATCTTTTATTTCTCTTTCGGTCTGGTGCAATTATTGTAATTTACAAAAATAGAAATAATTTCTACAAGTTATCTACTGGAATCCAACATGCAACCTTCTGCTCCGAAGTTAGACGTCTTAGGCATTAGACCACAAGGATTACATTCTAATCTCTATAAAAAATAAAAATATATCACAGATATATGATTCACACGCTGATTCTAAAAGCAGTCGTGAATTGAGAGAATATATACATCAAAAATTAAATTAAAAAAAAACTTTAAAAAAATTTTAGTTTTATTTTACTTGATGTAATTTGTGTGTGTGTGTTTTTTTTTTATAAATAACAAATTGTTTTCAGTTACATACGCGAGGCTTCCGGAGCGAAGCGACGGGTAGCCGACTAGTTACACAAAAAATAAACAATAGACAAATCCGAAATAGCTGAACATTGTCCATATGGATAATAATGTAAAAACACTGTGTGTGGGAAAAGACACAAGAATTAGAAAAATTCTAGAAAGTATAATAATAAAAAATACAAAGGTCAAATTTTGAATAGAAATGAAGGAGTGGGTGTTTTGTAAAAACAGCAGTTTTGTAAATAGCAGTTTTGTAAAACTAGCGGGAGATTTAGTAAATTTGTGTTTTGTTACCAAAAAAATGTAAGATGTGAAGAATTAACACTATATTCACTTTTTACTATTATTATGTTGTTTGTGTCAATAATGATTTGACACTTACGATTGTTAAATTTAACAATATTTCACATTGTAAGTATATTCATGTTCATGTTAATGATTTTTTACCATAGGAAATTGTTTAGTTTGGAATAGGCTTGAAAAAGGAAGGAAAATTTTTCATTCCGAAAATTTGATGAGTTTTAATATCTTACTACAGTCGGACCTCTATTTAACGAAGTCGCTAAATCCCAAAAAAAAGTTCGTTATATGGAAAATTCGTTAAATAGAGATTCACCTTTTATTATTCAATATTATTAAAAAAAAAGTAATAAGTTTAATGACATAAAGCATACATTACCACTTGCATACTTAAATTTTACTAATAAAGTCTGTTAATTTTGTCTGAGGTTTTTTTTTTTTTGTTTTTTTTTGAAAAAATGTTTTCGCTTATAGTACGTCTCGCATCTTTATTGCACTAAAAACCCCTTCAGTATTTTCTTCAAATTGTAATCCACGTCAGATTGTTTCAAATGATTTTAGCATTTCATCATACGAAGATTTTTTGATTTGTGCATCACGATCATTTCCATTTTCATCATCTTCATCTTCATCGCAATTCATAGTTGTATTGTTTTTATTTTTCACACTGTCTAAAATATCCGATTCAGTTAGTTTTTCCGAGGCCTTGTAATGTAATGCTTTCCTTCCAAAAATAAAAAGTGAGAAGACAATCTCAACTAACCAAATCTGACATAACCCTTTTGCTACTTAATTAGGTCTCCCTTTGTCTTCCTTTGACCTTTCTCCCCCTTTCCCTACATCTTTACTTTAATCCCTTTAAACGGAAGGAAAACGTACATTGTCGCCTAATCTTGGGGCATTGCAATATCCTGGTCTAGGGGCTCGTTAGAGTAGCTCAAATTGTATTGCAGGATCAAAACAAAACAAAACAAAATTTAATTGTTAATATCTTCTCTCCCTCCCACAGCTTTAGGCGATTTGCTCCAGGAAATTAGCTGTTGCCTTAGAGCTAGAATAATCTTTCTTAATCCCTAATCTCCATCTATTTAACACTGGATTTTAATTCCCAAAACGGTTGTTCTATTAAACAAAAGAAAACCCATATGAAACTATCAAAATTACACACTTAAACAATCAAAAAAAATACATGAAAGTAAACCTTTAGAGAGTGGACCTGGAGTTATTAAAGAAAATAAATATAAAAATAACATATACACTTATCCTTTTTCACCACTGGGCTGTCTTTTTACGCCAAGTCCTAACTTTGGGGCCGTCCATTAATTACGTGAGGTGTTTTTTCAAAACTTTGGACCCTCCCCTCCCCCTAGGTGAGATTTCAAAAATTTTAACAACCTAAAAAAAAAAAAAAAAAAAAAGGAAATCTTGGTATAATATATATTTTCTCTGAATGAAAAAGTTTACGTGAGATTTTCGTTAAACCCCCCCTCCCCCTTGGTGAGATTTGGTGAGATTTTGCCGGACCCCCCCCCTCCCCCTTTCGACCTCACGTAATTAATGGACGTCCCCTTTCTCTGTTCCTTGGATCTTTCATCTGCGTTGCCTCAGAAACTTCAAACTTCCACTGACTGGACACATCGACTCAAGAACAGTTCTCATTCACTGATAATCAACTGTTCTCTCGACACCCACGGTAACTTAGGACTTTCTACCCAATTGTTTGACACTATGGCTCAGGAATAGTTCGTTTTCGCTGACAATTCATTTATTCACTCGACCACACACGGTAACTTAGGATTCTCTACTCAACTGTCGGATACTCCGATTCACGAACAGTTCTCTTCCACTTACGAACATCTCTTAACATACACGGCAACTTACAAGGGAAGTCCACGAAGTGTTACTCTGAATTTGGTATTGGTTTATGGGTCACTTTATAGAATTTTCAACGCTGAGTCCGAATTTGAGATTCATTTTCATCTCCGGTTAATAGTTTTCGAGATATCCGCTTGGGGCGTAAATTTGTTATAACTTTAATTTGTTATAACTTTTTAACAAATTGAGATAGAATAAAAATTCCAACGCATTTATGTTACTTGCATACATGACTACCTTGTGCGTCAATATGAACTGAATCCGTCAACTAATTTCAAAATGGAGTTTGATGACATTCGTGTTACGGTAGCTGTCCGGGATAACGTTGAGGATGTCAGCTGGGAACCTGAACCTACTTTTGTTTTTGTTAATTTTGTTAATCAGTGTAAAATATAAAATTTGCAAAATAAAATATTTATGTAAATTTGTCAGTTAAGTTATTAATGAAATTACAGTTATAGTGATGCTTTCCTAGTGGCTTTATTTCTTTATAATTCTGTATGTTTTAATTTTAATTCGTATTTCCGGTTAAAGGAGATTTAAATAAGTTCATTGGTTTTATTTGGCTACGCACATAGGCGCTATCTATTATCAAATTGCTGTAACTGCCCTGTCTTGCCTGTCTTGTGCTGCCACCTATCAATCGGTTTTTGAGTTAGGGTTGGATGAGCCTATTTTCCATTGAAAGTGCCTTAAATTTAGGTTTTTGGGTCCACCATTTTGAAATTAGTTGACGGATTCAGTTCATATTGACACACACGGTAGTCATATATGCAAGTAACGTAAAAGCTTTGGAATTTTTATTCTATCTCAATTTGTTAAAAAGTTATAACAAACTAAAGTTATAACAAATTTACGCCCCCATGCGGATACCTCGAAAACTATTAACCGGAGATGAAAATGAATATCAAATTCGGACTCAGCGTTGAAAATTCTATAAAGTGACCCATAAACCAATATCAAATTCAGAGTAACACTTCGCGGACTTCCCTTGTTAGACCTATCTTTTCAGCTTTCGATTTCGTTTCTGCATCGCGCCGCCAATTTCTAGTTTCGTCCGCCTTTCATCTCACCGCAGTCCTCTTCCGTGATTTCCATCAAACGATCACACCTCAACGTCCTGACATCAATGACTGACTTCCAACAGCGCACACAGCATCGGATCCCGGGCAACTTTCATCTCACACGGCTATACGAACTCATCACCCCGCCGCCGATCGCCAGCACGGCTTCCCTGATTTTCGCTTACATCTTCGGCTCACAGCTATGACTATCTCCAATCGAATACCCACCGACCCTCTTTTTCTTAACTCATCTTCCCAACTCACTGCTCTGACTCCCATAAATGACTGACCTTTTTGACCTGTCGTCCCTTCCTTATATACTATCGCCACTCCCCCATGCAATAAAATAAAATAGAACATGACCTTTCTTTGTCCCTTCGTCTACTAGTCTAAAAATAAAGAAAATGTCCCAAATTCCCAAACTGAATGGAAATTTTCCACAGGTAGGACAAAGAACTCCAATCAAACAAAACTATTATTCCCAAAAAGAAATATTTTATCAAAATTCAGATCCACTCTCTTTACAAACGAGAAGAAAAATCTTACAACCTAATCTTTTATAATTCAACTCCACTCTCTTTACAAAAAGGAATATAATACCAAACCTACCACCATTAAATATATAAAAAAAAAAAATGGTTCAAAAAATAATCGAACCATTACAGCCTCAACTTCAAAATCAAGTGAAAGATAATCATCAATCAGCACATCATCGTTCATTTCTTCTTTTTCCCTCAGCTGTATCCACATTTCTTTCATTTCCTCTAAGGGAATGTTGATAATAAAAACATTTCAAGGAGAAAAAAAAATAGATACCAGGAAAAAGTTCGTTAAATAGAAAATGCACTTCGCTATTTGGAGGTTATTTTATGAAGAAATTAGCAATATATTCTTGGTTCCAAAGAAAAGTTCGCAAAATAGAGAAATTCGCAAAATAGAGGTTCGTTAAAGAGGTCCGACTGTATATAAAAAGACAAGACCTGACTCACTCACTCACTGACTCATCAACGCCCAGCCCAAACTCGTCGACCTAGAAAGCTGAAATTTTGAACAGAGGTTCCCTTTATGACGTAGACAAGGACTAAGGCCGGATTTTTCGAAATTCCCACGGGTTCGGAAGTAATTGTCGCTTTAAAGTTTTTCTATTTCCATAATTAGTTCCGTAACTGTAATTAGTAGAGATTTCAAATTTGGCATTTAAGTAGATACCGTATATGCTCCAATAAACGCCGAAGCTCTTATTGTCGCCCGTCTCTATTAAGCGCCGGGCTGCAGAGGGGACACGGCCAATTAGTAGCCGGTCTCTAATAGTAGCCGGGTCTTTGATATTTGCCTATCGGTACTAGTGTAAGCATCCGTATCTTTATAGTCGTGCGTAATACTTTACGGTACATTGCCTTACAAAATGCCACCGAAACGGTCATTTGACATTGCCTTTAAGATTCGTGCGGTGGAATACGCCAAAGAAACCTCCGGTGAGGCGGCCGCCCGTCATTGCGGATTCGGACGACGAATAGCAGCGAAAGGTACAGAAAGACATTGCCATTTATCTTTAACAGTCTTATGTAGCATGTGAAATTCAAATAAAGTAGCTGTTTGTAATATAAGCCGATATTTATGTGTAAAAATATTGCGTTCTGAAGGTTTTTGTTAATAATGGCCGGCCTCTAATAGCAGCCGGTCTCTATTAAGCGCCGGGAGCCGAGGATAGTTTTGCAAATAAACGCCGGGGGCCTCTATTGGAGCATATACGGTAATTAGGAAATTAAGTAACTGAAAAGAATATTTACTAACCAGATTTACTTCGATAGTTCAACATTTTTAACAAAAGTTTCTTCAGGAATTACATAAAAGAGAAGAGGATGATTAAATCACTCCTCTTCTTAAAAACAATTGTTATTGTTTCTTTAATTTATGTAGTAATAAGTTCATTTATACATTTATAATAAGGATTGTTGACAACATTTTTTATTGTATAGAATTATCAACAACCGTTGCATGTTGTCAACAATCATTACAATGTACGTATGTTATCAAGTGTAATGTGTGATTCAATTCATGTTTATTATTATTCCGTTTCGGTTTTTAATAAGAAGAAGAGTGATTTAATCATTCTCTTCTCTTTTATGTAATTCCTGAAGAAAACTTTTGTTAAAAAAGTTGAAATATCGAAGTAAATCTGTTAGTAAATATTTTTTTCAGTTACTTAATTTTACAACATTAAATTTCCAATGAAGATGTATAGGTAATTATAACCACTAAAACCCTGTTTCAGGATTTTTCGAAATTCCCACGGGTTCGAGAATAAGGAGGGTTTATTTTCGCTTGAAAGTTTTCTTATTTCCATAACTATAATTAGTAGAGACTTCAAATTTGGGATATAAGTAGGTAATTATAATCACTGAAACCCTTTTTCAGGATTTTGCGATATTTCCCCGGGATAGGATAAAAAGCGTTGCTTTAAGTTATAAAGCTGAAAGTTTGCTTCCGTTACTAATGTTAGGTTTTAGGATTTGTTATCTTCACAATGAGAACTACATAAATATTGTTATGCAACACTTGGAGCTAAAATATTGTTCTGCACATTAGCGCTACATATGCTCCCGGTGACGACAATGGGAACTATACAAATAGTGTTGTGCAACAATTGCTACTAAAATATTGTTGTGCATAATAGCGATGGGGTTTTCGGGTTAGATATAGATTTGTAATGATCAGATGATTTTGTACGAACTAGGAAAGGTTTGAAGTGATAGGGCTATGACATTACAAAATTCAAATAACCTGGAACAAAGGGTGTACACTGGGAGGACGGTGATTGGATGGGTAAACATGGTATCAAAGATACTTCTACGAGGTTTTCGAGATAGATGTAGATTTGTAATGAGATCAAACCTTTTGAGTTTGTTTTTTGTTGTTTTTGTACCAACCGGGAAAGTTCCAAGTGATCTCGCAATTGCAATTTCTTTATCATCCACATTAGGACATTTGTTTTTTGTAACCCGAGCGAAGAACGGGTCGTTTTGCTAGTATTCAATAAATGTATTTTATTTAATATATTTTATTAGTGTAAGGTTATGGTTATTTTTAATTTTATATCTTTCTCAAAACGATTATACCTCTCTGCGTCCCTTTGAGTTCGGAACGACACACAGTTTGGGAACCTCTGCTTTAAATGCTTAATAATTCATATTTCAACTAAAACTATGGAAAACTTATACTTTTTCTTCAAGTCATCCCAGAAAACCCATTTTTCTATTACTTACATAACCCTTATAGATATTCTCATCTGTATTTTCGAATTCTTTCCTTCCTAAAGCTTCTTTTGATGCTTCCTAAGTCTCCTAAGGTATTATTTTGTCGTTATTATCTGCTAGTAGAACAATTGTTTTCATCATAACTTTATTTAGTAATAATACTAGTCTATCTTAGGTTCCATCAACCCTCCATAGAGTAATGGAATGATCGATAAATAATACAGTGTTACTTCCGAATAACGGACAGTCACGGGACGGAAGTTTCGTCCGTTATTGGGAGGTGTCCGCTATTGGGGAGGACTATGTTTTTTTCATTTTTTAGTTTACAGCATGTCATTAAATGAAAAATAACGTACAATCTTAATTAAATTTCTACAATTACCATTGCGATATGAGAGAATATGAACAATTGCAAATTATTTACTGTATTCCTTTTTAAATGAGTGCTAATCCGTTTGTCTTACTTAAAATAATAAAAAATTAATTACAGTACATAGAAAATTAATTTCTAGCCATCCATTTGATGCCTTGAACGTGTCCAATCCTAAAGTTTGAACGACTTCTCGGGCTTTTTCTTGAAGTAAACATGTTCTTTGCACGAGCTAAGCGGAGCCATTTTATCACCACTTCGTCGATTTTGCTTGTTTCAGTTTTACGAAACTTCAAATTCTTCGAATTTTCGTTTGAATTCATCATCCACATTTTCCTAATCTCATCTTTGTCCTTAAAAAGTTCACTTATCTGAGTTTTTCCAACTTTAAAACGTTCAGCAAGACAAAGCTTTTCTTTTTCAGCAACTTCAAGAACATCAATTTTTTCTTTCAGTGCCAATCTCTTCCTTTTTGACGCCATTTTAATTCGCACTAAATTTAATCAACACGTTTATATGATAGCTTTACGAGGGATTGATATTTACAAAGCAACTGCAGTGAAAAAAAGGGCCTCAGATTCGTGTATTGAATCATGGGACACCGATATCAATGTATGGGGCACCTATACAAAGTATAAATGTATGGGACTCCTATACAAAGTATCAATGTATGGGTCACCGATGTAAGTACGACCATGATAAATGTTTGTCGAAATGAAAAAAAATCAAAAAAAAAATTTTTACAATTAAAATAACTGTCCGCTATTCAGTGTCCGCTATTCGGAGTGGATAACATGGAATGTCTTATTTTAAGAGACTGGGACCCAAATAATGTCCGCTAATTAGAGGTGTCCGATATTCGGAGTGTCCGTTAAAGGAGGTAACACTGTATATATACAATGTATAATGAATCGCTTAAATACAATGGTTGCATATCATTTACTTCAGGATGTCAAGTACTCCCGTTCCCAATTATCAATGTTTTCAAAATATTCGATGATTCAATGTTGTTGTCAGAAATATAGAATACTGCTGGAATAATGGAATCAAAGATATTTCAACATTATTATTTCTTAATTTTCTTACTACGAAATGTTCTGTTTGATATATCCAATTGAGATTATCTATGCATTGGTAAATACAAATGTTAAGTCCACACTTCAATGTACAAAGTCACAGTTCATTATGATTACCTGGCAATTATCTAGTTTGGACAATTCTCTTATGACAAAGTTAAGAAAGTTAGGTCAATGGGGGAGAGCGATCATTTAAGGAACTTTTTCGTCTATGAATGCAACCTTCGATGCTAGAGGATGCTATTTGTAGAGATCCATCAAGATTCAACAGGTATCGATATCTTCTTTTTCGGTCCAAATGAAGAACCTCGTGACTCCCATTGCTTCACATCAAGATATTGTTGCAAGAACAGATGACGGTGCTGAAACTTGTAACGTACTTGTCTTTCTAACAAGGTCGCCACGAGCAGTTGTAGAGCAGTAGAATTAAATATAAATTAAGTATTAACTCAAAAGAAAAACATAAATATATCTATATAAATATGCTGGGCCCATTTTTTTTTTAAACAACAAAACTTAGATAAATTCTTTATGGAGGAACAATTACCTCCAAGAAAACAAACTCCAAATAAGTCAAAAAAACCTAGACTGTTTATTAGTCCCAAAAATTAAACACAAAAAAAAACACATACAAAGACTACTTCTAGTCCTAGATTTAACGAAACTTTTTAATATTTGTTGAAAAATTACAATTAGATAACCCTAAAACTTCAAGGTTTATTAACATCAATTCACTAAAAGACTCTACAAACATCAATCTCCAATATTTGGCAATATTTTAAAAGACTCAACGTCTTATTTTCTCAAGCCTAACACCATGGAAGAGGGATCCATTATCCTCCTTCCCATAGCAAAATTAAAATAAAATAACATCAAAAGCACAAACAAGAATTCTAAATTAAAACAAACAAAATATGGATTTAACAATTGAAAACGTGAATCATAATGATAATAATGATCACACTTCCGCTCTTTTGATTACTTAGATTCCATTAAAAGTTCAATTTTCTTCAAAATAAAATCCAATCGTTGACTTAATTCTTCAATATTTTCTTCAGTACAGTAGTAGAACCTCATTATTACGGACTAATAGGGGCTGAAGGTTGTCCGTTTTAATGAAAGTCCGGTTTATAACAAATAACTCTTATAGGGGTGTATTGCAGCAGGGTGTACATCAATGAAAGTACAATAGTTAGCTATAAAAAGTGTTTATTACATATCAAATAAAAAAACAGCTTTCAACATAGTAGGTTGAATTGAAAAAGATATGTATATAGATCTGCATTAATCTTTAGAACAAGAAGGTCCTGGTTCATGTTGATTGCTTACATTCATTGAAAAAATAATTTATTTTCTGATGGGTTTGTTTGCTTCTTATTTCTTCAGTTAATAACTGACGGAGGTGCCGTAAGTATTTCCAATTTCTTAATTCTTCAATATTCTTTTACGTCAAATATTTTGAAGAAAATTGAACTTTTAATGGAATCTAAGTAAACAAAAGAGCGGAAGTGTGATCATTATTATCATTATGATTCATGTTTTCAATTGTTAATAGAATCCACATTTTGTTTGTTTTAATTAAGAATTCTTGTTTGTCTTTTGATGTTATTTTATTCTAATTTTGCTATGGGAAGGAGGGTCATGGATCCCTCTTCCATGGTGTTAGGCTTGAGAAAGTAAGACGTTGAGTCTTAGGAAATATTGCCACCGTCTGGAGATTAATGTTTGTAGTCTTTTAGTGAATTGATGTTAATAAAGACGTTCATGTTTGAAGATTTTGTTGCTTCAAGGTTTATCTTTAGCCAAAACAGAGAAATACCCCAAAAAAAAAATTAAACATTACAGTAAATAATTAGCTTTTCATTTTCATCTTTCTATACTAGATTACAGCTATTAATACCTTAGGATCCTTCGGTATCCAATTAAATAAAGACAGAAATAGTCTGAAATTGGTATTTTTTCAATTCTTAAAACAATTCTTAAAAAGAACCCTAGTTAGATTTAAAATTCAATTAGATACAACATTATTTCTTCCTTTCTCTCTAATATTAATCAAACGGAATTATAATCTTATCTTTCCAATGGTTTCACAATCATCTTCTGGAATTGTTCTTTTATTTTCTTTTTATTTTTTCTCTTTCTTTAAAAAAAAATTCCACATATGTTTCGTTCTAGAACCTACACCAATTGGTTATTTTCTTTGCTCTCTTCGATGACTAATTTAATTCACCTGAAAATAGTCCTTCATAATGCAATGTCCACTGTTCGAAAACTGAATTAAGGAATTAAAAACTTACATACCAATTTTCAACAGTAACGAGACCTTCGAATTGTCCTGATGTTCCTGCTTCACCTGATGCATTTTCTCATGACGTAAAGATGATTTGTCTTTCATGGTCCCTTGGAGATTTTATCCTTATTGCCGCAATGAACTGACTTTCTGTTGAAAGTCCAATTCAGTAATCCCACGATGATCTGACTTTCACCTGAAGTTCGATTTAGTAACACCTTGATGAACTGGTATCTCTAGAGAAATAATTCTTTCCAATTTTCTTCAAAAAACCCTCGTCGAACAGCTGACAGTTCGATCATTATTAGGTTGCAACCGAAGGTATTCCCTTAATTCTTACAAAAACAGGACCTTACAAATACTGCAAAATCCATTTTTTTTCTCCTTCCTTTTTACAACAGGAAATTACTTTTTCGAATAAAAATGAGGAAGCTATTTTAATCAAAATACTTCTCTCATTCTCCTTGAATGAGGAAAAAAACCTAAAAAAACTCATAAAAAAAAAACTAAAAAAACCATTAAAAATTTAAAAACTTTCCTAAAATAACAACACAAAAACGTTAAGATTTCATGTAAATTTCTTATTTAACTAAGACTTAAAACACGAAACACTGCGAGATAAAAAGGGTTTCAAACTGTTCGCGAACTGAAAGGAATCTTTCAAAACGTAAGGCAATCAATGCTTTGAAACCTTCAGATGCGAAGTAAAAAAAAAAATGGGATTTCTGCTCGTAATATGCATATGTTATCTGGAGCATTTCAACTCTTAAGAGACACTGTTTCAAGCATTTGGTGAAGAATTACTTAAGAATTCATCATCATTATATGAAAAAAAAACTATATATCATTGAACTACAAGTAAATGTCATTCAGACTGTAGATGAAACTGTGAAGAAATTCAGAAATCATTGCCGGTCGGAGTACCTTCTTTGAATAAAAATGTTATTCACGCTTGTTTCTATTTATTTAGGTTTGATTTGGTGTTCCATATCTCGTCTTTAGCCGATTGCAGCTCCGCTAAATAGCGCCCTAAAGCACCAAAGGTTGCAGTCAGCGGACCTACATTCAAAGAGGAAAGAAAATTGTCGTGGTTCTCTCTATCTCTCATTAAAATTTAGTGTTTTGATACACCCTCTATACATATATATTTGCTAATGAAAATTCCTAATCGGGACATAAAATATAGTTCAAATTTTTAATATTTGTGTATTTCTTTTTTCTTTTTTTTTTTTTTTTTAATATAAAATTAAAAAAAAAAAAAAAAAAAAAATTAGATCATAAAAGTATTGTTTGTATTTTATTGAGAGAAGTTCGTGACTTGCTGTGTAGAAAAACAAAATGTTGTCTTTCTACCAACTATAAGAATAAATCGAATTAAAAGTGCATTGATGTCAGTAGCTTTTATTATTATGAGAAGTTTCTTGGTTGATATCTATTACAAACAGACAAACATTCTAAAATATTTAGATACCTAATGGAAAACATAATTTGACTTTGAATAGCTGAAAAAAAAATCATAAAGCACGTTTTCTTAAAGTATCAAATTTAATTTTTCTTCCCGTTCACTTCTGTTGGGAAACAAAGCAGAATACATCTTCCCGGGTGCTATCGACGGAAGTTAGCGAATAATTCTACAGAAAATTAAAGTCCATTCTTTTCTCTGTCTAACAACAAATCAAATCGAATTCAAGAAGAATCTTACTATAAAAAAATCAAACAGCTACCTCTAAAATTTTTGCTTATTTGGATGTGTCATTTTTGAATTATGAAGATTTTTAACGTGTGTAATAAATTAAGCAACTTAAGATAAAAATTGAGGCCATCACACATCATAATTTAAAAAGTTTATCTACAATAAAATAAAAAAAACCGAGTACTTTCGAAATGATCTACACGTCCTTGTCAAGTGTGAATTATTGAATTTTTGAATTACAGCTATTGTTGTCTTTTATCTCTTTTTTTTGTCCTTAACTCCTTATATCGTAGTCCGATATGAATCCAAATTTATAATAATCTTTCTTTTTAAGACCTATATGTATCTCTAAAATTTCAGTTTTGTAGGATGTTTATTTTTTGAGATATCGTGATCAGAAGAGGAGGAACGAACGGATCTTTTTTTCTACCCTTTTTAACTCCGACGAAGAGAAAAATATCCTTTGAAAAACCCTACCTGTCATAAGTAAGTAAAACTCATATCATTATCAATTTACGATGTAGAGTTTCTTAATGAATTAGAAGTTTTCTTTATCTGATTATCTGTTATTTTTAGTAACAATTATTTTTCAGATGGGAACTATTAGGGTGTCTTTATCTGTGTGTATAAAACCCCATTCACAGGCCAAACCGGGAGTCGTATCCCTATGAGTTGTATTCAGTGGACTCCCCATGGCCTGGAGATTTAAGGACCGACTTCCGGTCCAGGTTACTTCAGGTTTTTAGATGGACACTGACCACATAGGACAGCCCCAAATAATGCAAAATTATAGGGGGTTACTTAGTTTTGTGTTTCTATTGTGGGTTGATTGAAAATCATTAAAAAAAAAAAAGCCGTTTTTACTAAAAACGATAGAAGGAAAACACGTCATATAAGGAATTATACCAGTGCTATATAAACAGCCTTGAAACTCTCTCTTGAAAAATTAAACTTACCAGAATTCAAAACGGTAATGTACAGAAATGAAGACGCTCCCCCACCCCCGAAATCTCAAAATCTGTAGGGTTTGCCTCGGTCCCTAATTGACCCTCCCCCAAATAAAATCCCATATCCGCCCCTGATCGAAATATTTCTTTATTACAAATTTAATATTTTTAACCATGTAATTTCATGAAAATTAATTTTTAAATAAAACTACGAAAATTTGAAATTATTTTTAGCAGAAAAATATAAAAAGCGTAATAATAAAGTTCCTTTTCTAGCTAATTCAACTTAGTATAAATTGAAGAAATTTACCTGAGTGTAAGGAACCAGAATCTGACAAACACTGGGAAGCAAAGTGAGACCCACAAATAAAAACTTGCTCAGATGATCTTTGGATTATGTCAGAGGTTACCAAACCATTAGATAAGAGCTCCAAAGTCAATACCCTTCAATAACCTTCCTATAAACAGACACTTTTAGTTTTAATTTAGAGAAGCTTCCTACAAATCCAGTTACGGAGATCCGAAGGCAAATATAAAGTTTTAGAGTTGTATCCATTCTTATTGCTTAACTATCCGTCCCAAATTTCGGACAAAAACGTCGGAAGGGCGTTAGTTCAAATGAAATAGTGGGCAGTGACGTCATTCGCTTCGATATTTTGAAAACCATTTTCAGATGAGTTTTTGAAAAAGTAAAAGTTTAATTTTCTAATTAAAAACATCACAATAAAACATATACGCACATAAATAAGGCATCACTGATCTGTTTTAGTGTTTTCGATACAGGGAATCCAGAACAGCTGTTTCAGGTTTCCTAGCCTTCATCAGCTGGATTCGCCCAGTATCTAACATCTCAGTGATCCCAAGAAACATATAAAAGAAACAAAAGTCAACAAGATAATGGCCCTCCATAATAAAAACAACAATTTAAAAAATAAGAATAAAAAAGGGCAGAAATATTTAATCCCCGCTAGCAATCGCTTGTCTTATAAAAGGATTAAATTATAAAAAAAAAAGAATAAATTAACAACAAATTTAACATGCGGAAATAATATTAACATCAGAATAAAAAACATACATGCACATAAACTATCTTGTTAACTTTTGTTTCCTTTATATGTTTCTTGGGATCACTGAGATGTAAGATACTGGGCGAATCCAGCTGATGAAGGTGTTCTGGATTCCCTGTATCGAAAAATCTAAAAACAGATCAGTGATTCCTTATTTATGTGCGTGTATGCTTTTTATTGTGATGTTAATATTATTTCCGCACGTTAAATTTGTTGTTAATTCGAATTAAAAAATTTCAGAGATAAATTTTCGATTCATAGATTGTAAAGTTATCGGATAAAACGTTGCTCTTTTTGATCGATTTATTTGTTGGAATGTCAAAGAACCACGTATAATGGCGGGAACCGATCTTAATGTTTTTTACCAACTGGTCTAAATGCAGGCTACCTAAGAAGGTCTAAATATGGGCTAGCTCATATTTAGGCCTTTTTACTTATTTTGAGTAAAAAAACAAATTCATCTACGATCTCTTTTTTAATGCTCAGAAATGCCCAGAAATACTCCAACATATTATTCGAAAGGATAAAAGAAAGCTTAAAACTCAATCTACCTGAAGATGATAGCGACCTAGAAATTCCACAAAGGGAGGGAACATTGGGTCACATGTACAGCGGACCCTCGTTATAGGGCTGCTCGCTATACCGCGCACTCGGTTATAGCGCGGGCGATGTTCGCGATAAGTTTGTACAGGTCCGTGCGGCATTAGTGAGTAGGCCTATCGCACTTCATACAGGTCCATGCGGCGTTGTCAGAATATGACTGATGAAATGATTATCGAATCCATTTGCGGTAACGAAGATTGTCAAGAAGAAACAGAAGATGATGATGAAAGTGC
>JAFIDM010000006.1:15194438-15205426 GCA_023159025.1 Thereuonema tuberculata
ATTTCCTGCATTTGTCGTCATGTGTGTTTGCATCGTGTAGAATGTGTTTCTTGTAGTTGCGTGTGGAGATGACTTGGTCCTGTATTGCGATCATGAACCCTTCGGTCTCCCCAAACAGCTCACCACTCGTCAGCCATCTGTTCGACGCTTCCATGTCGACATGAGGCTGGCTGAGTTCCTTACGAGCCCATGATTCACGCAGCTGCTGAGTGTGGGTGTCAGGGGTGGTGAGTGTTGCAGAAGAGTTTTCGAGGTTCAGGGGTGTGAGGTGTGTGTCAGCCTTGACAATGGCTGAGTGAAGTGAGGAGTCTTCTGCTCTTTGGTGGAAATGTTCCCTAAGTGTATGTACTTGTTTTTCGTGTAGGGTGATGAGGTTGATGAGTCCTCGGCCTCCCTCCTTATATCGATAAAGCTTCAAACCATGGGTTTCCCCAACTAAGACAATATGACGGGTCAAGGACTAAAGCACATATTGCCAAGTGTAAAAAAAAAAAAAAAAAAAAAAGTTTGGAAGAATAGTTAGGATGTGTGCTTGTGTCCATAAATTTCCTAACTATGCGTGTTGTATTGAGTACTACAGCCTTTTGCAGTTGTGCATAAGTGTTTTTATATTATCATTATTATTATTTGAAAGTACTTTTTCGAAAGTACTTATTTTTTTAATATATCCCAGTATAGCCTAGCTAAGCTACACTACTAATAAAGCAGTAGTCATTCTAAAGTAAACACCTACAAATATTAATTTAGATAGCACACTTCATAATACGGTATTTGTTTTCATTTTATAACTAATCTAAAGTAGATGAATAACTTAGTAAACCTCTTATTTATGGATAATTCGTGGCTTAGGGATTAGAGTCGCCAACTGCTGCTCAGATATCCGGGATTCAAATTCTGTAATTTTTTTTTAAATATATTTAATATCCAAATCATTTTCGGCTATTTCTGAGGAAATGTTGTTTCTATTTTTCTGAAATATGTTGTTTCACTTAATGTGTTTTAATCTAACCACAATTATTGTTAGAAATAGCAGCACTGTGTAGGTCTTATACTTAAGTTTGTGAACTATCCTGGTACCATATTTTCATCTAGGTACTATCTCGGAACCTAGATGAGACATCACTGAAATGTTAAGATACTGACGGACTCAACTGACGAAGGTCAGAAAACCAGAAATGGTCCATCTTGGGTTTTCAGTATCGCAATTTCCAAAAGCAGATCAGTGAACTCTTAGTCATGTGCGTTTTTACTGTCATTTTTCTTTCTAATCATGTTGTACGCACGTTAAATTTATGTATTACAGAGAGACTGTTACATAAAATCTGATTTTTTAAAATATTTTTTATCATAAATCTCGAATTATTATTGTTAATAAAACTGTCAATTATAACTCAAAATCTATTTTTAAAAACTGAAATCACATTAATTTTACAATTTTTAATCAAAATTTTAAATTTTTTAATAGTTAAGATATAAATGTTGTAAACGTCTCAAATCTTGAAAAATAAAGCAAGTATATATAAATTTGTGCTAAAGCATAAATTTAAAGCCGACCCATAATAATAAAATTTATTAAAAATAATAATAAAAAAAGGAAGTACATTAATGAAAGGAAAAATAAAAAAAAGGTTAAGAAAAAAATAAAAAGAACGTTCGAAAAACAAAAAAAAAGTCTATGAGTCCGGAAACTTACCAATCATGCCATAGCTGACAATTGAAATGAAATGGTTGTATTTCTGGCATTTAAGCTAACAGCGGAAATCTAATTAAAACAATGCCAAATATATCAAATATCCCCTAAAAATATCCTATTCCTATGTTGTTTGGGCCTCTGAACACGATGATAATATCCATTTGTGGATCCGACCTTCCGTTCGGGAGTTTTTAGGAGGGTACAATGACAACAATGCTACATATTTCGAACATGAAGGAGCATTGTCCCCTGAAAATACCCCGTTCCTAAGGTGTTTGAGACTCTGAACACGATGGTGAAATCCGTTTGACGATCCGACCTTTCGTTTGGGAGATGAAAGGACAGACACGGACCGACGGACGGACAGAACAAACGCAATAGCTATCGATTTTGGTCGCTATCACAATAGCTCCCGAATAGGTCGCTAATTGTAGGTTGTGAGCAGCATCTAAAGATACAGTCAAAATCATTGCTTAAAAGCTATCCACAATTTACATACATTTATATGAAGTCTTATGTATGTGTTGAAGAATAGTAACAAATAAGCCACCTACCATTTCCCCTTCTCTTATCCTTCCGTTCAGTTCCAGGAACGACTTCCTCTCTTTACTCCTTGTTATTCAAGATGCATTTCTCCTATGTAGTATCCGAATATGAAAATCAGATTAGCAATGGCACAAACTTTGATGCAGGTTCAAACATTACGATATTTTAATTTTCCTTGGATCTATTTGGCCATATTTTCTCTACGAGAATTTCATTTTTCTGCCATGATGAAATCCTGAATTTTTCTCTGTGATGAGGCCGAGTGATTCCAAATGAAAATAACATTATTCCAAAAGAATTCTGTAGAGTAAATAAATCAGAAAACATTTGCCTTTGAAAACAATTGTGAGAATGTCTACTACATAGAACGAATGGCTGTCCAATGAAAGGCCCTACAAAAAGACGAAAAATATTCAAATACATAAGTCAAGAAATTTCAAAAAACAACGTAACGAACCCTCCAATGCAGGAATTGGAAATAATATTTGAGAGGTGTTCAAATGAAGAATGGCATTAAATGTTATTACATCTTAAGATTCAATGGATTCTCAATGGAAGAGAGTTATCAAAAGACTACGCAGATATGCATAATGCACAATTCTTGTTTTGTTATATATGGCTTACTGTACAGTGAGGGCGGGAAGTTCCCGCACCCTTTACTGTAATAATAACATAAAAGTAAATGGAACTATCATTTGCTGGGTTCTAGGTGATAAAGCGAAAATCGTAGGATTGCGAAGCTCTGCCTTTGTTTTTTTCACTTATCTGTGCAATTGTTGTGCACTTACATAACTGAATTCACTTTTATTCGTCTTTGATTATATTAATACACTGCTCACAAAATTTAGAGGATATTGCGAAATGAACAGAATACATCCAAAAAGCAGAGGCATTTGAGTTTATTTATTAAACAACATCATCAGAACAGGCAAATGGCACGAAAATGGAAGTTTCCTGAATATGCAACTATGATCAAATATGTTAATTTGTATGTTCGCCCACAACCCTATATAAAGAGGCTGGCGCTGCTGGGTTATCTCCACTTTCCTGGATCAACAACAAGTGGTAGAATCGTCAAGTGCCACCTGAAAATGCCCCTGCAACATGATTTACCCGAATCTGAAGCTTCGAGAGTCATAGGGCGTCTTGAAACTGCCCAAATACAGATGACATTGGCAGCAGCGGTTGTAACCTTCCAAAGCGTAATTAGAAGACTCTGGAATCGCTTCAGAGAGACTGACCACGGCAGGGCCACCCACGTGCCACCACTGCAAGAGATGATATCTATTTGACGCTAATAACACGAAGGAATCGGCGAAGCAATGCGACTGATCTACTGGGACAGTTTCTCGCTGCTACTGGACGACGGGTGTGTACAGACAGTGCGACATTGACTCCGTCATGGTGGACTGTATGCGGAATGGCATGCATTCCGTTAACTGCTGAACATCGCAGAACCTGAAGAAATTGGACTGAAATGCATCTTCCTTAGACCATGTCTCTCTTCAGTGACGAGTCAAGATTCAGCCTGCAACCTGACAACCGTCGTGCCCTGATCTGGTGTGAACATGGAACACGGGAGAATCCACGTTTCGTGCAAGAAAGACATTCTTTTGGTGGAGGTGGAATCATGGTGTGGGCAGACATCAGCATTGGTGGTCGTACCGACGTCCACGTTTTTAGAAATGAAACGGTGAATGCTGTAAGAAATCGAATGAAATTCTACAGCCTATAATGGTCCCTACGCTGGAGCAGTTCGGGCCAACTTTCTTTTTATGAAAAAAAATGTTCCTACCGTGCTTATCTCGTCAATAACACACTGCAAGAGGCTGGAATCGAGCACTAGGATTAGCCTTAACATACTCCAGATCTGAATCCTATTAAACACGCTTGGGATGCACTAGGAAGACGTGTTGCCAGTCACGAATCACCTCCCATGACACTTCCTCAGCTGGAAGTTGCCCTGGCGCCCGAGTGGCCACGAATCTCACAGGAACTGCTGGACAATTTGATCCTCTCCATGCCCCATCGCTATCAGTGTGTTGTACCCTACACCCTACTCAACAGTCAATGTAGAACACATTTTTCACGTTTGACATGAGAATGTTAACCCCCGTCCAGGTGTCGCATCCTACTCAATTCCGATTCTGCACTTCATTTGTAAATTCAGGCAACTTCCATTTTTGTGTTATTTGCTTCTCTGTTGATGTTCTTTAATATATAAACTCAAATACAGTAGAACCTCATTATAACGGACGTCGCTTATAATGGACAGTTTTAAAAAACATTGTAGTAATAATAAAGGATGCATGATGGAAACTGTGACCCCTCAAAAACTAAAATCAAGAAAATAAAAAACAAGAACAATATTTCACAATTTAAACTAATTTAAATAATAAAGGATGCTTATTTTTATCTGACGAGTTTTATATTTCCAAGCAAGCGATTAAACATTAATCGTTGTGTTGTTTTGCGTAAACATGGATGCGCTATATGACTCTGAAGAAGCAGAATCGGACAGTGTAGGAGACACTACTCAGCCTACAATTAAGGTGAGCGAAGTAAAAGACCATTTAAATTTTGTTATTCAATATGCTGAACAATCGGCAAATGAAAATGTGTTTACATATTATGAACACCTCCGTCAGTTATTAACTGAAGAAATAAGCAGCAAACAAACCCAGCACAAAATAAATTATTTTTTCAAGGAATGTAAGCAATCAACATGAACCAGGACTTTCTTGTTCTACAGATTAATGCAGTGTAAATGTACACATCTTTCTCAATTCAACCTACTATGTTGAAGGCTGTTTTTTATTTGATATATAATAAACACTTTTTAGTGCTAACTATTGTACTTTCATTGATGTACACCCTGCTGCATTACACCTCTATAAGAATTATTTGTTTTAAACCGGACTTTCATTAAAACGGACAACCTTCAGCCCCTATTAGTCTGTTATAATGAGGTTCTACTGTACCTGGATTTTGGATGTTTTTATATTCATTTCGCAATTTTGTGAGCAGTGTATTTTAATCAAAAGAAAAACAGAAAACGAAATTTAAAATATTCACTTAAGCAAACCGATGTCCTCCAGACGCTAAGAAGTAGCGTCTTGTCGCAAAAGTGTCGCATCGGCGAATCAGTCGTCGCAAAATCGGAAATGGCGGCAATTGAAAAATGTCGTGTGAACGAAGCGTGGGACGGATAAGCGGGATATAACTGTAATGTTAATCTCTCAGTTCCAGATTGCAAAAACCATGTTGCAATTAGACATTTGATAGTTTTCTCAGCGTAGCGGTTTACAATATCGACATTTCTTCTTCTTATTATTATTATGTAAAAGATTCAAACCTTGAGTTTCCCATAGCGAAGACAACAGGGCGGGTCAAGGACCAAAGCTTAGATCGCCAAGTGTGGTGTCAGGTCTATTGTGATGTATGGTTTTGTCTGTGTAAAAGTGGAGGTCCCATTACAGCTTATCTGTGGATGACTTTAACATGTTTTGTGGTGTATACATGTAGTAAGGGACCGCATTCTTTATGAGTGAATGTGTGCTAGCTGTTGATGGACGAAGGGGGCATCCTGATATTAAGTGGTCTCATGTATACTGTGGCACATCCTGAATGTGTCGTCGAGTGTTGTGTTTGCGTCATTTAAAATGTATTTGTTGTAGTTCTGTATGGGTACGACTTGGTCCTGTATCGCAATCGTGAACCCTTCGGTGTCCCAGAACAGCTCACCACTCGTCAGTCATCTGTTCGACAGTTCCATTTCGACATGAAACCGACTGAGTTTGTGCGATGTCTGCTGTGGAGTTTCTTACGAGCCATGATTCACATAGCTGCTGTGTGTGGGTGTCGGGGATGGTGAGTGTGGGTGTCGGGATGGTGAGTGTGGGTGTCGGGGATGGTGAGCTGGGGTGTCGGGAATGGTCAAAAGTTTTCGAGATGCAAAGGGGTGAGTGTTGGTCAAAGGTTTTCAAGTTGCAAATGCAGTAAGTTGCGAGTGTCTTAACAATGGGCTATGTGAAGTGAGGAGTGTTGTACTCTCTGGTGGAAGTGTTCCCTAAGTGCGTCTACTTATTTTTCGTTTGGATGATGAGCTTGATAAGTCCTCGGCCTCCCTCTTTATTGGGGAGGGTTATCCTTTCCGTCGCGGACTTGAGGTGGTGCATGCTGTATTTTGTGAATATAGTGTGTGTTATGCGTTGTAGTGCTTCAAGTTCGCTTTTCTAAATGGGATTATGCCGAAGGAGTATGTTGGTATGTTGGCAAAAGTGTTGATGGCTTTAATTTTATTTTTGGCGTTTTCGAATTTTGAAGATTTGTGAACGCGAGCACTTCTCGTGTTCTTGAGTGCACTGCTTGTATCTTTGTAATCTTTTTACAATCGCACTCAGTTTTTGTTTCAGTGCGCCGAGATGTTTCTGAATCTGGGTGTTCAGGTTCAGAGTGTTTATGCGTTTGAATATCTTCCTAGCCTGAGAAATTACTTTCTTTGTTGTGTTTCCTGCACAGTATTGTGTGAGTCTGGACATGTCTCCTCTAAGGTCGGTAATTGGTCTCTAAGTGGGCCCGGTAGCCGAGTGAATAAGGGTGCTTAGCTGTGGGTTAGAGGTGGAAGATTGGCGGGGATGAAGGGCGGGGATTTTTCCACGACCCATTCTCCTCCAAACGACTCCTAGGACCTACCCAGCCCTCTGTAATATGGGTACCGGGTTTCCTTTCCGAGAGTTAAAGGCGGGCGGGCGTCGGACTGACCACCCGACCTCAATGTAGTTCCGTTGGTCATGAAGCACCTCCCGCGACCCCAAAGGCCTCTGCATAGGCCTATAGTGGGATATTTTAACTTTAACATTAAGGTCGCTAAAGCAACTCTTGAGGCGACGTTTCCAAGGGCGGATGTACAGAATTCTTGTGATCGTACAGTGGGAGGTATGGGGTTGTGTTTGATACCAAATGCCCGAATATTATTCTGATTATTATGATTATTATCAATATGTTAGAGTGGCTGTCTGTATCCTGTGAGATGAGTCCCTCACTGTGTAACGGTGTAGAAGTCACGCATAAGATATTATTATTATTATTGTTGTTGTTGTTGGATAAAGTCATCATTAATTTTTAAAATGAACATTAGTCTACCTATTCAAAATTACTGTTATTTTAATTATTATTAATTTATTAAATTTATTTTATAAACAGGACAGAAGATTCAAAGTTAAACAAGCAATTAAACTAAAAACTCTGGATCTAAGTTGTGATCTAAAGTCAGTAAGTATTTTTTACTTGCTAAAAATGAAAATCAGGCAAATTGAAAATTAAATTAGGAATGTTTAGTAGCTGTTTATAAAGATAATGGGAAAAGCAAAGAGAAATTACGCAATGAAGAAAGTTTATGCATTTTTATAATATTCTGTAGCTACAAAGATTTTCGAAAATTAATGAAATGTATATCCTTATACTAATTATTGATGTTCTTCAGCTGATCCTTGCCTACATATTCATTTTGGTTCAGTCTTATAAGATAAGACTCTGATAAGACAACCATTCCATAAGCACAGAGAAGTCAATGCACACTTGATCGCTACTTACTTTATTCCCAATTTAGACACAACAGTGTTGCTCACACAGTAATCCATGAATTTAGTAAACAGCACAGAAAACTTTCCACATTCTTCATTCCAGCTTCATAAATCTGAAATTCATCATTTACTCTCACTGAAGCACTAATTCTGCTACAGGAATTACTGAGAATGAGATACAATAAATGGAGACAATAAATGAGATACATTTTTGTTCTCCCATCGTCAGTTACTGGAAGTAGTTCTAATACTCAAGAAAAAAAAATAAACGTCAGGACTGATTTCTTAAACCAGGATCTTGTAGATGTCTCTTCGACCCTAACTTTGAAGATCAGTTCTAAAAACACACCCGGTGTTAACAAATCAAAGTGATTCCGGAACATCGACGATTCTTGATAAATTGCTGTTTTCTGCATACAAAATATTTCGTTAAAATATTAAAGATTCTGTAAAATAAAATAAATTATTGACTTTTTTTATTGAAAATTCAGAAATGACGCTGAAATTGCAGTAAGAAGTTCCTACATCCGGTGTGGAAATCGGTGATTAAAAATTTAAACAACAAATTGGAAAAAAATATATACATTTTGTTTTCCAATAAATCTACTGCTGTAGGTTTCATAAGATTCCATTCGCTGTCTTTGTATGAATCATTTCCTGAATCAAACTTTTTATGGATAATCTGCTAAAGCCTTAACAAAGCCTTCAGAGGGGATTCCAACGTGATTATTTTATGTAGGTTATTTAGCCTTATATTAATTTCAATACGAAAGATGAAAGTTACAAGTGTTTGAAAGATGGTACTAATAGAAAACAAGCGAGAGCTCATGAAGGACTCGTTCGTGGGAAAATAAAGAAATCCTGCTTTGCTGAATTGGGGGCATCAGTTGTGTCCTGTAGCATCCGAATGAGATGTTTGTTGAAGAAGCGTTCAGGTTACTTCACTTCTGAGTGTCAAGGATTTCGATAGAAAATTTACATTTTTAGTCTAGATTCCTAGCAAAGGAAGATTTATTAAATCATTCAGTCTGTGTGTGTGTGGGGGGGAGGAATTGTAAAAAACTAATGCCCACAATGAATATTGTAACACAATCCGACCCTCGAAATCTTGACGATTGGAAAAAATTCCACATCCCCATGACATCAGCACTGAGAGGTTCCGAAGAATGCTACTTTACAGCTATAAAATAAAAACAAAAAATTAGTTTTAATGATTTTAAAGGAAATGCTGTACTATTAGTTATTGTTTGACTGCTTTAAATGTAAGATTTAACTGTTATATTTAAGTTATATGTATTTGTTTTAAATATTATATAATTTTAAGGCCTTGTGCTTGAGGCTTGCTTGTTTGTTATTGGCTGAAAAATAGATACGTCATAATCACATGGGATTCCTTCCAATCGTCAAGATTATGGTTGGACTGTAAATAATACCTTCCCATTAATAACCGAATAGATCTTCTTGAAACGTGTTAGGCATATTTAAGGACGATAGAACTTTTAGATTTGATATCTTTTCTTTTGTCGAGACGAAGACAAACAGAAAAATCATTACAAAATGGAATATTTTAAGGAACGTAGGCTGTTAGTTCTTTCTTGTTGATTTTCAAATAGAATTCGGAAGACTGCATTCACTGTATAAGTGATGCCATGGATGAAGCAGAAAAAGAAATGAAAGAAAAATACGAAGAAACAATGAAGAAAGCAGGAGAAACTGAGGAAACCAAACCACCCACAAGAGAGGATCTCCTGAAAAAAGTAAAGGAACCATTTTTTTCGTCCATTATTTGTTATCATTTTTAACATATATTTAAATAAGAGAAACAAGTAGTATAATTTTAATCTCAGTTGATATTAAAAGATCTGTCGTTGTTTAACATATTAAAGAAAAGAAAATATTGGTTAAATTAGGAGCTAATTTTATTGATTTCATTAATTCTGGTTTTTCATTTCACTTTCATTAACCAATTGGAAATTACTTGTCATTTACAGCAAATATTTGTACTGTGACAACCACGCGAGACAATTCGGCTTTACAGTCAGTCACTAGTGTATCACTTTGCTCATTGGTTTGTCACCTAAATAGCTAAAACACAGTCTAAGAAGATCGTCTTGTTTAACATCGCAGTGGACTTAAAAGGATTCGCACAATATATTCACAGCAATGTTTTAGATTTTCTGAGATTCTTTATCTTTGTAAATAGATCATTCAACTAAAATGTTGCTTGGTTTTATACGATATCGTAACAGCTTATACTGTAAGTGAAGATTATAAATTATTTCGCATTTTAATTCAGAACTACATAGTCACACAGCAACTTCAATTGGCAACTGAAGTAAGAAAACAAATCTTCTCGATTACAAAATTATTTATTTGGGAAATTCTTCAATTCAATAATCAGAAAAAAACTTCGTTTATAAATGAAAACATTCAAGCAACTGCATTCTTTTTTATATACTTCATACCATATTCTTGATATCTTCAATTCAATTTTACAATACTACACCATGTACATCTCAAAACTATTCTTTAATATCTTGGCAATATTTTGCAAAATTAAATCGTTTTGCTTTTTTCAAGCCTTTTTTCAATAATAACCTGAGTTTTCTTTTTTCTCAATAATACAACTTAGTACTAACACAATCATGTGTCCTCATATTATATAATAAGAAGTTCATGTTCTTCAATTATATAAAACATTTTATAATATGTTATTTATAATAATAACATCGTTAATGATGTCCTAATCTTTTTATTCTCCAATTGTTGATATATTTATCCTGTTGTCCTCTAATTATATCCTGGAAATAATATAATGCGTTTGCATTAACCACGTATCCTTTATCTTTATTGATACATTTAAAAGTTTTAATGACACATGCTTCAATAACGTATCTACTATGCTTGTCTCCGATTTTAAATACTATAGGAACTTCTAGGTCCGGGTTATGATCTTCTAACAGACAATGTTCGGCCCAATCTGATGTTTCTGGATGGTTGTTTCGATATGCCTCTGTGTGCTCATTTACCCGTTCCTTTAACATTCTTCCCATGTTCCCAAAATATATCTTTCCGCATGTTCGACATTTCCGTTTTTTATATTGTTCCCATAATTTTTTCTTCTTCTTCTTCTCTCTTATTTAATAAGGATTTAATGTTTTTTC
>JAFIDM010000006.1:15217678-15240745 GCA_023159025.1 Thereuonema tuberculata
TCCTTCTTGTAAAGTGTTTTCCTACAAACACTCTCTGAAAAAAAAAAAAAAAAAAAACAATTGTTTTTATTAAGTACCCGCACATCAGTCATTTTAATTTCGACTTTAAAAAAAAAATACATGTTGGTTTACTCATAGTTCCTTAATTGCAATAATTTTTATTGTGCTCATTGTAAAGTGTTTCCCTATAAACACTCTTTCGCATCTTCATTGTTCTATTAAGCACCGGCACATCAGTTATTTTAATTTTGACAATTATAAACATTAATAAATGTTGGTTTACTCATAATTCTTTAATTTTTTATAATTTTATTGTGGTCATTGTAAAGTGTTTTCCTATAAACACTCTTCCACAATTTTTATTGTTTTATTAATCACCTACATACCAGTCATTTTAATTTCGAAATTTAAAAAAAAAAATTAAAAATTTATATTTTTTCAGTTTACTTTTTTCATTACAATCTGTGACACCAGATGGTGACTAAGGCGTTGCGATTGGATGGGTTAAGCTAGACTTTTGATTGATGTTTGGGTTTGACTACGGGATTTACACACCATGTTATTTGTGATATATCCAAGATGGTTTTGTATTTAAAGGGTTGTTCCCGGTGTTTTTCATTTGCATTGAAAAAGGTTTGTAAATTGGCAAACCGAAACTGTATGTTCTTTAATTTGTCATTTAAATTTTTTTAAATTTTCATTGTGTGTTTGGTTTTATTGATCTTAACTCTTTATAACACACATAAAACCACCCTCCAAATTGAGTACTTTGGATAAAAATACTTAAGACCTGATCTATGTATAGGGTGTCTATAATTAAAGTTCACCTATTCCATGCACTCTACAGCAAAAACTACTTATCGGAATGATACGAAATTTTCAGTATGTCAATGACGCCATGGGAAGGATATTCATTAAAAAAAAATAATTCCAAAATAATAGTTTGTAAGCGTGTATGGTATCAGAAATGCCAATTTCCGTTAGCTCGTCATCCCTCTTATCACTGTTTAAGCAAAAGCCTTAAATGCGTTTTCATTCGCATTGTGTGTTCAACTCAAAATGACGTTAAGTTTACGAGAACGTTCGTTACTTGTGAAATTGTTTTACCAAAACGGAAATTCTGCACCAGATGCTTTGCGGAGGTTCAGATCGTTAAAAGGTCTTCTTCTAATGACTACGAATGGGTTACGAAAACTGATCCTCAAATTTGAAGAAACTGGGTCGTTGAAAGTGAAAGCCGGAAGAGGACGAAATCCTGTTGCCGCGCAGGTGGTTGACGATGTATCCACCAAAGTGACAGAGGACAGGATGTCAAATGTCAGGGCCAGCGTCAATGTTTCATAGCGTTGTACATTCGTTGGCCTATTGCCACAATCCACAAAATCATTGTTCGGAACATTATGGGCTACTATCCTTACAAACTTTCTCACAACTGCTGCATCCTGATCCGCGTCAACGAGGGACCCTCGCGCTACATTTGTTAGCTCGGATCGAGGTTGACCCGGAATGTGGCCCTGGAACATTCTCTGGACGGACGAGGCACATTTTCATCTGCTTAGTGCAATTAATACGCATAATTGTCGCATTTGGGCGAGAGAAAAATCCCAATGCATGTCTGGAAATTCCTTTACTTTCCCCAAAAGTGAGTTTGTTGTGAATTAAAAATTCATTGTTGGACAGTTTTTCTTCGAAGAGCGTGGGTGAACAGGTCCTACTCCATGTTTCATTACTGCCAATCGATATGCATCATTACTAACCACTTCAGTGATTCCATCAGTGTCTGGTGCAACAGTGTTCATGCATGATGGGTGTCTCTCCACACATCGCTAATTGTGTGAAACAGGTGCTCCGCAATCGTTTCAGTGATGACCGCGTCATCAACTGCCAGTAATGCGTGGCCTGCACGCTCACAGGATCTCACCCCAAGCGGTTTTTGATATCTTAAGGATAAGGGTATTTGAGGATATCTATGGGGTATCTTAAAGATCTGGTTTACCTGACAACTTAGCAACCTTGGCAGATCTTAAAGCAAGCATATCACATCACGTGCTTAACCTTGGGTTTAACAGTTGAATATACGATTCTGCGATTTCAGATGTTAGCAGATAATGGTGGAAACATATTCAACATGTTGTGACTGTACTCAAATCAGCGCTGTACTGCATTGTGAAAGTCAGCATATACGCCCACAAAGCCCCCTGGTGATGATTTTTGGAACTAATTTTTTTTTCAATGAATGACCTTCCCATGGAGTCATTACGACGTACTGTAAATTTGGTGCCATTCCGATGAGTAGTTTTGCTATAGAGTGCGTGGAGTAGGTGAACTTTAGTTATAGACACCCTGTATCAAAATGATTTACATATGCTGTTACAAAAGTTACAATATTGAGACAACGTTTCTCTACTCGAGGAGTGAATTGGGTCCAATGTTCCATATTTAATTAAGCTGAATAAAAAAACATAAATAACTTTTATTTTGCTATTTTTACAAACTTACTTTGAGTAATTAACTCAACTTTTCTATTCATTGTATAGTATATTTCCTCCAAAGAATTTCTGGGCTTCCTCAGGCTTCTTTTTCAAAATTAATAATACATTTTATTATTTTTTAACAAAGAAGCCTGAGGAAGTCTAGATATTCTCTGGATGAAATATAATGAATAAAAAAAAAGATGAGATAGTTTAAAATAAAAAAATGAAGATTAAAAGAAAAAATTAATTTGAGTAAATCCTAAAAAAAAATATATAAAATAAAAATGAATAAATATTGAAGTCTGGCTCTTATTTGAAAACTTTATAAGCAATTTGTCTATTATTATTATTATTATTATTATTATACATGTGTTTATCTCAAAGTCCGGAAGCCTTGTAGGCGGAGAAATTCATCTCAAGCCATCTGTTGTAGAAACCTACGGGTGATATGACATGTTTGTAATAATATACTTTTCTGGATATTTTTGTTAAGATTTTGTTGCAGTCCAATTTTTTTCTAAATTATCAATGAAATTCTTTGAAGCAATTCCGGTTGCCGATATCACCAATCGTACTATTTGAATTCGTTGCCGCTTCCATATTCGCTGTATTTCAATCGGCAGATTTTTATATTTTGTACTTTTTTTAATTTCAGTTTTGGAAATGTTTTGGGACAGTGGGACAGAGATGTCAACTAGTTATTATTATTATTATTATTATTATCTCGAAAAAGTTTCAAACCATGGGTTTCCCCAGCTAAGACAATATGGCGGGTCAAGGACCAAAGCACATATTGCCAAGTGTTAAAAAAAAAAAAAAAAAAAAAATATTGGAAGAATAGTTAGGGATGGGTGCTTGTGTCCATAAATTTCCTAACTATGCGTGTTGTGTTGTGTTCTTATCAGTGAGTGTCACTTCCTGGTAAATTAGCGGATGAGTGTTGGCCTAAGCAAAACTGATTTGAAGAATTGATTTGTAAGTTTTTACACCCAATTACAAAAAGTGTTCTATTGACTAAATTGGATTTCAAGAAAAAACTATGACACCTCCTAAAAGATGTCATCAATGTAAAGAAAACATTAATTCTCAGGAAGTTACATACTACTTTTGTGAACGGGAAGATCATTACAATTGTTCTCTGTCATTTAATACTTACAAAGCAATGTCAAAATCGAAAAAAAAAAAGATTGGAAATGTTCATTATGTAAGAACCCAAATGATCTAGACAAAGAAGGAGAGAATTACACAGAAAATATGTCAACTACTGATCTTTTGAAAGAAATGAACAAACTTTCTTACATTTCAAAAGATCTTAATCAGATAAAATTGTAAATGGAATTTCTCTCCAATCAGTATGATGATCTACTAAAAAAATGTGCTAAAAATGAGGAGGTAAATAATAATTTAAAGAAGGAAATTCTTGACCTCAAAAAAGACAATGAAAAATTGAAAAGTGATATAAACAATATGCATACCAAATTAGATGATCTTGAACAACATTCTAGGCAATATAATATTGAGGTTCAAGGTGTAAAATATCATAAAGATGAAAACCTATATAATATTATTAAGAAAATTGGAAATGAGATCAAGGTAGAAACAAGTAGCAATGATTTAGATGTTATCCATAGAATTGCAGTCAAGAACAAGGACAAAACTCCTCCTATAATTGTGAAATTTGTGAACAGAAACATGCAGTCTAAATGGCTTCTGGCCAAAAAAAGGTGTCAGATTAAGTAACAGCTTAATTTTTAAGATTGGAGATGACTCACATGTTTTCATTAATGAGAATCTTACACAGAAAAAAAAGAACTTATTTTGGAAGGTGGAAATATTGGCAAAAGAGAAGAAATTTAAGTTTGTTTGGATTAAGTATGGTAAGATCTTGGTGAGAAAAATGGAAGATAGCAATATCTTGACAATTGAAGAGGAAGAGGATTTGAGGAAAATTGTGTAATTTGATTGGTGTATCTTGTTACTTAATGTTTTGTGATAAGAATGGCTAATGTAGATGTGATTGATCAATTGTTGAAGCCTAATACATTGAAATTAGAAAATCTTAATTTACGGTTAAAAAGTGTAGAAAAAAATAGAAATTATAATAAATTAATAATCTTACATCTCAATATAAGATCAATAAGAAGTAATTGGGAGATTTTTATGATCAAAATTTAAAATATTCTGCCCTTTATTCAAATAATTATTTTAACTGAGGTTAATATACAAAGTAATGAATATTTAATCTATAAAATCGAAAATTTTACACAATTTGTAAACTTAAGAATGAAAAAAAGGGGGAGGTATTTTAATTTTTTGCAGAGATAACTTTATAATAGTAGAACAGAAACTTGTTAATAATATTTCATGTGAGGTTTCTATTTTAAAGATACAAAAGGATGATCATTCATCATTCTCAACCAAAATTGGAGTTTTTTTAGAACAATTAATAACTATTTTAACCGAAATTGAAGACAATAATGAATCAGGAGTTGGCAGTGGTTATGTATTGATTGGAGACATAAATTTAAATCTCTTTAAAATGAATACTAATAAAAGTGTTTTAAAATATTTCAGTACTTTGACCACAAAAGGATATAAAAATAGTATTTATGGGACTACACGTAAACAAAATAATAAAGAATATGTTAATAATTCATACATTGATCATGTCTTTATTAAGGATTTTAGAAATGTTTCAAAAGGTATTATATGTAAAGAAAACATATCAGATCATTTTATTGTTGCAATAGAAATCTATGATGTCAATATGTTGAAATTGTTGGATAAGAATTATTGTAATAATACAAAAAAAGTTACTTTTTTCAATGAAAAAATAATGATTGATAACTTATTAGTTATGCTTTATGGAAGAAAAGTGTTGTTATAAAGATCCAATAGAATTCTATGATAAAATATTACTCAGTGTTAATGAGAGCAAATATAATAAAGAGATTAAATATAAGATTCAAATTAATAATAATAATAATAAAAAGCAATAACCTTGGATTACGGAAGAGTTATTAAATGAGATAAAAATGAGGGATAAACTATTTAAACAAACTAAAAATAACCCAACTAATACATATTATAAATTGAAATATAAAAAAATTTAAAAATAGGTTAAAACTAAAAATTAGTAAACATAAAAAAAAAATATTATTTTGAAACTAAGAAACATTCAACAATCACCTAAACATTTATGTGTTGAAATTAATAACATACTTGGACAAAATAAAATGTTTTCGGATAATAAAGAAATTAATAAGTTACTATAAACAATTGAAGGAGTGAATAAAAAAATCAAAAATCAAGGCAAATAAATTCTGTTGTTATTTTACTAAGATAAATTTACAACCTGATATCACTTGTGGGTAGAAAGAGTGGGTGAAGAAAGAATAATGCTGAAACTGATCAGGAAGAGAAAAAGAAACTGGTAGGGTCACTGGCTGAGAAGAAACTCCCTAAAGAAGGATGCACTGGAAGGAATGGTGAACGGTAAAAAAGTTCGAGGCAGAAGAAGATTTAAGATGATCGACAACATTATGGTAAATGGATCTTATGTGGAGACGAAGAGGAAGGCAGAAAATAGGAAAGATTGGAGAATGCTGGGTTTGCAGTGAAGGACCTGCCCTTGGCAGAGAACTACGTATATATGTATGTATCACTTGTGGAATAAATTTACTCAATAATGAAGATACTATGGGAAATATTACAAATACAATGGTTATTGAAAAACCGGACATTGCTGAGATAAATTATATTATAAAAAATATGAAAAATAATTTATTTTTATAATACTTCTGTAAGTATTGATGGAATTTCAATTAAAATTATAAAACAAATTCTGATATTTCTTCCTATTTGATTTCTTTATTGATTAATAAAATCATCGGAAATTAAACTCTACCCTGATAAATTAAATATTGCTAAAATTATACCAATATCTAAAAACAATAATTTTAATGATCTAGAAAATTATAGACCATTTACATTACAACCGGTCATTAATGAAATTATTGAAAACTATTTATCTAATAAAATAAAAAAAAATTAAAAAACAATAATATACTAAATATAAATCTTTGCCTATCAAAAAAGTAAGGGTACTATTAATCTGTTACAAATTTTAAGTGAAAATACAAACAATAATTTAAACCTAAATAATTATTCATTACTTTTGACTTGAGTAAAGCTTTTGATTTAATTAATCATGATCTTTTGATTATGAAATTACAAAATTAGGGATTAGAGGTGTTTTACTTGAAATTCTTAAAGATTATTTTGTAAATAGAAAAATTTATATATCAATTAATAATAAAAATAGTATAAAGAAAAATGTAATTTAGGGATACCTCAGGGTTCAAATCTTGGATCTTTGTTTTTTATACTTTATATTAATAATTTGTTTAATTACATAAAATATTGTAACATGTTTATTTATGCTGATGATATCATTTTATTAAAAAAGGATAAAAACCTACATAATGCTGAATATAAATTACAATATGATTTTAATAAATTACAAATGTGGGTGCATGATAACAAGCTCAAAATAAATGATAATAAAACTAAGCTATTATTAATATATTCGAGAAAACAAATGCCTACATATTATCCAAACATTTTAGCACACACACACACACACACACACACTCTTGTTTGCACAAAAAAATGTTATATGTGATAATTGTACGAAAATAAAATTTGTTAATCATTTTAAATATTTGGATATTAAGATAAATGAAACAATTACATGGGATACCCATATCCAAAATTTATATCAAAAATTAAGTAGTTTAGCTTATATTTTTATCATACTAAAAATATTTTAACAGTTAAATATAAATTATTGATTTACTGAGCTTTTTTTTGATTCCTATATAAACTACGGAAATAGTATTTGATCAAATACCAAGAACATTAATCTTGTTAATATCAATAAGTTACAAAAAAAATTATTAAAAATATTTTTCAACTTATTTTAGTAAAAAGAAAATTACAATTGAAGAATTAATTAAATACAAAATTTTCACACCTGAACAAAAATTTCTATACAATCTTATTTTGATAAATTATTATAAATATATCTATCTGTATAATCGAGATGGTAAATTGTAGAATTTTAGGAATGACTTAAATTTTAGACTTGATTATCCGCAAATATATAACAGTTATGGAGAATGTAACATGAAAAAATTTTTACAGGACATAATTAATAAAATAGGTATAAAAAACAAATAAAATTGATAAAATATCTTCATTAAAAAGATTTCTTAAGATTTAGTTAATAACTAATATTAATCCTATGGTTAAATATGAGAAAAAAAAATGTTTTTAAGAATAATGATAATTTGTGTTTGATTTTGTCTGTAACTCTTTGAGTGTATCAAATCATTGATGTATCATTTACTTTGTTTTATATTCTGATTTTTGTATGTTATTCTATTTTTGTTTAACTAATGTATTCGAACCTGTTGTTGAGATTGTTTTAGTTCAATCCTAACAGGACAAAAAGAATTTAATGAAAGTAAATAAAAAAAAAACTTTTATTATTCAAAATAATAATAATATTCTCTTTTCTCCTTTAATCTAATGGATATCAATGAATTCCCGGACAGTTGTCAAATGCACCCAAGTTATTCCAGAACTAAGAAATCTTCTAACATTGTGACACGAGTCTAAAATTAATGATTTCGGCATTTCCTTTGCCACATGTCTTGCTTCTCGAAATTCCAGTTGTCTGGTGGTGTTAACTGGGAAAATTCCAGCAGCCGATATAACTGTTGACCTAATGTGAACTGCTCCGAGTTTCCACATCTGCTTTTTTTCAATGACCAAATCTGTGTATTTATTAATCTTGCTGGCATATACTTTATATACTGTGGTTCAGTGGCACAGCTACATCAAACTCTTTTCTCTCTTCATCTACGAGGATGATATAGGTCTATTCGCTTCAATCTTCTTATCAGTGCGAATTTCCAGATCCCAGTAGATCTTGAGTTTGTTGCTGACAAGGATATCCTCTGGTTGATACTTGTAGGTGCTCTATCCTGAATGAGACCTCTGCCTTGGGCAAGCTCAAGATATAGTATCTTGGCCCCGTTGTTGTGCCTTACTGTGTATTCGGTTCCAGCAAGAGTGCTACATGCTCCAAGAACATGTTCTATAGTCTCCATTGATTCTCTACATTGTCTGCATCGATCAATTACATTTTGTTCTTTAAGGATGCATTTGCGGTAATTTTTTGTTGCGATGATCCTGAATGGCAATCATGAAGTCTCGGGAAACAACTCATCATGCTGCAGCCACATATTTAAGGCTTTCTTATCATTTCTTTCACAGTTGAGTGGGCGGCATGGGTTCCATGTAGAACTTTTCCTTTCCATTCCTCACTTTGAGAATTCTCTGTTATGGAATACTGTGTGTCAATGACTTCATGACTTGTGAGAGCTGAACCCGCATCGGCTTTACAAACCACAGCAAACAAGTTATGTTCCTGAGATTTCATATGAAAGTATTCTCGCAGACTTCATATCTGTTGATGGCAAAGACATCTAAGTGAAGTGAGACCAAGCCCTCCCTCATCAGTTGGGAGATTCACACGTTGTACTGCTGAGTTGGATGTAACATTCGATGTTTAGTCCTTTTTATGCTGTCAGGTTTTTTTTTTATCCCCTGTATTTTTTTTTCTTCCAAACCGTGCCATGTTTTATTCTCCTTTATCAGCTGCAATTTGCATTATAATCCTTTATTTATCCTATCTTATCATTAAGCTTCTTTGGATTAAACTGTTAGGAGACTGCTGATTTCTTTACAATCATGTAAAAATTATTTCTTTTATCTATTTATTTTATTTTTATTATTTTCTTCGTTTTGTCTGTACCTTTCAAGTTTCTTTTAGAGCTTGGACAATTTCCCATGCAGCCAAAGTTAGCTCTCGGGACAATTGAATAAGAATATATGTCTCCTTTGACTTTGTTACAATGTAGCGTACTTACGCAAGTTTCGCGCGTTAGACTCTGATTGCTTCATTTTGATTGTGAGTTCAAAATAGAAAAGAGAAACAAGACAGACAACTTCGAGTCGCTGCGTGTGTTCGCTGCTTTGCCGTGCTCCCGAGGGAGACCGGCGTAAAAAGTGAGTTCTTACCCTCGTCTTCATATGCCGACGTTCGGGATATGTGAATGTAGTGCCATGGCCGTCGTGATCGCTTCGAATTGAGCTAACCCCCGAATTCGGCAACTCCGAAGGAGAAAATCTTCTGTAACTCGATTCGGGACTTCAGAGTGGAGACAGCCGAATCTGCCATTGACAATGGAGGATCGTTCGTCGCCTCAATGTTCACCACGCCGAATTTGGAGACCAAACTCGCCCTTCGTTTACGTTCATAGGGGCCGAGAAAGTGAACTCCTGTGTTATAGTGCTTCGTGTAGAGATAGAGAGCATGTGTGCGTGTGAATCGTCGGTGATCGACAAACTGTAAGTAAACTTACGTGTGTTTTTATTTCGCTTTAGAAATCATCGAAGGAACTGACCCAGAGAACCTTGAAAACTAGGCGACCATACTTAACCCTATCTTAAATACCTGATAAAACATATTTCAGCTTAATTCTTCATAAGAACAAACTTTGGTTCAACTAAGAGTAAGAAATGAGCGACGATGAGAAAGCCGAGTGCAACATAGACTTGAAGTTGTAGAACTGATTAGCTCTTAAAATTAGGTTTTGTGATTTTTTTTTATCTTGTCATTGATATTTCTTGTGAATTTACTGATTTATTAGCCATGAAAGACTTTGGGCCAAAATCCTATGCGCATGTTTGAATGGGCTGATCAATATATGAGCGGAGAGAACATGCGCCAAGGAGTAAAGGAAAGTAAAGGGAAATGCTATACAGTGCTTCCTTTCATAGTTCTGTACAATTTTCCTAACTCTCCCACTTAATCCCTCTCTTTATGGAAAATAAGCATGTTAACCTCCTTCTCGCGGATCAGCTTGCCAAATCGGAGCCAAATCGGTGTAAGCGGCTGCTAGTAAATCGTATCAGCAATTCATACTGGTAGACTCACTGGACCATCTGCAATACTAGGATTTTTCTGTCAATGTCCTAGTGGAGCTAGGATCCTGTCAATCCTGTCTTCACGTGTTTACCATAATATATAGAATTCGATATCTTCACAATGAACCAGAGCAGTTTAAAGTATTCAGCTATTTTCTTTAGCAGTACTTCCCTGATGGCGCGCTTCCTCCTTACCACCCTGATGACAATAAATATAATAATTATTGATTATCTTTTGTAAACTCTTACTTTTTTGTTATCTGTTCTAATTAAAAGTCATTTAAATATAACCGTTTCTTTGTGTTTAATTGATTTTTTGATTTAAAATGTTTTTATGTTTTTTGAAAAGTTCCTCATGTTCCGGGCTGATTTATGGTAGTTTTTTGCTTGTTTTATATGTTCATTTTAAAGCTCTTTTATATGCCATTTTAACATTTTTGCACACTAGTGTGGTTTTCGAGAAAATTGGAATTTTAAAATTTTTACATGTGTTTCTATGGAGGCTTTGACCCTAATTTTTGCAGTGTTCCGGGCTACTTTATGGGAACTTCTTTACATATTCTTGATCAGCTTGCGGAGCATTATCAGAATCTGTGCCAAATCTTTGTACACTCTTACGGGCATTGCAGCCATTGGGCTGACCCAGGGTATTTACTGTACTTGTTGTTGTTTTCAGCCGGCCGGCGTGAAGTGAAGCCTCCTCGTCTAGCTTGTCCGTTTCCCGCCCTTTTCCTAATCCATTAAATTTAACTTAATTTTTTTTTCTTTGTTGATCAGCTGTTTTCTCTCCCGTAACGCGTAATTCCCCGAGTAGTTCTTTATTGATCACGTGTTTGTGGATTTCTTTTTCTTATAATTTCAACGTTTTGCAATCTACTCACCAGAAAGGCTCGAACGGGAGGTGAAACTTCTTTAGTTTTATATTAGTAATACCTATTTTAGCCTTGTGTAATTTATCCTGTATTTTGCTATTGGATTACCTCTTAAAGGTAGTTGTGTGTTTTGTCAAATCCCAGTCTCCACTATACGAGATGGGATTTGCTTTCTTTCTTGTTTTCACTTTCATTCATATCGTTTAATACATTTATCCTGTATTTTGCTATTGGATTACCTCTTAAAGGTAGTTGTGTGTTTTGTCAAATCCCAGTCTCCACTATACGAGATGTGATTTGCTTTCTTTCTTGTTTTCACTTTCATTGATATCGTTTAATACATTTATCCTGTATTTGGCTATTGGATTACCTCTTAAAGGTAGTTGTGTGTTTTGTCAAATCCCAGTCTCCACTATACGAGATGTGATTTGCTTTCTTTCTTGTTTTCACTTTCATTGATATCGTTTAATACATTTATCCTGTATTTGGCTATTGGATTACCTCTTAAAGGTAGTTGTGTCTTTTGTCAAATCCCAGTCTTCACTATACGAGATGTGATTTGCTTTCTTTCTTGTTTTCACTTTCATTGATATCGTTTAATACATTTATCCTGTATTTGGCTATTGGATTACCTCTTAAAGGTAGTTGTGTCTTTTGTCAAATCCCAGTCTCCACTATACGAGATGTGATTTGCTTTCTTTCTTGTTTTCACTTTCATTCATATCGTTTAATACATTTATCTTCAATTGAAATTGAGTGTGTTGTGTTTCTTTTTCCCTTTCTTGCTTAATTCACCTTTGTCTAGAGTCGTGATAGTTGTTAATTTCCCAGCGCTCCTTTCTCAGCAACCTGTCCACAGGTGTTTTCATTTTCCACTGCATTAATACTATTCTGCTAATTGATTATTCATTTTCTCCTTTAAACCGTGACAATGCGTACCATGCGATTCAGCTCTTCAAACTCAGTTTTAAACCAGTTGGCATTGCCAAAAGTGTAAGTTACTACAGGGATAGCAAAGGTGTTGAGCGCCATTACTTGGTTGCGCGTGTTTAGAAGAGCCTTGAATACAGCATTTAAGCGTTTACTAAACGTTTTCTTTGTTGCTTCCTTTGTGGTAGTACGATTGATACCTCGAAGTTGATGAAAGCCAAGGTACTTGTACATCTGACCTTACGTGAGGCATTCGATGTTAAGGTCGTCGTCTTGAGACTCACTTTCTTCTGTCTGCATCAATTTCCCTCTCTTTAGATACATCTTTTTACATTTCTCTAGTCCAAATTACAAACACCACACTGGAAAACTTTCGGGTGAGGTCCAGCAGCTTGTGAAGTTGTTCTTCTGAGTTGGCATACATTTTCAAGTCATCCATATACAGTAAATGGCTGAGTATGTGACTTTCAGTTTTGGAGGCTTTGATGTTAAATCCATACTGGTATTATTTAGTAGATGGCTCAGTGGGTTAAGACAGATGCAGAACACAGAGTGCATAACCCTGGAAACCCCCCTACCCTTCGTATGTCGATGGTCTTGTTATTATTATGTAAAAGTTTCAACCGTGGGTTTCCCCAGCTAACACAACACGGCGGATCAAGGACCAAAGCACATATTACCATATGTCTGAGCTTCAATATAGTATATTAAACCCCAAATAAAAATGCATATAGAACCTACTAATTATAAAATATATTATAAATAATATTACAAAATCTTTGAGCACAAGAAAGAATAAAAACAAAAACTCTCATATAATCTAAGAAACAAGAAAAATACCCGTCTTATCTATTCTCTTCTATACAATGACTATGGAAAGAGGCATTTTAACTATATATTTGAAAATTTATTCAATAATATAGATGAAAAAGAAATATATGTATAAAATGGAAGCATATCCACTGTGAAGAAACTATTAAATAAAGGGCTGATACAAATATTCCTATGTCCTTAATATTTAATGTTACTAGTTCTTACTACTCGACAAAAATAAGCTAAACATAGTTAACTTTATTATACTGTACATACAGTATATACAGAATTACATCAGAAAATTAATATAATTACGTTACTGCCTATTATAAAATTTTAGAAAAGTAGCCCTTAGCACTTAAATCACTTGAAAACTATGCATTGATGTAAGTCTTTTAATGTTTTTAACACTGTATTAACAATATTTTCAAAATTAATTAAACAATTATAGTATATCTATACTCAGAACCTGTTGATAGACATTTATCATTCCTAACGGGACTGTCACTTTTGTATTTAGAAATCATAATAAAAAATTATTATTATTATTATGTAAAAGTTTCAAACCTTGGGTTTCCCCAGCAAACACAACATGGTGGTTCAAGAACCAAAGCACATATCGCAAAATGTAAAGACTTGTGCAAGAATATTAGGGATGTGTGGTTGTGGCCATAATTTTCCTAACTATGCGCGCTGTGTGGAGTATCACAGCCTTCTGGATTTGTGCATAAGTGTTTCTGTGAAGTCCTACAGTGCTAAGACTGTGATGCAATGTGTGAGACACCAGACCAGTGGCGGACAGGACGATTGGTACAACACGCACTCGGTCCTGCCTCCACTGCTTCGGGAGCTCGTGTGCTAGGTCGGTGTATTTAACTTATCTTGTCTGCGTGAGTTTTCTGCATGTTCTTGCTGATAGTCACTGCAATATCAGTAAGATAGGTCTGTTTATTGACCTTATTAACAAGTGTGATGTTAGGTCTGTTGTGATGTATGGTTTTGTCTGTGTGAATGAGATGGTCTCAGTACAGCTTATGTGAGGATGACTCTAATACATTTTGTGGTATGTACTTGTAGTACGGGACCGTGTTCTTAAAAGTGAGTGTTTGTGTGCTAGCTGTTGATGAACGATCGACGCTACCTAACTGTATCAGTGGAGGTAGTCTGTTTGGGAGAGAAGGGGCAGCCTGATATTATGTGGTCGATCGTCTCATGCGTAGTGTGGCATTTCCTGCATGTGTCGTCATGCATATTTGCGTCTTGTAAGATTGTTTCTTGTAGTTTCGTGTGGGGATGACTCGGTCCTGTATCACGATCATGAATCGTTCGGTTTCCCCAAGCATCTCACCACTTGTCAGCCATCTGTTCGACGCTTTCACGTCGACATGAGGTTGGCTGAGTTCGTGGCGATGTCTGCCATGGAGTTCCTTACGAGCCCATGATTCACGCAGCTGCTGAGTGTGGGTATCAAAGGTGGTGAGCATTGGAGAAGGGTTTTCGAGGTCCAGGGGTGTGAGGTGTGTGTCAGCCTTGACAATGGTTGAGTAAAGTGTTGTGCTCTTCGATGGAAGTGTTCCCCAAGTGTGTGTACTTGTTTTTCGTGTAGGGTGATGAGGTTCATGAGTCCTCGGCCTCCCTGCTTGCGAGGAAGAATCATCCTTTTCATATCGGACTTGAGGTGGTGCATGTTGTGTTTCGTGAATGTAGTGCCTGTTGTACGTTGTGGAGCTTCGAGTTCGGTGTTTGTCCAAGGAATTATGCCGGACGAATATGCCAGTGTGAGGACGGCAAAAGTGTTGATGGCTTTAATTTTATTTCTGGCATTGAGTTATGTTCTGAGGATGTTTTGAACGCGAGCACGGTATGTGTTCTTGATTGCATTTTTGATGTTTGCTTTGTCAATGACGCGCGCTTGCTGGAAGCTCAGATACTTGTAGATCTCTCCCTGTTCCATGGATTGGATGGCCAACCCATGTTCCAGTTCAAAACCCTCCAAATTCGTAGCTTCCTGCATGTTATATGTAGCTTGCAGCATTTGTCGATTCCAAATTCCATCCCAATGTCTTTGGTGAACTGTGTTGTGACTTGTAGTAAATTAGTAAGCTGTGCGCTGTTTGTGGCGTAGAGTTTAATATCACCCATGTAGAGTAAGTGTGTGATTTTGTATGGTGTCAGAGTGCCTGAGGTAAGCCTATAACCGTGTTTTGTGTTATCTAGTATATAGCTCAATGGATTCAAGGCGAGATAGAACCAAAGAGGACTCAAGGAATCTCCCTGGAAAATATCTCTCCTTATGGGAATGGGGTCTGTAGTAATGGAGGTGTTGGAGGTGCATAGGTGTAATGTTGTGTTAAAACTCTTCATCATGGCATCCAAGAACGCCGTGATCTAAGGGTGTATTTTGTAGAGATGAAGACTATATAGAGCCAGGAATGAGGGACCGAACCAAATGCCTTCTTGTAGTCAATGTACGCGACATGTAAGTTCCTATTCTTCGCACGCGCCTGGCGCAGGATTACAGAGTCAGTAAAGAGTTGCTCCTTACAACCCTGGGAATTCTTGCAACCGCCCTTCTGCTGCTCGGAAAGAATGTTATGTGTTTCGATGTGTGTAAATTTTGTTTGCTAGGAAGAAGATAAGGAGTTTGTATGCGTGGGGAGGCAAGTGATTGGACGGTTGTTTGCAGGGTGTGCTGTTTCAGTGTTTTTGCTCTGTAGGTATGTGATACACTGTGTGAGGAAACGAGGCATATGTTCTGGGTGTTGGATTTTGTTAGTGAGTGTGAGCGCTAGCTTAACAGGGAGGGACGTGAACCTCTTGATCCAGAAGTTCTGAACGACATCTGCTTCAGGAGCCTTCCAGTTGTGTGCATGTTTCAGTGCTGTCTGTATGTCTGCGAAAGTAATCTCATGGAAGGACATGAAGGGTAAGTGTTCAGTGAGTTGTTGTTCCTTTGCGATCCATGGTGCTCTGTTATTGTGGGGGATAGGGTTTGACCACAGAGACGACCAGTATTCATGTAATGCCTCGCTGGTGGGAATGTTTGTTTTGGTTGTAGTAGAGGAAGATGTAAGGGATCTGTAGAATTTTTTCTCATTGTATTGGAAAGTGCTGTTCTGTTGTTTGCGCAGAGTACACTGTTTGTATCTTTGTAATCTTTTTGCAAGTGCACTAAGTTTTTGTTTAATGTGTCGAGATGTTCCTGAACCTAGTTATGATGGTTTGAATGTGAAAGGCGAGTGTTTATGTGCTTGAATATCTTCCTAATCTGGGACATAAGTTTCTTTGTTTTGTTTCCTGCACAGTATTATGTGAGCCTGGATATGTCTCCTCTAAGGTCGCTGATGCGGTCCTTAAGGCTAGTCTCCAACGGGGAATGTATTCTTGTGATCGAGTAGTGGAAGGTATGTTGTGTTGTTTGATTCCAAGTGCCCGAATGATTCCCTGTGCAACGAGTCGTGTGTATGTATTCTAATATTTTGATATTGTCAAGGTGTAATGGGATAGTGTGTGTTGAGTTGGTATATGACTGTGGAGAGTTGTTTTGATGTGTTTACTTTGGGGAGTGGCGGTTTGAGGTTGGGGGGCTGTGCCTGTGTATTGTGCGAGTGCAGTATAGAAATGATCATGTGCTGCACGCAATATGTCATTAATTGTATTTTTGGGGCATGTGTACTGAAGGGTAGAGATTGTTTCTGTGTTTTCCATAATTGTAGTGTCTTCTGGTGGGGTGGGGTGTGGTGTCCTGTCGCTGGATTCAGCGACTTCTTCCATAATTTGTGTAAGTATGCATGGGGGAAGATGATTGTTTACTACAATGGCACGTCGCTGATCCGCTACCCGCTGTTCGCTAATCCCTAATGATGGATAACGTGTGGTGAATGCGTGGTGTAGTGCCAGTCTGATTCCTGTGAGTTGAGTCCCTAACTGTATAACTGTATAGAAATCGCGCATAAAATCCTGGTTTATCCGTGATGACCATTTGATGCGCTGGCGTGGTTTCCCAGTCTTGGTGGTCGCCTGCTCTGACACAGACGAAACACTTCCGACCATTAAGGGTGGATGGTGTTGCCCGGGTATTGTGGTAGCCATACTACAGGGTGGGGTACCACTTTCTCCCCCACCACCTGCGGGAGACTTTAGTATATTTTTCGAACAGAGGCCTCTGCCTAACCCCTGAACGCGGGTGACTTTATCCTGCGCCACCTGATGCAGCATGATCAATACCAGAACAAGATCTCATCATAGATGGTTGGACTCTTTAGCCTACCCCAAAAGCGTAGTTCACGCCCCCACCGCGAGGAGATAGGATCCATGGGGGCTTATTATTTTATTATGTTTGTATGTTTCAAACCTTGGGTTTCCCCAGCAAACCAATATGGCGGGTCAAGGACCAAAGCTCATTTTGCCAAGTGTAAAGAATTGTGTGCAAGAATGATTAGGGATGTGTGGTTGTGTCCATAAATTTCCTAACTATGCGTGTTGTGTTGAGTATCACAGCCTTCTGCAGTTGTGCATAAGTGTTTTTGTGAATTATGATGATTATTATTATTACATTTGTAATAGCATCTTTAAAATGTATCATTCAACCTGAATGATAACAAACTTATCATACAAATCTTTCAACCTTCGTTTTGTGTTAACAAAATTCTAGTTTTGAAAAGAAAAAAAAAACTACCATCCTTATAAAATGAATGAAATGTTATAGGAAGAGTTGTAATTACTGGTGATTACTTCTAGCTGACGACTGCCATGAAACAGCTGTTCTAGGATGTTACTTATAAACACTTGGTCTCAGCTATTGAGGAATGAAGAGTTTTCGTGTCATATGAAAATTTCAAAGTATAACAATTAAAAGTTTTTAGTAAATATTGATTATTCTGTTGTATATACTTAGGTTAGAATTTAAAATTTGCGGAAAATGTTGGTAGTATTTCTGATGGTAGTGAATTCCCGACAACCAAATCCAATGAAAGTCAGTTAAAATTAACAGAACAGAAATTCAAATTGAAATATTTCCACTATCTCCCCACCATTGCGCCCCAGATCAGAGAATCGCAGTGAACGTCACAAATTGGAGAGAACTGATTCTCCAGAGTCTGGTACGAGTAGCTCTGACGACTACAAACATTTAATTTAGAACTATTAATTAAAAAGTTACTTTTAATTTTTTTGCAATTGAAAATAAGAATAAGCTTCTATCCTAAAGGATAGTAAAAATATAAAATAAAATAACAGAAAATAGAATGTTTTTTTAATAGAATGTTTGTTGAAGAACGTCAAAATAATTCGTTTCACAATAACCTAAGAAATGAATTCCGATTCTAATCTACACTACAACTACGTGGTCTTCATGTATATTAAGCTATCGGGGAAGATAAAATAAACGTTTCAGATAGAACTTAAAGACTACTTTCTTTGAGTTGCCTTTTTCTTATAAAGCCGTAAAAATAAATTTTTAAACATCGTCACGTTATTTTAAGCGTTTCAAATAAACCGGGAAGTTCCCATCTGCTGTAAATACATGTAAATATTCAGTACTGAATGTTATTTCAATTGTTGACACTAGAATGTACTTAACACAGTAACTGTAAACAAATACATCTCTATTGGTTAACGGCTTCTTTTAATTAATGCTTAACTACAAGAATTAACTTAAAATATTCGTCTTCATTTACTAATCTATTACATTGGAATTACAGACAAAAGATTATCTATTCAAAGATCGCAAGAAATGACGAAATACGTATTGAAAGGCAATTATCAGCTTTTTTTTATTTCTTTGAATGTTTTTAAAATATTTCTATTATGAATGTAAAATCTGCTAAAACGGAAAACTAAAAAAAAAAAAAATTCAATTTTCCTGGAATCGCATAAAATTACAGGAAATCCTGGAAACGAACAAAAAGAAACGAAGAAAAAAATTCTTAACTTCAAATAAAACGAATGCCTCCAACATCAAGGATGACTGTCCAATTTGTGGTCATCAATCGGATCTCATTTTTGTCCCATGAATTGTTACAATTGAGGACAGAAAAAGTGATTGAAAACTGCCAGTTTCGGATGAACTGTTTTGAAACTCTAGGATTTAAAAGTTGTGGGTGGATTTTTTTTTGAAGTCTTCTTTAATTTATTATCTTAGAAACTGGACATCAATTTTAATAGGTTTATGATTGCTTAAAATAGGATCATAAAGAGTTGGAATCTAATTAAAGGATGTTTTAGTTATTTGTAGGAGAAGGAAGGTAAAATATAATATCTCACTATTCATAAAAGATGTAATGCACACTGATAATTTTTTTTTGTTAATGCACAACAAACAACAGGTATTTAAATTAAAATATTTACTGTAGTAATTAATTACAGAAATGATAAGTACAAATTTAGATTGTTTCAATATGAAACAATGATTCAATAGTATAATAATAAAGTTCTAGTCCTTCATTAATCTTCTGCTTCATGCAGGCATCTTGAAATTCCATCCACAAAATTTAATCTTAAGAATTCCCACTTCCTCTTAACTTATCAACTTGATAAATTTCTTCAAAATAATTATTTAATATTTCCTAACTAAATCATACTGGAAGAAATAAATGTACACTTCACTACATTCAAAGTTAATCACTAATTCACTACTTCGTTGAATTAATATTATGCACTTAACTTTTACGTTGCACTTAATTTCTAATGCTTTTCGCATTCACTAATATTTAGATAATATCACTTAGATTCACAACTTGTGATTCTACTTTCATTAATTTAATAATTTGATAACAGTATTAATTTCACTTTCTTGTATCGCACACATAAATTTCCGTAGAAACTAATTCCTTGTTTTATCAATTCCTGTAGCACTATATTTGAGGCGTACTCTTCCCTCAAAATAATAGAATTGAAAAACGTACTTACAAAATTCGTCTTATGGCTTCTCAACCTCGGTGATAATCCTATCGAATGGCTTTATTCACCTGTGTGTAACTTCATTGTCTCGAGAAGAATCCTTTCCGTTCACTTCGTTGTATTGGGGTTTCTCCAAGATGTCTTCTCGAATCTCGTGATTGACTAATCATAAGACTTTGAATGTGGCGGGTTCTCTTCTCCTCCCAGCATTCAATGTGTGCATTGTTTGACGTAGTATTTCTTATCGTCTGCTATCGCTAATAGGATTACTTCAATCTTCCCGTCAGTGGAAATAGAATTATTTCTGATAATTCCTATTTCTCTAATATTTCGAATAAAGTCTTTCTTCTTAATTTACTAATTGCGGGGAAATACCTTTCTTTCAGATTAACTATTCTGTCCTCCTTAGGAGTCGGTCTTCGTATATTTGGCCGAGTTCGTGCTTCTCCCATCCGGGTATTCCCGTTAGCTTTCTTCGTTAATTCTTCCGTTGATTTCTGACTTCTGAAATACAATATTCTTCTGTAACTATTCTCGCTCTTTGCTTCCTAAGGTAATACTTCTTACTTCTTTTCAGAGATGCACTATTAATGTCTTGGCCGCTCCGTTCTTCTGTAACTTTGTCTATTAATCTTAATTTTGAGCTTTCTCTTCTGCCAAGCTTCGTGAGTTTTACTCTTGTATCCAGACTTCGGACTTCAACCATAGAGCATAGACTTCGGCGACAAGACTCTGTTCTGACCGTTCTTACTTCTTGACTGTTCTCATGATCAACTGTTCTGATGTCACAACTGTTCTGACGTCTCATCTGAACTGCGTGGGCATCTCTAAGGAACAGTTCTCATTTCTCCATTCGATTCTCTCGAGCGAAATCGGTCAGCTGATTTTTTCCTTAAATGATCGCTGACGTCATCAATACTCTTAATGCAAATTTATTTAAATTTGCTAAATAATAATAATAATAATTCTTTAAAATACGTTTCAAGCCATAATGAAAAAATAATAAAATAAAATATTTTGTTAAATTTATTTTAACAAAAAAAATATTGGACGATTCCATCTTCAATTCATAAAAATAATATTAAAAAATAACTGATTTAGCACTCAATGGGGGCTATTCTTTTATGTAAAGAAGAATTGAAAAACACTGTAATTTATGTGTTATTTAAAATTACACAGTATGTCCTAGGAGTAAAGGTCAAAGTTTACGTGTGTTCTACTCCGAACATAGAGATTTTTAATTTTACACAGTATTTTTAATTAGGAGCGCAATATGGTTCTTCCTTGCTTCCACCACTATCTCAAGTAAATGAATCGGTTTAGGATGTGGCTGTGGATCGGTTGGGGATTGATCGACTGCCAACATCTCCCCAGCGAACCCCATTGCAATATAGGATTGTATGAAGTGTAAAGAAGATACACGAGATGGATGGATGTTAATAAAGAAATGTCAAGATGCACTTTAAGGCAACCAATGCTTCTTGTGTGAGTGAGTTGAGTCTTGTTGAGTGATGGTGGCCGTGGAATTTTTAAAAATTTATTATAAACTGTATCAAATTTGTCACTTGAACAATAAAGATTACAGAAAGCATATAAGATCTCTTTCTTATCAATAAATTATTCAAACAGCAGTGAGTCCAGTTGTTTTGGCGGAACCCTGGAGGAGTCAGGCGGTGAATTCGTTTGGAATAGAACAGCTATTTATATGCATTTTTTTCTTAGAATGCCGACATTTAGAACCTCCCAGAACATTTCTCTTTCCTGCTGGGACAACCTATTGTAAATGTCCCGGCTAAACGTTATTTTCCCTTTTCTTTGTTTTTAGTACCTATATTAAATACTTATAAATGAGGGGTTTTAAGCCATACTAGCCTAACCCTCACAAAGTAAATTATTGAGGAGATGGTTTGAAACATTTGGTAGTCGTGTACAAAACAACAATATATACTTTGCTGCGTAAGTTATGTAGTAAAGAAAATTAGTTATATAAATTACAGCAGCAAAGTTTAAGTTGCTTTTATGTATACGACCTCCAAACTTTTAAAACCATCTCCTCAGTAATTTGCTCTTTCAGAGTTAGGCTAATATGGCTTATAACCCCTCAATACTTCTATGAGGAATTTTGTAGGCGAGGTTAATTGTTAATATAAGAATTAGCATTGGAAAGCAAATAGATTTGTTTGTTGATAAAATTAAAATCAAGTTTTTTTTTGAAGACTATTAAATGAACTAACAATAAAATGCATTTGTCTGATTAATAGTTTGAATTAAAAATATAAATTTTGTTAAAATGGAAAAAAAAAAATCAAGCTATTTCCTAACGTCTTATAAAATACTTCATCTTCTTATCATACAACTCATGGAAGACATCGAGGTTTCTCCTACAAACTTCTGCATTGGGAGTATTTTCCTTTTTAGTTGCGTTTCTTAGTTTAACCTTATAAAAAATAGTCACAGGATTGAAGGATGATATGTTTTATGTTTTAGATGATATATTTAGATGACATCTTAGAACAAAAGACAGCAAAGCATTGTATGTATATATATATATATATATATATATATGTATTATTTTCATTGGAACCTGGAAAAGGAAGTTTCATGCTCTTACCTGTCATTAGCAAGAATTTCTTCTGCTACTTCTGCTGCTACAACTTGAACTTTAATTAACTTCACTACACGACTATTTCCACATAGTGTTACAATGTATGCATTGTTTTGAGTAAAGGAACCAGAGGGTTCCAAAGACCTTAAATGAAAACAAAGACTCACAATGGAAATAAACCTTTTTATTTTAACATTGATTTATTTATTTCTTTACTCTCTTCACTGAGCAACATAGAATTCTTCGATTAACAGCTATTTTATTGCTCAAAATTCTATCTGAGTTAGTCAGAAGAACCTGAAGAGCTGACAAACATCTACTATCTAGACAGTAATCAGTAATTTATTCGTATTACGTTCACTTAATCCACTTAACATAGATACAGGGTAAAGAACCAATTTTTAAAAGTCTTTGG
>JAFIDM010000006.1:15242919-15260169 GCA_023159025.1 Thereuonema tuberculata
TTATAATATAGTTACTATTTCAGTGGGTGTAAATTCAATTACTGATTTTCAATTAAGTCACGCACCTTTTCGTTATTTTAGACCTTTGATTATCATTGGCTTTTAGTTATGAAAGCATCGAAGAATAAAATACACAAAGTAATGTTTGACTGAAATCCCAGTAACTGAATAACCATTGCTTTTTATTATGACTCCAAGGATTCATCAGGGACGATTTTCTCTCCACCCTTTTAAATAAAGTGCGGAGGTGGTACCTCCATAATACCTCCATTAGATATCAAATGCTCTGATACTTTGGCAGCTTTCGTAGTTCCTTCACTGAAAATGAACAATTCCTGGAGCTTAATTCATATAACGGAGGTGAATGAGACCTTTCGTATCCCATTTCAGGAATAAAATTAGATCCAAACAAGAGTAGGAAAAATGAAAAGGCTAATGAAGGAGGGAGGGTCGAGCTTCAAGGAGCGAAAAGAAGGGTTGAATTTGAGAGATGAAGAGACAGATTTCTTTCAACAGTTCCTTTAATAGCTGGCGAAAGAGTATTAAATTACTCTTTCCGTGATCATTCTTTGATGATATGATCAGTCTTCATATGTAATCTTACTAGTGTCAACACCACCGGGCTGTCAAAATCATACACATCTGTTGGTGAATTCCTTTCTTGGAGAATCGTTCCAATAATGACTACGAGGACCTACGTTCTAATAATCACTATAGAAACGATCTCAATGTCATAAAGATTGGATGAAGGTCAGAAACAACAAAACTACAATAAAAGTAGATGTAAAAAAGAAACATCCAGAAATAAAAGGTAATGGTTAACCATTCGAACAGAAGATAGAAATTGTTGATTAGGTCGTTACTAAATTCCCAGAAAGCAAAACGAAACATGGCAGAACTAAACCAAATAATAGCAAAGAAAAACACTTGAATATATAAACAGTTGTAGAGAAAAAGAATTTCTTTGATGTTTACAAAACTTGTTCTCCAATTGAAAGACCACGTTTTACTGAAAATCTTCGTTTAAAAACAAGGAAAAATCAAATATATGGTAAGAACTCATTCCCAACAGCGGGAATATTTTTATCAACTTTTATTACAAATCATGATGATTTCTGTTCCAATGTATAGGACATTTGTAAAATATATTTTGTACAACCCTACTCGTTGCTTTCGACTCCTCACGGCAGCTTCATTTAACTTAAGGCTCAGGTTAATAAAATTTCAAATAAAATTTTAAAAAAAAAAGCAATTCTCTATGAAAAGTTAAATGAAACTAAAATCACTTTATAAGAAATTCTTCAAATTTCCTCATTATTTTTTTGAAATGATGAGTAAAAAAAGAAACACCTAAGGGTTTTATTAACTGAATTTTCAAATTAACCAGAGCGACGTGGCAAACATAGCTAGTAAAAATGGAAATAAAGCTTTATCTCTTGTTAATCACCTCGCAAATGTTCGTGGTTTTTGCAAATTTGGCTTCAACTCTTTCGAGCTCTTGTATTTCATTACAATATTTTACTGCAGATTGTGTTTTGGATTTGAATTTATATTCCTCTCTATAAAAAAGAAATATTTATTGCGCTCACATTTACATAAAGAAAAGTAACTGACAATAGGTTATGGGCTTATTAAAGAAGCGTTTCAAAGAATTCAGCCAAAACGAATTTTTTAAATATTCATTTTATATAAAAGAAATCCAGAGTTAAGATAAGTAGGATTTAAACTAAGAAGATGACGTAATAGTTCTTCATAGTATGAATGTTGTTTGTTTCTTTTGTTTCAACAGCAGCTCTCAACCAATTGCGAATCTTTCTCTGTAGAACTGTAGCGTTTTAAAACCAAAGCAACAACAGTTTGCTGATTCCTGTTAAAAATTCTACTACAAATTCAGATGTCACCTAAATGTCTAAAATACGAGAAACTATTACTCGAGGTTTTATAAAAACTGCTTTTTTTTCTTATTTTTGATGAGAAATTTAAAAAAACCGTTTATCATCAATTGCTGCTAACCCTATTTTTAATATGAAACTTGAAATCTTTTTTTTTACTTTACGAGAAATCAATTAGATCTATTGAACTTACCCTTTTCGAAAAACGATACAAGGCTTTTCAGTTCTTCCGTCTCTTCCATCACTAACAGTTGCGAACGTTGCGATTCACACAAAACACTTGCGTCTTTCCAAGTGGCTTTGGCGTAACTAAACCAAAGAACGGTTTTCTCCACCGTAAAAATACCTTGAGGACAATCGATTTCTGTGAAATAAAACAATAGCCATTTTTTATTTTAATATTTTAATCCTAAATATATAACGGAATTAAAAGATTTCTATGTGGTCCATAGATGTTGGATGTTGTAAAAAAAATATCAGTAAAGGTTTTAATAAAAAAATGAAATAAAAAGATACGAAAATAGGTGAAACCAGCAATAAAACCATTAAAATATATCTCTTTCTCTCAAACGTTTCAGTTAATTGTCTTTTTGTAGAGCTGTTCAATTATAAGTACAATTCTTTTGGGAATTATTATCACATCTGCTTCCACAAACGAACAAATCAAAAGTTTTCTAAATGTAATTTTTAATATAATAATTTGACAATTCTTGTCATATAATGATTTGCAATGGGTCAGATTAGTGTTTAATAAATGATATAAGGAAGAATCGAGGTGGACCTAGAGGCAATGGTTAGAGAAAGAATAAAAATTCACTTTATATTCAATTCTCATTTTCTTCTTTAGTTATTTTGTTTTCCTTGATCCTCGTAATAATTCTTTCTCATCTACTTTTTATTTGCTAATAATTATTTTTCATTTTTAATATCCTCATTCCCTGTTTTGTATCCATATCATCCACTAAGCAACTGAACTGCAGTTCTTCTTTTTCAAACAGTAGGAATTTATTTTAACTAATCAAAAACTTTGCTTCATAATATTTCTTTATGACTATCTTCCTGTATTGAAACTATTGTTTCTAATCTATTCCCTGTTCTTTTTTATTAAAAAACTGTCGAAGGTAGATTTCGAAACGATGCTAATTTGTTTTAATTTTAAAGAATAATTAAACAGACGAATCATTTAAATTTATCACTTCATCATTCTGTAATAAGCACTGATAATAATTAGTAAATAAGGAAATAAATAACAACATTTATAAAACAATATACATATATTAAACCTCTCATTGCAATAAATAAACAATATTATATTATAAGACGTAATATTATTGTTGTTATTGTTAATCTTGTTTACTGTATTATCTTTTAGTAAACATAAAGAATATCCCATCTCTTTCAAACTATATGGGATTCCATTAATTGAAGAAAATCGAGATTTCAGCGTGAACTTAGTGTTACTGTACTTATTCAAAGAAGTGTTTCTCGCTGCTAGGAGCGCTGGTGTCGATTTGCTCCTAAAACCTGCCTAAACTTAGATCATTCTCTATCCAGAGCAAATATTAGGTTTTTGAGGAAGCGTGAGTTTTCGAGCAACTTGTCTGGAAGCAAGTTTTTGAGGGCAAGGTTATCTAATGTAACGTAGCCATAGAGAGGAATGAAACATTGCGTCTTTGGACCGCATTCAGTTGTGTTCGATAGGATTGAGATTGAGAGACCTTACTGGCCAATCAATACATACAAGATCTTAAAGATGTTGATCACTAGCCTTATTCAGTTGGCCGTGCATTAACGTTTTATAAGAGAAATATATCGGCTATTACCGTCTACTGGGTCAGGTAAGAAAAAAAAAAGATGCAGGACATCTCGAACTGTCGCCTCAATTCATGTTTCCTCTTGGAACCACAGAGAGCTCTGTGCATCCAACTAGCGAATGATCACTCTACCTCGACTATGAGCGAGCCTTTCACGGAGTTTAACGAGATTTACCATATCTTCGTTTCAAATCAGTCCTGCTCTGATCTCCTCAAATTTGGACTGACCTCTACATGTTTCAGTCCAATTAACATGAACTCTTACCCATTTTCCTCGTCTGACAAAGGGTCGTCTAGGATTAAATCCTCCTTCGTGAAGCCTTCTGCGTTTTTTGGAAGTGCAGGTGTGTCAGGGTAGCTGTGCTCCTCCTCCAAAACCCAAGGTAGCTGTAATCCACTGAAGTTCTTGCATTCCTTTGCTGTACTTTTAGAAAGCTGATTGTGTATTTAGAAGTTGATTCCACAGTCTGTGTATTGATTCCACAGTATTTAAATTCAGACCTCTTTCACTTCCATGAACTTTAACATTTCTCTAGTCTTCAACAACAACATCTCTCCATCTCTCCACCACCGTTCATCTGTTCAATGATGTATCGAAGCTATTCTAACACATTTGCTATCTCAGACTCCTTTTCTCATAATACGAATAAGAATTAATGAACATATCCCAAACAGTCTCTTTTATTCTGTGGCTGATTTGCATCAATACTTCTTCAAACTATTCATGGGGAATACTACGATTCACCTTACTTTGTTATATCATATATCCAAGTTTCTGTATGATGTAAAATTATATATTTCGAACTCAAAATTTTACCAGATCATTGTAATTTTTCTGGTTTTTTTGTTTGTTTAATTAATGGAAACCAGCATAGCTATTGTATTTAATTCTGCTTCTTTCCACGAACCGTCAGCTACAGATATTCCTTCAAAACAAGAATAAATTACATGAGGCAGTAGTAGAGTAATCTATTAAATAGTGTTTAATCTAAGTTCTCTATTCCATGAAAGCGGTTTCTAGTTTTAGAGTTTAAGTAACTTTCATAAAGAGGAACAATTCTTTAAACTTATCATATATATCTAAACTAATATTTAGAATCTATTTAACTTACTAGTATCACATAATTGTCCTCCCCATTCTCGTGGACAGTCAGCTTTGTTCCTGTTGACATTCCACACGCCCTTATTTTGAGGATATCCTGAAAGAATAGAAAAACAACTTCCTCAAAATCACTAAATTTTTACTAAAATAGTAAAGTTAGAAATTTTAGAGGTAACAGTTGAAAGTACTCTGACTACGACTAACAATCTTATTTTTAACTGCAAACACAATACTTGTACTTAGTCGAAGTCACTATTCAAAGCATTCTGTATTGAATTTCAGATTTCAAGGAAAATAAAGATGAAAGCTGTACTGTTCCAGGTCATGGAGACCCAGGTCGCGTGAACGTTTAGGCTCCCAGCGATTCTTGACCAACGAGACAAGTTGAGGTCGGATGATCAATCCGCCGAACGCTTCCTTTAATCTACGAATAAGAAACCCGTTTGACAGAGGTTTGAGTAAACGTTAGGGTCTGTTTGTAGAAATAACCGTGGAAAAATCTCTGACCATCTCCTGGGCTTCTTCAGGAGGACTACGGGACCTCTTACAATAAAAGGCCTGAAATACAGAATATTGTTTGTAAGTCCGCTAGTTACATTTCGGTGAAGGAATGTCACTTAAAGAGGGACTTCGAGTTTTTTCAATTGGTCGTATAAACCAGTCAATTGAGAAGGACTTATGTTTAAGTTCCTCAGGTCAAACTTATATGATTATGCACAAGTTTTATACATTAAAGGAAATTCATTGCTGACAGAGAAAAGGATTTTTCCAGATTAATTGTCCTCCGCACAGCCTTAAGATTCCTCGAGCACTGTAAAATAAGAACTGGTTTTTATTTCTGGATATTAAAAGCAAGCATCCTATCTATCTGCAATGAACTGTAGAAGAACTATCTTTAGAAAAAAAAAGTCAACATAATTGAATAATTATTTAAAACTATATTTAAACGTTTCAGCTTTCCCTGCAAGACGTTGTCTATCCATTATCACAAGACTTACAGGCAAGCCTAAACTTTGTATTTTAATCTATTTAATTATATTTTTAAATAATTATTCAAGTGTGTTCACCTTTTTTTTTATGGTTACAATAATTACTTACACACGTAAAAATTTGTTTTAACTATCTTCAAAAGTATCCTTGCGATCAACATCCAAGTGCTTGACTTCATGACTATTAGATCAGAAAAAAACCGACACACTAAAGTCTTCTTTTTGAAGTTTTCTTTTAAAGGTTTCTTTTAAAGTTTGAAGGGACGTCAGAGAACCGCATAACACATTATTCTGCAGAGAAAAATATAGTTCCGGCTTTCTTGTTGTTTCATCCTGAATTTAGAAGATTACTGTTGATTTGAAAACATTAAATATTTTAAGAGACACAAAATGTAACGATTCAAATTATTTTCGATCCCACAGCAAGGGAACATGCGATTGGTTAATGTCGTTGAGGGGCTCATTTCAATATGGCTGCCTGCTGTTGTTGTTGTTGTTGTTGTTTGTTGGTATTTTAATGGCGCAAAAGCAGCAGTGGCTAAGCTGCGCCAATGGGTGCCTGCAGTGCATTGCACGCGTCTCCCTAAAAATATTTCAAAAGTAATTGTAAATGTCAATCGATTAGCAGCAGCGCGAAACAAATAATTTTAAATGTTTATTCAAGTTAAGTGAAGTGGAGCAGCACATGACTGTTAATGAAAACAAAACTTTTGACAGGAATATCGGTGATGTCTTTTTTGTCCCAATAAGAAAGAATTTCAAAAGGAGGGAATTTTACTCACACCAAGCAAGAAGAGGTATCGGAAACCAAATACATCACATTCTAATGAAATTTATGATTCATTTCTATGCCCTGCAATCAGAGATAAGAGGCATAAAATGTTTTTTCAAAATGAAATATCAACCATAGGAAATGTACTGAAAGAAATTAAGGATGATTCTTAGTTACCAAACATTTTCCGCAGTTCTCGATGATACAGAAGGTTAAAATTGTTTGATTTTGGTATCAGTAGCGGCTAAAACTGACGATTGTTTGACAGTGAAATTAATCACTTGGTCCACAAATATTTGTTAGTGTTTATTTGAAGAGATATTTTGAAAGGCAGCAGAAATCTGGAGGAGTTTTGTATCCCAAACCATCAAATTAGAAGACGAATTTTGGAATGTGAACTGCTTGACAGACCCGTTCCGATTAATAATCATTACCCATAACTCTTCTGATAGTAGGAGCAATACCATCAATGGAAGGTGAACTTTTCGATTAATAAAATAAAAAAACAAACGAAAACAAAACGTAAGAAATATATATAATAAAAAAATAAACAAACAAAAAAATGAAATAAAATTTTAAAAAAAAAGAAAAAAAGTAATTAAAAAGACGAAAAAATAATAAAAAAATAAATAAATAAAAAAGGAAAAAAAAGTGTATGAAGATTAGATTAAAATAAAATAAAACTATTTCTTTTGCTATTTTGGGAAATGGATCCAACGTTGATCTTTTCACTTACAAGTTGAATGCATTCGACCAGTGCCAGGTATTGCTTCGTGGGATATCACTTTAATTTATTCATGAAACCGAGTTTACGTAGTCACACAGTGATCACCATTTTAGGATATCATAAACAAATGAAAAACCTTCACATAAACACGACTGTGAGATCCGATTGTTTTTTTTGTTTTGTTTTTTTTTTTCCTGTTTTCACAAACCTGCACTAATGTTTCATTACTGAGTGAAACATGCAGCAGAATATTCAAAATCTATTTGTAACCGTCGGAATATTATTTCCTAGCAATGCGCGTGCGAAATTCCCTTGCTGTAGACAGCTTCGACCATATAACAATACTCCTGTTGCCAGGCAACATGCGTGCGAAATGTTGCAAATTCAATTGTTGACGGACGTACGCACACAACATACACACAATTTTTTAATAATACAGAAAAAGTTTTGATCTTCTACAAAGAAGCTTATTTTGCCTGAGATTTTATATATAGTTAAAAAAGAATCAACCTTAAAAACAAGTAAATTAAAAGTTTTTATCTTTACCAATCTCACACATGGTGCCATTGAAATTTTGAGGACAAATAGATTTCCCCTGTTTGGTGTTCCATACTCCGCCATTTAATGGATGGCCTAAAAGAAAGGAAGACAAACAGTGTAAGGAACTGCCAAAGTAAAACAGACACACTTTTATTGACAACATTGAAGAAATGGTAAGTTCAGTTAGACTTTAATATTCCGAAAATATCTGATGGTTTAAAGTGAATTTCGACTATTCAGAGAACACAATAGAAAATAGAATGAACATAGAGTAGAATAGATTCTTCTGAAAATATTATAGTTGTGAGTTATTAGATTAAGGACGAAATAATGTTGCTTTCGCAGCCATACAGGAGAATGCATTTCGAACATGGACCATATGGAATATGGTTAGTCTTCTTAATTGTCCAAAAATAAAGTTTGATTAAATAGTAACGTATTTACTTCTATTTTGATAACTTTCTATCAACGCAGCATTCTAATTGTTTATCATATCCCTCTCACAGATAGTCATTTGGTTTTTTTTTTTCGAACTTTTATTATCAGTGAACTCCCTTCCCCCCCCCCCTCCCTCATAACTATCTATGATAATTAAATCCAAATTAGATATTTCTCTTAACTAACATTTTTCTTTTTGATCAATTAACTTGTAGTTTAATACAATATTTATTACTACTCTGATTCGCATATTCTTCGTATCCTTAGGTTGGCCAAACACCCTACACATATTTTAGAGAAAATAAGAAGACAGAAAATTTTAATGGCAATTTGGAGTCGAAATAGACTTGTCCATTATTCTCTGATCATTTTTAATTCAAAAATTATTCATCTTCAAAGCATATACGAGATAGGTGGCGATCATAACAAGACTTATTATTAGTGCGTATTGATTTTGGTACCTATTAAATCATTAGGTAAGGAATAAAAGAAATGGTCAAATACGTTCACTTTAAAATGCAATTGGAAGAAATATATTTAAGATGCAGTTGTAGTAATAAGATAGTGGACCATTACCACACTAAGCCTTAATAACAAAAATATTTTAAAATGAAATGTTGCGATGAGCCCTCAAATCAAAAAAAAAACCGGCTCTCATCATCAGAAATAAAAACAAACTAAAAAAGAAATTCGTTTTTATTTCTGAGGACGACAGTGGTTTTTTTATTTGGGGCTCATCGAAACATGTCATTTTTATAAGTTTTTATTGTTTTGTTGCTTAGTGGGGTAATGGTCTTTTTTAAAATGCACTCTTTTAAAGTAGTGTATGGTTTTTCAAAGGAGTTTTTTTTTATTGATTTTAGTATCAATGAACTAGAGGTTTATTATAGGATCAAAACAGAGCTGAAACATTAATAGAGTTGCTTCTAAGGAAGTCACTCTTCGTTTTGTTAAAAATAAATCAGCAGGTAAAGAACTGGAAGAGTAAAATCTATAAAATGAATCAACAATAAATGAATGAAGAAGTAGTTGTTTGTTTTTTAATATCGTTTCGTCGTTTGTAGGTATTCGATCCGCCAATTAAAATTTATTCCATTTCGTTTTTTGGTTTTTCACTAATAAATTTATCTCAGACACTTTAACAATTAAATCTTCTAATTTATTATAATATTAAAATATTTTATTACTTTATTTTAGATATTGGATATTTTTCTATCCTTTTACTGATTAAGACTAAATACTAACCTAATTCACATAAAATACCTCCAAATCCTGGAAGGCAGTCACCTCTTCTATTCTGTGCATTCCACTTGCCCTGATGGTAAGGAACTCCTACGCAGAGCAAGTGGGTGATTATTTTTATCAGCTATTAAAGAAACTTACGGATTACACTTAAGATACATAACTACTTTAGGATTTTCACTTCATTTCAATATTAGTTAGATAAAATGTTCGGCTCTTCATTAGTTAAAATTCATAAGTGAGAGGTTCAAAGGCCTCCGAAAATATAAAAAAAAAATCAGTTTTCATAATTTATATTACATTTAAAATCTTTTCCGCCTGTCCACTGTTCAACAATGATCGTTGCCGTCTGTCCGGCGCAGTTCAACAATGGACAAGGGCGTGCCTGTGGTATTGTTGCGAGGAAATTAAAATTAAACTAAAAATAAACGAAATTCTAACTATTTTTAAGTAATTCATATGCATCATATAATAATAAAATATTAGATGAGTGCAAGCAAAAATGAATAAAATGTAATAATACCATAGATTTTAGTAATATATAGATTTCCTCTACTAATTCATCAAATAACATTAAACTAAATATGGAACCGATTCCCGGAACTTCACGGATGAGGCTGAAAGAACCAGCCTTAAGAAGCAGTATCGAGATGGACAACGGGAATCCAACCCGTAACAGTCAGACGTCTTATCCATTAGGCCACGGGGACTACATTCAAATTAATATCACTTGTACCACAACCGCTTGGAATCTAGTCTTCTTGGCGTATCGCATACTTTCCAGGAGGAGATGGAAGGATGGGCTAATTTCATTGAAAAAAATAGAAATATTATAGAATAATTCTGTCCAAATGTATACACCTACATATAATGTAGGAACTCTTCATTCTCCATTTGATTTCTAATTGTAGATGAATTCCAATGGACTTCCTCTATGTTGCTACGAAACAATTCTTCCGTTTTATTTTATGTAGCTTCTTAATGTATCTTAATCAAAAATTTCTGTTTGTACAACGCAATTAATAATGGTGTTGGCGCATTGTGAATTTCATGTGGAAAATGCTTTTACCAGCCTTTATGTTGAACGAAATAACAAACACATTTCATGGAGACAATGGGCAACACAACAACAAGTGGCTCCCTCTTGTAATGAAGACTAGAAGAATACAAAAAATAAGAAACGAATTATAAAATATGGTAAACATTGTAATAAAGCGTCGTAGCTCAACAAATGGTTCCTCACATAGTGATTGTTAATACCATAAAAAGGATAAAACAATCATCCTATTAATAGGCAAAAACTGTCCGTCCGGATGTTTCTGGGTATGTTTGTAATCAGTGTGTGCTTTAATTTCCTTATTATTAAACATGTGATGTTGGGAATTGGTTGCGATTGTTGTAGAGCTGTATTATATACGTGATTGTTAAGCATGCAACAGACACAATTGTTGGGCGTGGTGTGATTGTTGCTAATGGAGCTGTATAATATAGGCAAAAAACGGATGGAGAGCGTCGGAGAGAGAATATTGCAATAAGTGGAGTAGTCCAGTGGCTAGCGTTCCTGACTGCGATTACGGAGGTCCTCGGTTCGAATCCAATGCAAGGCAAAAAAAACGAAAGAAAAATAATTACAAATATATTAACTAATGTCTTTTAGAAAAGAAAAATTACTTGATTTAATATACTGGTTAAAAAAACATATCACCGAGGGGATCATTTTTTTGACGACTCCTGCAGGAGGTAAACGTTTCTTTTTTTTTCCTTTTTTACCCAGTGACTTGAAAAAGGTCCCCAAATAAAGAGTGGGGGATCGAATGCGTACGTCCAGGTTTTAAATGTAAATAATTTTTTAATAAATGTGTGCTATTTTGGTGGCAATATTTTATTACTTGATTTAATGTTGGTGCGTTGCTCAATACTTACTTAAACTTGTATACAAAACAAAATAATCTTCAATTATTTTAAATCAATCCAAAAATTGTAAGTCAAAAACAAGTAAAAACAGGATGCTTAAGTATAAACAAATCTCCTTACAAAAAATGGGCTTCGAACATCTTGTGTTTTTGAAAAATTTTACGGTATTTCAAAAAGGTGGAATTTGTTTTACTTCCGTGAATATTTCACGGGTTGCAACTAGTAAAGAATAAGAGACACAGTAACAAACAAAAACACTACTAATTTCATTATTGACATTGAGAAATAACAAGTAGCAATTTTTTGCGTTTTATCCTGAGTGTCTTCTTTCTGACAACGTTTCTTGAAATAAAATTTCTATTTTTACAAATTTGAAAGAAAAATGAAAAATCGTCTGATTTTTGTTTGTTTGTTCGTTTGTTGTTTGATTTTTCTTGTTTTGTTTATTTTTTTGACATTCTGAAAGATCTTTATATTATTAACGAATATTTAACAATTGATATGTTCAAGTTAATAATCAACTTGCCCACAATTTCGTTTTCGAAACTTCTTTCTATAATTTAGTTAAATGTTATTTTTTGTTGCAAGTTGTAATGTCCTGACTATTCCAACTTCGGCGACATTAGAACAACATAATGGAAGACTTTTGATCTAAAGGAGAAGTACAATAATTGTCAAAGAGTGAAACTCTGTAATATTCGTTCATATTAATATTGCATGTTTACTTGAGAGCTGAAAAACTTATGTGTATTGAATATTTAAAAACTTGAGGTTCATCAAAATCATCCTAATTGACAGAATGTTCTAAATACAGGGTGTTCCTAATTAAAGTTCCTATTTGGAATGGCTACAACTAGGAACTAATCAACGGAACGACATCAAATGCATTTTATTTGGCGCTAAAGTAAACGTCAGTTCCGAAAATGGCCGCTGGACGATATGTGGCGCTGCTATACACACGTGATACACATCATAGAACTCATTTATTTCATTCTTTTCCATATTTCTTATTTTAACCTGGAAAATTTTTTTTTATTATTATTATTTGAATTATTTTCAGCCTATTTATCTCTCGTTGCTGCTTGTTTTTGCCTAGTTACTATGGTGTATGTATGTATGTATGTTTATAGGGATATGCTTTAAAACGCACTTCCTGTTCAGACAGGATACCCTAAGGATTTATTAGAGTTTCTCTCTTAATCCAAGCAAGTTTTAAGAAGTTTTTAATTTTATTCAGATCTAATTTTCCCTTGAATCCTATGGTAACCTTACTGTGCCTTTATTGCGCAACTATTTTTCCGTAGGAACATGACCCCTCTCTTTACTTTGACCTCTCTTCTGCTTGGCTACTTTCCTCTATCATTCTTAACCAATTATTTATAACAAATTAGTTTCTCATCATTTTCCTGCTGACTAGTGCATGACAGCTTTGTCTAGACACTCTATCAAATCCCCATCACCTGCATTTTTACAGGACTGCAATATTTGTATTTAATCGTGTTTTATTTTTATTTACGAAATCAGCCGATCATCTTGCCTTGCATTTCTCCTGTGATAGTTATATTTATATATTTCTTTTTATTTATCTTATTGTGTGTGTGATTCCCAGTATTTCTTATTTATTTCTTTGTTTAATCTACTATTTATTCTTGTAGGTTAATCCTATTTATTAAACTTGTTTATTGTAAATTAAATCAGGATTCTGCAAGTTTTCTCTTTTATTCATTAATTGACCATGTTTTATCTTGCTATTATATTCTTTGCATCTTTTTCTGATTCTTTTTGTCCCAGCGGAATCCGAATTCACATTTAAAACTTCCACGTGACACACGGATGTTCGATATGGTGTCCTCTGTTAACGGCAACGTACTGAAATCTAAAACTCGCAGGCTCAAACACAGAAAGTAGAGTATTATTCGAAATATTGTGGATACGGCGTTGGTCTGAAGGTCCATTGAGTGCCTTGTCGTGGTCGGCCGTAATAAGAATAGCACCACTCTCTGGCTTCCCTTGGATGTCGTAAAAGGTAACTAAGGGACTTGATAGGACTCTTTGATTTCAACTCTGAGAGAGATTTTTCTTTTGTATAAATTTCAGGATGGGCTTCTCGACCCCCCCACTCCACTGCTACGTATCTGCTGTGCAATATTCCGCTGCTACTGCACACGACATTCGCCATGCTTTCTTCCTGTAATGCTATGACTCCACTGTCTGTTAGAATTCCGTCCTCTGCCAGGCTTCACCTCTAAGGAGTCTGTCTCTTTAAAGTTCCGGATCCTTTGTCGTAAACCCTTTGAAGTCATTCGATCCGTTTTGAATCCCTACGATGTCCAATGCTGTTAAGGCACAGCTGGTAAAACAGCTTCACCAGAAATGCACCATTCTTCGATAACAATGATATTATGCAATGAAATGACGCCTGATTTTAAAGCAGATTCTTTCGAATCACGTGTCATTCCAGACATTGGTCATTTATCCAGTACGCTATTGTAGCGCCATGTCTCCTCAGCAGCCGCTTTCGGAACTGATGTTTATTTTGATCCAAATAAATTCAATGTTTAGGAAAGAGGCTATTCTAGGAAAAGGATTCCGTGAAAAACAAAATAGTTACAAAATCTACCAATAAAATAAAATATTGCACTTACATGAGGAAATACATGACGAAGTATCAACAAACAAACAACTAACACAGAGCTAAAACGAATGTCAATTTTTATTTGTTTGCCCTTTCCATAAACTGGACCAGAAACTGAACTAATGTGCTAAAGCAACTAATGTTCACTGATGATGAAGTTTATTTTTTATGTGATTTCCTTCGTTTTGAAGCTGAAATTGCATTCGATACAGTAGAACATCTCGGGAGTAATATTCCGCACGTGATGTGTTATGTTATCTTTTAAGATAGCCAGGTCAGCTCTTCATTGCCAAGAGTCACCTCCTCCATGCCACAAATAATATGGTATAAGATCAGGAGAGAATGGTGGCAACGGAAAAGAGAAGAAACAGACTAATTAGTGCTTCTTTAGTAAAGTTGTAACTGTACTGGTCGTGCAAAATAAGACGAGGAATCCCTTCTTGCATTAAAATTGCCTCCTCCTGAGACAGTAGAGGAGAAATAACTCAGCTTATGATAATAGGTTTGCTCTGCTCCTGATGGATGCAATTCCTGGAAAAAGAAGGATGAAATAACGCCACACAAGACGGTGAGTTTCGGCGAATGCAATGGGATTTGCTTCTCTTATGCAGCAGTTTTCAGTAATAATAGAGATAAGAATCATATCCCAGCAACCTGTTAGAACCAATGATGACATTCGTTTTTCACTCTTTCACTGCCACCTGAGGTGAAACAAATTTCCTTCCTCTAACAAGCTTAACTTGCAAGATTTAAGTTTTTTTTTTAATTTCTAATCATCTCTCGACTTTCAGACAGTTTGAGACGCAATTTTTAACAGAATACGTTCTGTACAGCTTTCTGCTGTTGTTGAGAAAAAAGCAAATTTTCTACTCTTTTAGTTAAAGTGCGGCCAAGAAAATTTAAGACAATTCAGTTTCTGTCCCAGTTTTTGAAAATAGTAAAATTTGAAATTTCATCTTAACTTTATCTTAGTTACTTATTCTAAGATGAAATTTCTAGGAATAAATTTTTATACGTATTTTATCTTGTATAGCGCTCTATTTTAGCCTATTGGCGGATTTTGGAACTAAACTAAAAAAAAAATTCTATTATGATAAATTAAATGAAAATGGGTAAAAAATTACTGGAATGTAATATATCTGTAATAAATATAAAAGACGACACAATTGCAAATAACAATCTGATAAAACTTATTCAAAGAAAAGGAATACAAAATACACTTATTGACACGGGAAATTATTTGTAAATACAGGAAATATTGAAACTTATAATTGCAATAAGAATTGTAACAGAATCTGATGCTATACATAACTCCAACTCAATGGTTACACAACCTATAACTGATAGAACAGAAATAAACAGAAATAAGAACTCTATTGATAACTTTATGATAAAAGATATAAAAAAGATTGCTAATAACCTTGCACAGATTGTGGCTATCTTAATTGATAACATAATAACTAAAAAAATTTATCATTTTAAATGGAAAGTATCCAAAATAATCCTTATTTACAAAAATGGAAAATACATGGATAAGTCCGATTATAGACCTATATCAATAATTTGGAACCACTCAAAAATTGCAGAAACTTTCATCACAAATTCAATAAATAAATTCCTAGAAAAAAATCAAATAATAAATAAATTCCTAGAAAAAAATCAAATAAAAAAATAAAAATCAATATGCATTTCAACAAAATAAGAGTATCATCCTATTACTGGATACTTAAATGAACTTATTAACAAAAAATTAAACAAGAGTAACTATATTTTAATCATTTAGATAGACCTTAAAAAGCCTTTGATAGTCTCGACCATAAGATCTTATTACAACAAGCATACAATATCGGCATAAGAGGTCCAATGAGGTACTAAAAGCTACTTAAGAATCAGAAAATTTAAAATAAATCTAGAAGATAAACTAAGCAAGCTAAACAATTTAAAGAAAAGGTGTGCCACAAGGCTCTTAATTTGTGTTCAATCTTATTCTTAATATATATTAACACAATCTTCAAAAGTTTAAAACATTCTAATGTTTTCGCAGCTGATCTTTTACTAATAGATGCAAACAAAACTTTTGCCCAAGATCAACTTCAAACAGATTTTATAAATATTTTTAGGTGGATACATTTAATAGCTAAATTAGCTATTAAAAAAAGCAAAACTAAATATATGATTATTACATCGAAAAACAAAACAAAAAATAAATACCTTACCTCAAATAAAATACCGTGATTTTAAGTGCTGGCACAAAATCCATTGATGGCATTATAAATTTTAATTGCGAAAACTTAGAAATAATTAACAATTATACATACCTTAGTTTATATATAAATAATAAATTTTCTTGGCACGTTTACTATATTCATATTTTAAAAAGACTAAACATTTTAACGTATATTTTTTTACCATATTAAAGATATTTTTATATATAAAATATAAATCATGAGATTCAGAGCTTCTGTAGAATTAATTATAAGATTTAAAATTGAATTTAATTGAATATAAATGAAATGTTAAAAATCAACAGAATTCTAAAGGAAATATTAAACTTATTTTTCTACCATTTCAAAAATTTACCAAAAACAATCAACAAAACCAAAGTTTGATTTCTAACAAAATTTTGTTTCCTCATGAGAAAGTAATTTATATCCTAATTATAAAGAATTATTACAAAATACGTTTTAATAACTATGTAAGAAATATAAATTCAACACGAACATACTATAAGGAACAAGATTTTCATAATCCAAAAAAATAAGTTTGAATCAACAATAAAAAATAGATGATTTAATAAAATATTGGTCAATTTACATTATAGATGACAAAAATTAAAAAAAAAAAATCTACTTTAAAAAATAAGGTTTATGAAAAGATAATTATGGAAAAAATAAATGGATTGATTAAAAAAAAAATATGGAAAAGACATTCGTATTAATGAATCAAACCGTTAGTCTTGTATTGTTTAAAAATATATACATTGTACAAAATTTATAATTAAATTAATGTTAAAAATCATAATAGCCATTTAAATAATGTATGACATATTATAAATAATTTATTTATTATATAAGAAATTTATTGTAAACTATTGTATATTGTTTTATTGTTTTATACAAAGTATTAATTATGTTAGAAATATTTTATTTTTGTATTGTTACATATACACTCATTAACAAAAAAAA
>JAFIDM010000006.1:15282097-15292731 GCA_023159025.1 Thereuonema tuberculata
AGAAAGAATTCGCACCCAGCGCTGTCACCAGGAAGAGACTGGGACGAACCGTTTTGTCCTTTTTAGGACTCATCAGCCAGTCAAACTCCACCGATGACAGACTCAGAAGGTGCGAGAGGTTAAGATCCCTGGTCTCGCTCCCAAGAACGGAACCGCCCCCCAAAGAAATCCTAACTAATAATTAACAATAACAGAAAGTACAACAGTTCCTTGGCCTGCAACTCGCAAGAAACAAAAGGAATTTAATAAAGGCATTAATTCCTTTTGTGCCTTGCGAGTTGCAGATCAAGGAATTGTTGTAGTTTTTAACTCTCTATAAGTTCAGTCCGCACTTTAAAGAACGCTCACCAATTTCGAACATACGGCTTAGTTCTTTTTTAATGCCTTTATTAAATTCCTTTTGTGTCTTGCGAGTTGCAGGCCGAACTGTATTTTTTAATTTTGTTAATTATTGGTTAGGATTTCTTTGGGGGGAAGTCCCGTTCTAGGGAGCGAGACCTAAGATCTTAACCTCGCGCATCTTCTGAGTCTGTCATCAGTGGAGTTTGGCTGGCTGATGAGTTCTAAAAAGGATGAAACGGTTCGTCCCAGTCTCTTCCCGGTGACAGCGCAGGGTGCGAATTCTTTTTTGTTGCGTAATTTGTGCGTGTTCTTTGTTTTCTCTCTTTAAGTTAACTCCGCACATTAAAGAACGTTTACAAAAAGAATATTTAATGATAAAAAAAATGGAATCGGGATAAACATATCTGGGCCGCAATAGAAAAATAAAAGCTGAAAAGTTGGTTTTTGTTAAAGATTTCTATGTCCTGCGTTTTCACGTGATTTTATTTTTGATTATATTTAAAACTACATTAATTAAAATTTATATTAAGTTTTATATCTTAATATATTAATTTATATTAAATAAATTAAAGAATTAAATGTTATTAAATACATGTTCTAATTTAAGCATTACACAAATTTAGAGAGGAAAAAAAAAACCTCACTCAAAATGAAACCAATTAAACTGAAATAGTTAGTTATTATAAGTTGAATAATAGAATTATTATGAACAGAAAATGAATTGTTTTATAAATTTACCACTTAGATTAAGGAATCGATCCTCTATTCCCAATAGCATCCTGCGAATTTGCAGTATCAGATAAACGTTTTAACCGATATTCATTTGAAAATAGAATTCTACACTTGATATTGAGTTGATCTTTTCAACAACCAAAAAAAAAGCGTTGTTCCGATAATTTCCAAAGTCAAAGTTCTCACAACAAATCATCCAAGAAAAAAAAAGAAAGAAAGGAAATAGGCTTATTCTTTGGATTTCGGCAAGGGGGGGCGGGGGGAGGGGTCCCTTCGGTATATGACTGTGGCAATTCCTCTACACCAAAAAGATAAGGTAAGGGAATAAAGTATTCTCCATGTCAATGGAACTATGACAACAAAGGAAGTAAATCATCCAATATATGCATTCCATTATTCCTTTGAAAGGACTTTTACCAATTTCACATTGATTTTGTTTTTTCTTCAAGAATAGGAAGAAATCACAAAAGCTCGTCTTTTCCCAATTTCAGTTAAAAATTAGTTATTTAATTTTTCCAGTTTTATTTCATTGATAAAATATTTGAAAACTTTTTTGTAGACGAAATTTCGACATTTAGATAAATATTTAACAAAAAAATAATCGTTTAATTTACTTACATAAAGTTGATTTTCAGGAAATCTGAGACGTTCACTTACCTATTTCACATCGGATTCCACTAAACCGTTCTTGACATTTGCAAATAGTATACTGGCACATTCCATTCACACATCCATATTCACAGCCTTCCAATCGAAATCAATAAAAACGAACAAAGGGGTTAATAGATGATTGAGATAAGAAAAGGAGAGGAAAGAAGAAACAATAAGAAAGAATAGGGCATATTATGCGACACACTAAGGATTAACACAAGGAAAAGATAAAGAAACTGTGTGTGGGGGAGGGGGGGGGTAATGACGTTTCAGTTACTGCAAATAACATTTTAGGAAAGTAAGATAAAAGATAATATACACATAAGATAATATATATATATGTGTGTGTGTGTGTGCATCTAATATATGTCAGTGTGAAATACTGATATTACAGGGTGTATCAAACTCTCTACAAATTTCAATGGGCGATCAGGAGCACCACGACAAATGTTTTTCGTCTCTGACTTCCGCTGACGTTACTACAGGGCGGTATTTAATAGTATTGCTAGAGAGGAGGTATAGAACACCAAGACAAACCTAAATGAACGGAACCAAGTGTGAACAACCTGTTTTGTTTTCATTCAAAGGATGCTGAAAACTTCACTGTTGCCACTATTCGCTAAATGCCGGGAATCTTTGAAAATGTACAGCAATCAATGCACTGTTGTTGCCTGTGGCAACTTCGAGAACCTTCTTTGAATGTTTTTTTATTTCGATAAAACGAATTATGCAGATAAAAAAGTGTGACTATATCTAAAGTAATCCAGCCAATTGTCTTGGATTGTAAGGTGTAGTTCCAATAGTCCCGAATCCTCATGTAAAGAGAAAAATGTTCCGCTTGTCCCACACAGAATAACTTCAGAGCGCATTAGATTCATCGTTAAATTATAATATACAATGTACACTATATTGACTAAATACCTAGTCAGTACTTATATGGATAATATTTATATGGATAATTTCATATAACATAAATATATAGAGATCTACGTAGTACACAACGCCGTATGAATAAGAAATTAGGTATTCCAGTTTTTCCAAATACTCAAAATGTCACTACCACCCTTAGATCAATAATTATCTCTTCATCGGTAGATCACTGTACCTTACAAAGTCTGTAAGTTTTGTAATACATAAATTATTTATATAGACAGAGGTCTAAAAGGAAATATTTGCCCCCTTACACCATAAGGTCGATCCTGATCGTGCATCGTGGAATGCTCGTAACGAATAATACTCAAATACTGAAAATATACATCCACTAAACGGACGATCCCTAATGCCTTTGGTGTCATTAAGTTAAAATTTTGATGTACTGGTACAAGCAAACTCGAGAAATTCTCAAAGACAGTATCTCGTAGTACATAGGTTCCTCGACAGTCCTGTACAATAAATGCACACACACCAGCAGTGCCTCAAGAGCAACACAAGCGTAAAGTTTAAACAAATTTATACGAGAATTTATATACGGAAAATTTTACCATGTTAAAACTTACCTAAAGACAGTAAAGTGATGACAGCAATTACAGCTCCCAGACATATGACAACAAGCACTGAAGAACAAAAGACTAAGCTAAAGAAAAAGTAAAATAAATAGAATTACACGACTGCTTTCGAAATATTGTGGAGGTTAATGAAAATGAGTTCTACAAAATACCGTCAACTGGGGTGACTTTGACACCTTTACGACAGTTTTTTCGTTGTTTCGTTCAAATATCTATAATTTTGTGTAATAATTAATATTTATATCAAACAATAGATGTATGACCTATTATTTCCTTCAATTAAATTATTGTTTAAAATTGTACAAATTTAAAATTGGACAACATTCAGGGTGTCAGAGTTACCCAGAATTGGGGATTACTTTGACACACTTATGGTTTTTACATTATTTTCAGATATTCTGACTGTAAAAGTCACCCCATAGCTAAATATGTTGACACCTTTTTAATCAATTTAGAATGTATGGGTCGGTGATTGCAATAAAAAAAGATTAAAAGGTGAGCTACTAAGTGAGGAACAGTTAATATATTTTGAATCACTTCCTCGTCGTTCGCTGGCCACCTGCCTCCCATTTATAAGCCTCCCAAGCACCTTGTTTATGAGCGTACAACGTGGAATTTTGAAAGTTTTAGAAGCCTGCGTCCTTGACATGCCACCTTTTACAACATCCAAAGCCTTCTGAAGGTTTTCCTCACTGAAGTTGCGGTAGGCCTTGACCCAAGTTCACTTTGATACTTTCTTGGCATTTTTACTTTCTATTGACCTGAAACAAGAAATATATACCTATATCGCCCAGGAAAACGAAAAATTAACAATTATACATAAGAAAAAACGTCAGATCTACGAAAGTGTCAAAGTTACCTCACTTGAACTGGGGTAAACTTTTCAGGAAACGAGAAACCAGTTTTCTTTTTACAATTGATTCAATGGATTAGAGGCTGACAATAATTTTTCATAAACTTAACTTGTGAGTGAATAATAAAAGGAAATTCTGGGAAAATCTTTTTACGCAACGAAATAGAATTCAGTTTAACTAAAGAACATTGAATGCTTTGTGGTATTTATTATTCTCTTCCTACCATATACTCTTCTGTAGTATTATGTATTATATACTCTCCTGTAGTATTATGTATTATTTCTAGCAACAGTAACTACGGAGAACGAAATCCTTCATAATTTAATTAAGTTTGAAGAAGTTTTTGTTTTCCTAGGGTTGGAAATCCTCAGTTCATCTTTAAAACCCATCCCAACCCTTCATTTCTTTCCAATTCAATGTAAAAGAAAGAAAATCCCAAAGATTCTCTGAAGGTCAAGGATTTCTATGTCCTCATAAACTTCGTTTTATTCTAAGAAATTAATAACAATAATCTCTGACTTACTTATCACTGAATTTTGAGCTATGCTCCATAGATATCCTTTTTCAAATCCAAAATCCTAACATAAACCAAAATATTAATAAGGTGTAGAAAACTATTTGGTTTATGAATACACTTAAGCACATGTTGACTAATACAAATAAACGCAAATAACATAAATTCTCAATATCATCTTGCTATAAAACACTTCTTAAAAGGTCTTGCTTTTACAACCTATGTCTACAAACAACGAATAGGAAATGAGACAAACGAATAGGAAATGGCACTGCGTTATTTACGAGACACGAGATCATTGCTCTTTAAATAATACTTGGTATTTTGCATTCCTCAGCCTACAGTATTATTGAAGCCGGAATGATATCCATTAAAACGAAGGACCAGACACAAAGAAAAAGATTTCATTGATCATTACATGTTACGAGGTATCTCGCAAACGTCCTCTTCCGATGAAAAATATTAAAGGAAAAACATAATTTAAATTACACATTATCAAAAAGTAAAGTAGAATTATAATGACCGAGCATAAAATATACAATCACTAACCTTGTTCATTCATTGACAAAAACAATAATAACAATGTATGCTTACCGAAGATCATAATGCAGTGCATTATTTGTAGATATGTCAGTGTTATAATACTTTTTTGATTTAATTAGCAATGATTCAAAAAACTTTTTCAAGTAATGGTCTTTCACCGTAACTTAAATCACCGGGTTTTCCACTAATAATCGGTGTCCTTTTTCGCGGTGATGTAAAGCTGTCAAATAATATTTTTTTTTTTTTAATATCGTGCTGGCTCATGCATTCCTGATGTCATTGTGTTCTTCAACAACGGAAGAAGTTTTTTCAAAGAAGAAACCTACATAGGACGACCTACAATGATCAGCTGATTTTTCATATTATTCTCAGGATCAAAAAGATGACATTTTAGTTTCTCATTCCAAAACTTTTAGGAGTAAATAGATACTTTTATCTTCAGACAACAAGTTTGCAAACAATATAAATAAGGAAAGTAAATAAAAAAAATGATGCAGAACCAAATTACGAATCCTAATTTTGAAATTTGCACTTTAAAGATTAGTCTTTTCAGCCATAGGAAGCTATCACTGAATAACTTAACCTACAATAAAAATTCCGGGTTTCTGGATAAATAGAAGGGTTGAATTATCTTCCCAGAAGCGAGGACAGTCTGATCTGGGGGCACGGCAGTGCCCCCGCCTAGACGAGCCGAAGGCAGGAAGGGCACTATGTACCTTTTCTGGAAGCGTTTCGTCGTATTTTCGAACCCTCATAGTTTCGGCCTGGATAATACTAGAGAGCTCAAATTTTCAGGATAAGATGCAGTTAGCAGACTAATGAAATACGCTAAGTTTCATTTATCTAGCTTTTATACTTTGGATTTTATTAAGATCTGAAATACGTCGTACCCTCAATGCTTCGGCCTAAATAATACTAGAGAGCTCAAATTTTCAGGATAAGATGCACTTACCATACTAATGAAATACGCTAAGTTTCATTTATCTAGCTTTTATACTTTGGATTTTATTAAGATCTGAAATACGTCGATTTCGTCCATGATTCACTGACTGACTGACTCGTGATCATCAAAACCTCTAGGGTACTTCCTGAAGTCCTAGAAAGCTGAAATTTGGTATGCAGGCTAGGTTTAGCACACAAACAACAACAAAATTAAGAAATCTGTAATTTTCACCCTCCAACCCCTCATAAAGGGGGTTCCGGTTCTTTATTATGTACAATTTCTGATAAGTATATCTCACCCAAAACATTTCACGTAAAATAAGTTGCCAAGACTCACATGCTCATAACGCTTTCACTGTTGAAAAGTTATCAGATCTCATCTTACAAAAAGCATTGAAATCCCACTCAAAACATTTCATGTAAAATAAGTTGCCAAGACTCACATGCTCATAACGCTTTCACTGTTAAAAAGATATAAGATCTCATGTAGAGCCAAGCCCCTAACTCTACAAGCCCTAACTCTAAAAACCCTATATCTTGGTCGAAAAGTATGGCTTGGCCGTTTCATGGAACTATTTCATCCCACCCAAAACATTTCATGTAAAATACGTTGCCAAGACGCTCATAACGCTTTCACTGTTAAAAAGCTATCAGATCTCATGTAGAGCCAAGCCCCTCACTCTACATGCCTAACTCTAAAAACTCTACTATCTTGATCAAAAAGATATCCTTTACATAACTCCATGGGATTGTCTGTGCGACAGCCACGAAACGGCCAAGCCATACTTTTTGACCAAGATATAGGGTTTTTAAAGTTAGAGTTTGTAGAGTTAGGGGCTTGTAGAGTGAGGGACTTGGCTCTACATGAGATCTGATAACTTTTTAACAGTGAAAGCGTTATGAGCATGTGAGTCTTGGCAACTTATTTTACATGAAATGTTTTGAGTGGGATACGTTTATTTCGACTAAGAGGTATCTTTAGAAATTTTGAGAATGAACTGAAAGACAATTGTGTCATATCAGATAGTTTCCCCATTCTCTTTGTAAGCCTCATTTAGTCTGCTTTTGCAGGAAAGTAAGGCTTATAAAATCAATTAGTCTGTATTTATGTCCGAGTGTAATCCTCTCCTCATATTAATTTTTGTTCTGCTGAATGGATCTTCTGGGAACTTGGTCTGTATATTTATGGAAGATGATTCCTTCCTGTCAATCCTTAGACGTGATGGTGACAAAAAAATCTCACAGAAAAACATAAAACGGAATCAAAGGAGGATATCTTAACAAAGCGCATGCTCCGATAGAATTCAATTAATTAGATAATACAACTCAAGTAAAGAGACTTAATTATTTTCTTCAAAAACTAAAGAGATTACGCAATCATTGACTTATGGCGTCTCGGATTTAGGATTATATCTTCGAAGTTCTGGCACTTGCTTTACGGCTGTTTGACGATAAGACGCTGCCTCCCAACCATCTTCCAACTACTTGTTTCGTTGTCATCCGTTTGTTTACCAATAAGGTTCGCTTTGCATCTTGTGTTATTGTTTTACACTCTGTGATTAAGTAAACATTAAACTGTTTATAATTATTTATTTGACTGTTTTTATTGTGATTAAAATTTAAAATAATATGATGGCAAATAAAAGTAATAAAAAACCTTCTTTTCAATGCACGACCACTGCAGTACTTGCTTCTATAAGAGAAAACCTCAAGTGCTTCGACTGGTGAGCATTTTCGAGTTAAACATCAATGTGAAATCTAAGGTGACGTAACTGTGGATTATGCTTCTACTCTTTTATTAGGCGGATGTAAATATGTTAAAAAAAAACGAAGAATTTTTCTTGTATTGTTTTCACTGCTTTATAAAAAGAAAAAAAAAACTTTTTAATTTAGGGCTTGAGATTCTTTTTCTTGTTCTAGTCTAAAGGTTATCTGTGCTTTTGTTTGGTTCTCTGTGAACAAAAACAAATAAACTCCTTATTTAGTATTTTCCAAATAATCACCTTCAGCTTAAAAGGATCTTTCATTCCACTTAAAATCCACTGTTCAATATTAGCTACAGAATAGTTTCCTTTTGGGAATTCAAGCAGACAGTAGATGTTTTACATAACCCTACAATTTTAATTTGCATAATAATGACTTGTTCATGACGTCATTTTAAAGATGACGTTTAAAGATTGTTTTGTTTTTGTTTTGTTTTGTTTTGTTTTTCCATTCTGTAAGTGAGTTTCTAAATGAGATCCTACTGCGAAGTTATGAATTTAAATTGTGTTTCTTAAGTAAGATAATCATCGTGATTAGAATTAGAATGGAATTTAGGTCATTTCATTGTACCCTCAATTGTACCAGGATGGTTAGAATTAACCTACACTCAATACCTTGTAATGACATTGACGCTTGGTCGATATGCTAATCAGACCATGTGGCGCGATTTCTCGCTGAAATAAAAACTTTGAACTTTTCGACACGAGGCGAAAATATGGCGCTCTAAGAGCGACAAAAAAAAAGAAAAGTTACTATCAAAAGATCGTTACCATAGTTGTTTACTAAGTGCTCCAGTTAGGTCAGTTACATGTGGCATGCGAAATACAATGTGGCCAACGATTAAACGTAGTATTTCCGGTGGAATGTCAGCGACTTGCTGCTGGATATGCTTCAAATTTAGATCAGGCAGAGACCGTACGCTTCTCTGATAGAAGCAATCTTTCAGATATCCCCCACAGCCAGAAGTCACTTGGATTTAAGAATGGAGATCGTGCAGACCAAGCATCTGAAAAACCTCTGGAGACCTCTTTCATGAAGATAGCACGAAGTTGTTCTTTCACTTGTCGACCTGTATCCGATGTAACGCCATTTTGCAGTGCTTTCTAAACAATTTCGTCCCAGTAAGGAATCACATGCTGAGCAATCCTTTCGAAGAGATTACCTTCGAAGAAATAAAAGAATACAACTAATTGTGAATCCACACCGTACAGTCACTTAATCCTCGCGCAATGGCTTGCTTGCAATGACTACTGGCATATTTTTTCCTACTCTACAGCGCCATATTTCCGCCTGTTGGCGAAAAGTTGAACTACTTATTTCTTCAGCGGAAATCGCATGTGCATTGTCTAATTAGCATATCTACAAGTGTCATTGTCATATGTTTATTACAATCCGCTCCAGGGTGCTTAGAGTAGCGTCAGTTTAATTATAATCACCCGGTATATATTCTCATAATGGATCAACCGAAAAAAAAAATCACAAAATCGAATGTCTTAGAGTCATCTGTGAGATATGAAATGTCCATCAGACCCAAACGTTTCTCTTCCAAACCTTAAGAAAGCTGTTTTTGAAAAGTACTGAAATTAGACAACGAAGTTGTGAATTCCTTGATAAGAAATTGCTAAAAAGTGTAAAATCAAGTTAATCTTCTTGTAGATGGGACTCATAGTAACATTGTGAATGTGCATGCTACAATTCTGGACATTCCTTGGTGTGGAGATTACGAGGATAATGTGCTCACAAGCAACAGTATATTTGAACTTGTGATAATTACTGTAAGGAAGTCATGGTGTGGGAGGATTGTCACAATCTCACCGCTTACTTAATCTTCGATGGAAAGTTAGTTACAGTTTCTAATGAAATTGTGGAGGGACCATTTTTTCGTGATGCTCGCGATCTGAGAATAAACAACAAGACCAAACAAACGACAAATCAGTTGGAGGAGATTTTGGACTGCACTGCCTCTAGCAATTCTGTAAAGTACTATAAAGTAAAGGTGTTAGAGGCAGAGGAAATAGAAATATCCGGAACGTCATTGCGTTAGAAGCATCTGCAGTACTATCCAGGTATTTATGAAAGGCATAAAGAGCGTTCAGTAGGCTGAATATCCTCCGCAACGCTACTCAAGCAACAAGCTGTGACGTATTGCACAACAGAGTATCAAGCAAACTTTTGGGGATTTCATCCCATTCTTCAACCAATGCTGTCCTCAGCTCGGCTAGCGTTCGTGGTGATGGGATGCGTCCAACAACACTTGAAAGGCGTCACTGAAAATGATAGTGATCACAAAGTTTTCAACTTCACATCGCTGTAACATCGCCTGACAGAACGTCTCGCGATGACGGTGGTTGTTCGAATGTTGCAGCCTCTGCAGGCGATAGGAACGCAAATGTAGGCGTTTCCTCCACACAGTCTTATGCCCAGTTCCGCACATCCTGTGTGCGTTGATATTTTTAGGGCTACGATGCGACGGTACGAATCCAGAGTGCCAGGACACGTTTGCCAGGACTGGGCATACCGGATTTACAGTTGCCGTATGTCTAATGTAGGTCATATTTCACAGTTCTGAGATATTCAAAAAAAACTTGAACATGTGCTCTATCCAACCGTCGCATCATAACTACAATAACAGGAAACTTTTGAAATCGTTCAAATCACGTTTGCTCATCCTGTACTTAGTTTTACTAATCTCTTAAAATATTTCGATCTAAAATAATAGAATATAAAATATTAAAGACGATCCATGGTGCCGATCATGTACACGAGCGAGCGCAAAATTTATGAATA